>CM031598.1:61765847-61788347 GCA_018398815.1 Conus ventricosus | reverse complement strand
GTTTCAAATATATTGCTCGTCGTTGGTAATGAGCAAGATCTAGCTTATCCATAGGAACTGTGATATGAACTGATTTCAACTTTTTGGAAGTGTACTGATTTTGTTAATTGAGTCCAGAAACAACTCAGTAATTGTCACTCAAAATCGCTTTTCCATACTATACAATTTTGTCATCTTTAACATTACTTGTAAAGGAGGAAACATCCCAACGTACAATCTTGATAGCATTAGCTTTCCCTGCAGAGAAAAAAGGAGAAACATCCTGACAGTACAATTTTTATTCCTTCTAACGATTGACATTGCCGCTCTTGCAAGCACCACTCAAGATCTGCAGGTGCTTGTAGACAATATCAGAAAGTTTGCTGGCAACATTTACCTCATTATCAGTGCCAAAACGACTAAAACATGCTCGCCGGTAAACGCCAAGTGCCAACAGACGTTTTCATCAACTAAAAGCAAGTGGAAGAAGTAGAGTAACTTCACATACTTCGGCAGCTCCATCAACAACGCCAGTGACCTCGACCATGAACTGAAGTGTCGCACTGGAAAGGCAACATAAGCATTCAATCAGCTAAACAAAATATGGAACGGCAAGAAATTCTTCCTTTGAATCAAAGTGAGGTGTTATAACTCCAGTGTGATTTCAGCGCTGTTATGACTGTGAACCTGGCACTGACACCACCCAGGAGACGAAACTCGACGCTTTTGACACCAAGTGATCACGTAAGAGTTTGGCATCAAATGGTCAGACTTTATACCCAATGAAGGGTCAGGAAGCGGTCCTAACAGCTCCCCGTGTCAACCATCGTCTGTCGACGGCGCATCCGCTGGCTGGGTCAAGTCTCCAGATTACCCTCATCAAGACCTGAAACCAGGCCATTAAATGGACCCCAGCAGGCCAGAGAAAAAAGGACAAACCAGGAAAGCTGGCGACAGACAGTGGAGAGAGACCTCAGACTCCTTGACAGACTGGCTGAGGACCGTGCACAGTAGAGCCTCTCGACTGTCCTCATGCTACGCAAGACGCGGGGGCATCTAAGTCTTACGTTAAAGCAGGAAACGCCCCACCCACATAATTCTGCTGTCTTCAACATTCCTTATAAGAACAATCAAATACATGGACATGAAATTAATTCACCGACTGAGTCTGATCTATGCACCTTCTCTCCATCAAGTAAAGAAGAAGAAAAAAGAAACACACCGGAAAATTGATCACGCACGTTGGTAGGAGTGTGTGTGTGTGCGTGCGTGCGTGCGAGTGTGTGTGTGTGTGTGTGGTGTGTGTGTGTGTGTGTGGTGTGTGTGTGTGTGTGTGTGTGTGTGTGTGTGTGTGTGTGTGTGTGTGTGTGTGTGTGTGGTGTGTGGTTCGTTCGTGCAATGCATGTGTGTGTTTGTGTGGGTGTGGATGTAGGTGTGTGTATGCGTGCATCAGCGTGCACGCGCGCGCGCGCGCGCGGCGTGTGTGTGTGGTGTGTGTTAAGGCAAAAATTGATGCTTTGAAAAGGGCATTAAATATTTTCAGCATTCTGCCGCATATAACCACTTACCAAAGTTATTGACAAGAACAGATGGACGTAATGCTGTTGTTGCTGTCTGTTTATTTGAAGAGTGTGATGGTAATGCATGTTCTGTTCTGTAATAGGAAACATGTATATCATCTCATCGTTTCAGAGCTGTTTCAACACGTATGTGACAAGATCTATGACTGAATAAACCTAGCGATATAAAAAGACACCAGAAAAGCTGGCACAGTTCAGGGTGTTTGTCAGCTCTTCTGTATATGTTTTTTGTGTTAAAATCCTATTGCGTTCTCTCTGTGGCAAATACAAATCTTATTTAACAAATGCACTTCTGACTCTACTCATACAAGTTCCAGCTGGTCTTGTAAAAATTTCATTCACTTTCCTTCTTTTTTTTTTTTTAGTTTAATGTTATTTGATGTATTTCGTTTCCTAAGAACTTCTTTGTAATTTGAAAATGGCATCTTTTTGCTCTTCTCGTGCTTTTTATATCGTTGAATTTATTCAGCAATAGATCTTGTCATTTAGCCTATGTGTTGAAACAGATCTGGAAAGGCCCTTCTCATGTAATATTGCCAGTTTATTTAGTTGATACACTTGTATGACTTCAACGCCCAGTTGTAAAGCAGTTTCTGCTTTTGTTATCTGCAGAGAACACAGGTGCTTGTAAAAGCTTCATCTGTAGATATGACGTTACTGGATGTTTATAATGCCATGCGGATACATCCTCTAGCTCCCTTGCTGTGACTGACAGCGCTGCTGATGGAAAGTATCCTACAATCCACAACTACTTCCAGACAACTACCCCAAATGATTCGATTCCAGATGGGTGCTTTGAAATCAGATTTGACCTGATGGAATACATACCCTGGAACAACCCACACAACATTGTGAGTGTTGAAGTAGAATCGCTAGCACGCATTATTAAGGACTACACTCTGACTGTCATGCTTTTGGTCGGAGTTCCGGCAAACTTCATCATATGGCGGTGTTTTATAAACAGAGCCTGAGGGATCGTGTCAACCTGTGCCTCTTTGCTTTGTCCCTCGCTGACACAGTGCACCTTATACAGGCCATGATCTACAATGGCGAACAGCTATATTTGCAACACTCCAAAATTGGTCCAGTGATGATCTTCATGGCCAACAATAACTTGGTCGGCTTCTTCGGATTCCAATGGGTCTCACAAATCCTATCTGGCATCATTGCCAGTGAAAGATGCTTCTGTGTCTTCAATCCTCTCAGAGTCCAGGCTCTTTTACGAACAAGGACGATGGCCGTAATCATTATTACCGTGAACATCGTTGTGGTAGGACTGTTTTTCGTGGTAGCGTTCAGGCATCGTGTCGGTTGCGCTTACGATCCTCTCTCCCATGAAACCTTCAAAATGGGTTTTGAGGGGAGTTTTTCCAAACTCACAAAGAGTTTATCACCTACCTTGACAGCTTTGTTTATGGTGCGGGTATACCTGGTGGTGTGATTATCGTGGTGACCGTTACAACGATACTGACGATCATCAAACTCCGGCAGATTGTGACTTGGCGTGCAGAAACCTCATCCTCCCTCTCAGCACGGGAAGTGTCGCTGACAAGGATGCTGATTGCCAATTCCATCTTCTTCATCACCTGTGTCTCTCCCATTGCCGTGCTGCGCTTTGCCTTTTACTTTTCCCAGAAATAAACATCTGGGGTCGGAATTATAATTTTTACCTAACTGCACTCTGGATCATGGACACATTTTCATTCATCAACTCCACTTTCAATTTCTCGTGTATTATAGCATGGGATCTCGTTACAGAAAAACGTTCTGGGAACTGTTCACAAAACGACACAATGTGGACAATAATAAAAAGTAACTATCATGGAAGTCAAAATAGCTTCTTGATTTAACAAATGTGCGACACTGATCAAAGTTTTGTATTGACATATGCTATTCCACATATCGTACGTATGTGCATTAACATGTCACAGGTTTCGATGGTATCTTGATACGCTAGACTTCATTATTTTCGGGTTATAGACTACCATGTAGGAAATATCTAAAAGTGAGGTTTTGCATTTGTTTTGTTGTATCGCTCCAGAACCAACATTTCCAAACATCACACAACGGGGAAAGTGTGGAGAAAAAACATATATGAGCATTATCATTATTAAAAAGAGAGAAAGGGACAAACGTGGAAAGAGACTGTAGGTTCCAGACAGAGCAAGTAGGCCTGGGATGAAGGAGAATGAGAGAGAGAGGAACCAGCTTAGTCACCACTTGAAAGGCGAGTTTGGAGAGACAAGCTTACATGTCCTTTCTCTTTCTCACTTCCAGTGTGACAGCAACATGGCTAAACATACAGAGGTGACAAATGACTGACGATCGTTTAGGTAGGGAAAATCGTGATTGGTTAGTTTATCATATGTAAACGATTTGTGATTCTATGGTCACTGCAAATGCCACTGGTGATTTTAGCCAATGAGTCACATCTCATAGAAATGGAAGGCATATCTGGAAATAGTGACAATTCGCACGCCATAACATTCGATTGATACATATCTGCAGAAAACAATATACATTTTTGAAACAATGTGGAGAAAACAAGCTGCCCAATCGTTGAGCTGAGACAACGAAACTGGACTGTGGGACTGGTTTGACCATGAAATATAGAATTGATGATTGAATTAATTGGAAATATTCATAAAAAAAGTTGTAATATTTCATTTTTTAATTTCGGAACACAGTAAATGAATCATCCATGATGAGATCATCTGCCAGGATACAATGGCACGAATTTGGAAATGTGTGGCAGTTCTGCACATACTTCAGTTAGAGTGAAATGACAAGTTGGTGTACATTTCAGAGTTTGTGACTGGCTTATTTTGCCAAAGTTTAATTATAGGTTGTGCAAAACTTCACGAAAATCACACACAACCTGTACCACCATGTTCTGTCTTAAGTTCATGTTTCAGTTTAGGAATTCTTAAAAGTTTAATCTTTTATCAATGTCCCGTTTCCCCCCAAAAGCACAAAGGGGCATTTTAAAGCGCAGATTTAAAATACAATTTACGAGACTGCAAGTACTTCAAACTTCACTTAACTGAGAAAGGTTGAGATTTGTGAGTTCAGTACATCAAAAACAAAATCAAAGTAAACGAAGTGTGCTCAATCGGTAAATTTCTCGTTTTTCTTCATGTTAGCAATGATATGATTCTCAGGCGTAGTACAGGGTTGAAAATGTTATGCACAACAGGAGCCACTGAGCTCTTCTGAAGTGACTCAGTGAGAGCACAGTGTTTTTCTCGGATGGGTTACCTTATGACAACCTGACTTTGTTTTTCCTATTTTTTTATTTGATTGTACATGGGAGGCTGGTGCAACTCGCTAGGATGACTCCATTCAGGGCACAGTATGTTTACTCCCCTTTAAATATGATTTCTTTCCATTGAGTTTTCTGTCCATCCAAGATCAAAAGCATATTTACTTACAAAATATCTTCCTGTTCAACGAAAACACCAAAGAAGCTCACAAGTTGTTCATATTTGAAGAAAGAAACTGTCTTTCAAAGGGAGGTTACCATGATGTATTTTGAGCAAGCGTCTCCGAATGAAGACTGTGTTAAAAATAGTTGTAAAGTGAGACGACTGCAGGCGGAAGTGTAAACACATTTGAAAAGTTCTTGATGAAGATAAGTGATTGCTCGTTCATTTTCGTTGTCCTGAGTGTTGTGCATCATCCCTAAAGAAGACCTAAGAGGTCGAAACGCGTCGTGTTTTACAATGTGATTCATTTGTCTACGTTCTTTGACGGTGCTTTATCAGTCACTTTTCAGTCTCTGTTAAATAACGTTCTATGGTAGTGTTTTTGGCATGATGGAGATTGCACCAAGTTGCACCAAACTGAGAGTTTTATCATCTAGGGGACATGAAAAAGACACTTGAGTATGGTAAAAAGCTCAGCAGGATAAGAAAACAACACTCAAGAGTTGATGGCAACATGTTACACTCATCCTCCCTTCTTGTTTGCTTGCAGAAAAGATCTGCGCAAATGTAATCCAACTCTCGTGGTCTGTGGCTTGCCTTTGGGCTGTTTCTGTATCATGGTGACTGGATTCAATTCTTAAGTCCTATTGCATCGCCAAGTCTGGTCTTTACGCTGTTCCATCTGCCATTCTGGTCCAGTCGATTGTTTGTCTGGCAGTTGACTGACTCAATTGGCAAAAGCTCTAAATAGCCTAAAGGTACATGTCTTCATGGGCTTCATGTTTACTGCGCTGAAACAGCAGAACAGAATAAGAGACAACTCTGGCTGTGTCTAGGTGAATGTCCTCTGATATAATCCACCAGAATCATTACCCTTGCTAGTGAAGAAATCAAAGTCATTTAACTGATCGACGTGTACACTTCTCTGAAAATAGCATGGATTGACAGCATAAATAACTTTAAAACTACGTTAAAACTGTGTGAGTACTGAAAAGTAGGGAACTCGAGGGTTGTCCCACATCCATGCAGGGTACAGTACAGAGGCTCTGTGCATAAGGGTGTTAACAACAGATCTCTTGTGTTGGAGGGGGTGGTTGGAGTGAAAGTTCAGATATTGGTCAATGTGGGTGGGTTTCCTATAGACACTGGTCTTCACCCTGTCGTCAGGGTTCGGGAGATGAGAGTGTCCAGGAATGTCACAGGTGTCACACCCCATCCAACACAAGAGATATGTTGTTAACACCCTTATGCACAGAGCCTCTGTACTGTGTTCCACTAAGGAGGAAGAGCTGAAAGAAGAACACATCAAGACTGCCCTTTCCGCTAATGGATACCCTGCATGGATGTGGACAACCCTCGAGTTCCCTACCCTTCTTCTACTGATACGGACAGTGTGAAAGTGGGATCCCTTACATTAAAGGAGTTTCAGAGCGTCTGGCCAGGACGTTCCAACAACATGGATGCAGAGTGTTCTACAAACCCACCATTCCCTACGCCAGCAACTGACCCTTGTCAAAGACAAAACGGACCCCCTCAAGCGGTGTGGTGTAGTGCACCAGGTAGGGTGTCAAGACTGTGCCAATACCTACAATGGCGAGACAGCAAGACCACTCACCACCGTCTACAGGAACACCAAAACCGATCTACTTCTGCCATACACGAACACCTACAAGCCACTGGCCACAGTTTCAGCCCCCAAGAAACCAAGATCTTATCTACAGAGCCCTTCCTCACAAAAAGAAAAGTTAAAGAAGCCCCCGAAATCAAGACTAGACGCCCCAGCCTGAACAGAGATCAAGGTTTTGAACTTCCCCCCATCTACAATCAGGTCCTGACAACTATTCACCCCAGAACAACAGTCGCCCCACCAAGCCTCGCTGCCACAACAGCAACAGTGAGCTGAAGAAGACAGGGCGACCCTGTCGAAATATTCTCCAAGTAAGTCTTTGATTCTGAGTCTAAATACTTTTACAATGTCGAATCCAGAATCCAGAAACCTATATTCCTATTTAAGCTTTAGACTGTTTACATATAAATTCTTTCTACTTTCTCTTACAAGAATTAATCAGACATATTTTTCAAACCAATTACATCAACGGGTCCTCACAGACAAAAAGAAAATTATCTTTTTAATTTTACATCCGCAATCACACACACACACACACACACACACACACACACACACACACACACACACACACACACACACACACACACACACACACACACACACACAATGTTTTCCGTAAACACAGTTTCATGGTCCTCACAGATCTGTAACAAATGTTTCCTAGTTTCAAGTTCTGCGACCTCTTGTCGACTTACAAAATAAACTACAAACTGGGCCTGTGCCTCTCTCAACCAAAAGACTACAGCCCTACTCTATCCACTGAGAGGTTTTTGGATGAAGAAAGCAAAGTAACAATCATCATTGTTCAGTCACATGACCAGGGTTCGACCCGTGGTCGTTTGCACTGAACGCCAGTTCACCCAGTAGCCACACCACCGCTGAAGAAGACAGATGGAGGTATGTCGAAAGCTCAAAGTAAGTGCTATTCCTAGCTGAGTGACCTGTTTAATCCGGTAGTCGTTATGTCTACCCCTCAGCAGTTAAAACTTCCACAACGTCTCGTACACGATTTCGACCGGACGGTCATCAAGATTTTGCGTGAACTGGAAGGAGCGCACCGAGCCTTAGCGAGATTCCGAAACCATCTGCATTTCACGCTACACTGTAAACATCACGGTGTCGTACCGACCAGCCTAAAAATCAAGTCATCAGTCAAAGGAAAAGTTGCAAGCAACATCCCATTCCGTACGGAACGGGCCCTGATGAACGAGCGCGTAAAGCAGATCAATCTGAGGATCGAGGGATTAGAAAAACATATCGATCTCTGTTCGGACAGGTTGAGCGCAAACGTACAGACTGAGATGCTGGCGGAAGTGAAGGACTGGCTCGAGTCAACTCAAAACTTGGAATGGAACAAAAGTGTGCATGCGCCAGAGAAGTAAGTTTGAGAAACTAATGGCGAGATTGAAGAGTGACAAGAACGATCACATTCCAGTTGTACCTGTGACTGAAGAAGAGACGCGCAGGGTGAAGAAGAGATTGGGTGTGAATTTATCAGAACGTGAACTTTCTGACTCTGAACAGCGAGTGCTGGAAAAGGGACTCAATTTTACTCTGACCCCGGACAAACTCTCCATCGTGGACTACATCACGAGTATCGAAACCGCCTGCAGACAGATAGGCCCGCATACAGAAGAGGTCGGAATGTGTCAACATCCTGAAACAAGCACAACCGCCGAAACCCAACATTCCTGTTGAGGAGAGGCGTGTGTTGGCCCGACTTAGGAAAGACGACACGATTTTGATACTCCTGGCCGACAAGGGTCGGTCCACGGTCATCATCCCCAAGTCCATGTACTATGACAAGGCCAGTCAACTGTTGGATGACAGAAAACCTACCAGCCTCTCAAGAAAGACCCCACCAACAGGTATGCCACCAAGCTCAAGGATCTGCTCAAACTTTTCCTTGACTTTTACAGAAAACTGTACCCATCAACCACTGATGTCCCCAAGGTCTACGGCCTTCCGAAGGTGCACAAGAAAGACGCCCCTCTCCATCCCATAGTTGCTTCGAGAGGTTCCCTCATGTATGGGACGGCGAGATTTGTGGAAGACATCCTGTCTCCTTTGGTTGGCATGAAAGAACACCACATCATCAACAGTGCGGACTTGGTTCAGAAACTGGCAAACTACACCCTTTCTCCTGATTAGTGCCTGGTATTATATGATATTCGGCATTGTTCACCAGCGTCCCCATCGAAGAAAGCATCCACATCATCAAAGCAAGACTCCAGGCTGACAACACCCTGCCCCAGGGTACTACGCTTTCCGTGGACAGCATATGTGAACTCCTGCCTTGCTGTCTCAACACCACTTACTTCACGTTCCAAGGCAACTTCTACCAGCAGATCGCAGGAGCGGCCATGGGCTCTCCAGTCAGCCCCATTGTAGCCAAACTCTTCATGGAGGACTTCGAGGAGAAGGCCCTGGCGTCTTACCATTCTCCTCCACGCTATTGGGGCCGCTACGTGGACGACACCATGACCATCCTCAAGAGGGAGCTGGTGAAAGACTTCACTAACCATTTGAACAGTCGACACCCTGCTATCAAATTCACTCATGAGGTGAGGGGAACAACTCGACTGCCATGCTAGACACACTCATTACACGGACAGAGGACAGCCTCTCCTTCAGTGTGTACCGCAAACCTACCCACACCGACCAGTACCTACAGTTCGAAAGCCACCAGCCACTGGAACACAAAGTCAGAGTGATACGCACCATCACCCATCGGGCCAACACCATCTGCTCTACTCAGGATGCCAAAGACCAGGAAATGGAACACCTCAAACTGGTTCTCACCATATCAGGCTATGAGAAGTGGGCGTGGAACATCCCGGCTAGCAAGAAGATCACACGGCATCCTACCACCAAACAAGACCAAACTAGGCGTAAAGGACATGTCACCATCCCCTATGTCCGCGGTGTGACTGAAGCCTTGAGCAGGCAGATCAGGAAAACCAGCGTCTCCATTCATCCCAAACCATCAACACCATACGCAGCCAGCTGGAGTGATATACCAAATAAACTGTCGTGACTGTGAAGAGAACTATGTCGGGGAAACTGAGAGAAACCTTCAAAAACACTTGACAGAATACAAAAGGGAATCATCACCAGTAGGCGCCCACCTACACGCCCAGCAACATCATTTCGATTATGAAAACATCGGCGTTCTCGACCGTGACAATAGATGGTTTCAGCGTGGGGTGAAGGAGGCTATACATATTGCCGCCAACAACCCCACACTCAACCGGGACTGGGGCAGACACACCTTGCCATCGGTGTACAACACCCTCATTGTTCAGACACTTGACCAGGGTTCGGGAGGTCTGTCGAAAGCTCCAATTAAGTGCTATTCCTAGCTGAGTGACCTGTTTAAATCCGGTAGTCGTTGTAACAATCATCATATTATTCTTTATCTAAAGAATGTTTATCTTCCTTTTCTTCACTTTTCATTTCTTCTTCTTCTTATACCTGACAGTTTGTTAATATGTGCTAACTATTGCCTTCAATTTACAAGCTCAGAAGACACCTCCTGCATCTTTGAAAAAGAAAATTGAGGCATGGATTCTTGTACAGCCTCGTCTCTATAGGCTGTCAACTGGTATTTTCTCTCTGCTTCAACTACACATCCTACGTATAACAAATCGCCCTAAAAATATATGTTCACCATTCTGCATGCATGCATGCTGCACGCTTTACTGCATAGATAGATTTGAGCCCTATGCCTTGAGAAGTGTCCCTCTTGATATCTCCACTTCATCCAAAAAGAAATGTATGGACGGTTTGAGCTTTTTTCAACACCAACAGAACAACAAACATTTAAGCGTGTACGTAAATAGCTCCCCAAAGAAAAGAAAGCAATCACATCACACACACACACACACACACACACACACACACACACACACACACACACACACACATACATTAAATTTTCATTCTTAACCATCTAAGAGTAAGCAGGAAACTGAATCGCCACCACCCATGCCAAAGACTATACACACTTCAGAAGTCAATTCTTGCTTTATTATACACTCATCCAGAACTATTCATGTCTGTTGATACAAAGAGATTTCCAGGCAATATTCACGACCCAGAGCGTCGTTCAGACTTGGCTCAGATGCAACCCCTGTTTCTATTCCCCCAGCCGTCTTGTCCAGAGTTATATATCTGTTGCGTTTGTTGTATTTGCACGTTTCCAGCACCTTTAATGTTTGCAGTAACTCTAACGTTTGTAGCAAGTGTAACGTTTACAGTACCTGTAACATTTGCAGCATATGCAGCGTTCCAAGTATATTGTTTGTTGTTGGTAATGAGCAAGACCTAGTGTATTTAGGGGAACTGTGATATGAACTGATTTCGAGTTTTAGCAAGTTTACTGATTTCGTTAATTGAGTCCAGAAAGAACTCAATCTTTGTCACAGGTGTTTAATAAATAGAAATCACTTTTTCAAAAAAATACAATTTTGTCATCTTTAATATTCCTGGTAAAGATAAAGGGAGGAAATATCCCAACCGTACAATTTTGCTAACGTTAACATTCCCTGTAGAGATAAAGGGGAAATGATCCCGACCATACAATGCTGTGTGTGTGTGTGTGTGTGTGTGTGTGTGTGTGTGTGTGTGTGTGTGTGTGTGTGTGTGTGTGTGTGCGTGCGCTTGTGTGTGTGTGAGTGTGTGTGTGTGTGTGTGTGTGTGTGTGTGTGTGTGTGTGTGTGTGTGTGTGTGTGTGTGTGTGTGCGTAAGGTAAAATTAATGCTGGAAAATAGGCATAACATATACACAAAGAAAAATGTTGAGCACCCCCTTATATTTTCAACTGTCAGAATTGACAACAACAATGTATGACCCGAAAATTTTTAATTTTGTCAAGAATGGTGTGTCATTGAAAGGATAAAACCAGGCGTGTATGTGAAGCATAGTCATGATGTGGCATGCACGTGCATTACGAGTTTTGAAATTTTTAAAATTGAGGTTTGGTGAGTCATCCAGTTTAGCAATCACAGTTGGTTTTAAGAAAAAGATATTCTTTGCAAAGAAATATGGTGTGAAGGAGGATAGCAGAGGCCAAACGATGGCAAATTATTGGCATGCATTCCACTGGAATGTCCTTCAAAGCAATCGGGCGTCAATTGGGCTTCTACTACACTGTCATCAGCCGGCTGTGAGGAAACACCAGCAAACCAACCATGTGCTTATGGGCATTAATATCTTGCAGAGTTCAGTGCCATCTTGATAAGCTAGATTTGATCACTTTGGGATCATATCTAAATGTGTGGTCCTGCAAAGGTTTAGTTGCGTCGCACGAGAATTGATTTTTCCAAACATTACGCAATAGCATAGTATGGAGGAGAAAACAATTAAATGAACATTGTCATTATCAAAAAGAGAGAAAACAACAAACATGAAAAGAGACTGTAGGATCCTGACAGAACAAGTAGGCCTGGAGACGAAGGAGAATGAGAGAGGGAGAACCAGCTCAGTCACCACTTCAAAGGGTGTGTGTGTGTGTGTGTGTGTGTGGGGGGGGGGGGGGGGGGGTCAAGAGACAAGGCTCACATGTCATTTCTCTTTCTCACTTCTAATGTGACAACGACACGGCTAAGCATACTGAGGTGACAAAGACACTGCTAAACATACCGCGGTTTCAAAGACATGGCGAAACATACTGAGATGACAAAGACACGGCTAAACATACTGAGATGACAAAGACACGGCTAAACATACTGAGATGACAAAGACACGGCGAAACATACTGATGTGACAAAGACACGGCTAAACATACTGAGATGACAAAGACATGGCTAAACATACTGAGGTGACAAAGACATGGCTAAACATACTGAGGTGACAAAGATACGGCGAAACATATTGAGATGACAAAGACATGGCTAAACATACTGAGATGACAAAGACATGGCTAAACATACTGAGGTGACAAACGTCACGGCTAAACATACCGCGGTGACAAAGACACGGCGAAACATATTGAGATGACAAAGACACGGCGAAACATACTGAGATGACAAAGACACGGCGAAACATACTGAGATGACAAAGACACGGCGAAACATACTGATGTGACAAAGACACGGCTAAACATACTGATGTGACAAAGACATGGCTAAACATACTGATGTGACAAAAGGTTCATGATCGTTTCAGGTATGGAAAGATCTTGATTGGTTAGTTTCACATGTAAATGAATTGTGATTCTATGGTCACTGCCACTGGTGATTTCAGTCAATGAGTCACATCTCACAGAAATGAAAGACATGTCTAGAAATGGTGACAATTCTCTCCTCATAACATTTTACTGATACATATCTGCAGAAAACAATATGAAACAGTTTGAGGAAAGCAAGAAAATTAGCTACCCAACAGTTAACCTAAGAAGATTGAATTGGATTCATAGAATTGATGATTGAATTATCTGGAATTATTCATAAAAGAAAAGTTGTAATGTTTCATGTTTTGAATTTGGAGCACACTGAATGAATCATCCATGATAAACCCATCCACCAGGATTCAATGACGCTGAATCTGGGAGTCTGTGGCAGTTCTTCACATACACAAATTAAAGTGAAATCACACGTTAGTGCACATTTCAGAGTTTGTGACTGGCATATTTTGCCAGAGTCTTATTATAGGTATGACCACTGATTTTAAAAGTTGTGGAAGCTTCATGCAAATCACACAAAACGTGCACCCCATATTCCAGTCTAAAGTTCATGTTTTATTCATTGATAATTACAGTTTTGATCTATGTGAATGTCCCGTTTTCTCTGAAAAGCACATGAGGCTATTTTTTTTAAACAGCAGATTTGAACTACCGTTTAAGATACTACAAGCCCTTTAAACTTCATTTTCTTTTTCTTTTTTAAACACACACAAAAACACTTGAGATCTGTGAGTTCAGTACATTGAAGACAGAATCAAAGAAGACAAAATGTGCAGAATCGTTGAATTTCTCGTTTTTTCTTCATGTTAGTATTGATCTGATTCTCAGGTAGAACACGGTTATAAATTTAACCCACGACAGGAACCACTGACCACCACTGCGCTCTCGTTGAGAGCGCAGTGTCTCTTCTAATGGGTCTTGACAACCTGACTTCATTTTTCCTGTCTTGGGTTTGACTGTGTATGGCAGGTCAGTGTATCTCGCCAAGATCACTCCATTCAGGACAAAGTACTGCTTACTCCCCGTAAATACGATTTCCCTTCATTAAGTTTTCTTTCCATCAAGGATTAAAGTGAATTCGTTTACAATGTACCTTAATGTTCTATGTAAAGGCAAATAAGCACACAAGTTAGCACATTTATTGTTTCAAAGAACCCTACCTTCGTCTATGAAGAAAGAAACTATATTTCAAAGGGAGGCTACCTTGATGTAATCTAAGTGGAGGGTTTCCTAATGAAAACCCTGTTAGATTATTTTTATGGGAATGTGTTGTTGTTTTTGTTTTTTTGCATGGCAGTGTTTCCATAAAGTCATACGAAGTAGACGACTAAGAGTATTACCTTGAAGGACTATGAAAAAGTCACATGAGCATGGCAAAATCTGCTCAGATTAAAACCAGGACAACAGCACTGAAGAGTCAATAATAACTTGTTACACTCATCCTTTCTTCTTGCTTGCTTGTAGAAAAGATATGTGCAAATGCACTCCAACTCTTGTAGTCGATGGCTTTCCTTTGGGGTGTTCCTGTATGATGTTAGCAAGTTTTAAAGTCTTCAGTCCTACTGCATTGCCAGGTCTGGTCTTTATGTTCTTCCTTCTGCCATGATGGTCCAGTCGATAGCTTGTCTCGTAGTTGTCTGCCACCACTGGCAAAATGTCTAAACAGCCTGTAGGCACATGTCTTCATGCGCTGTATGTTTACTTGCTGAAACGGCAGAACAGTATAGAAGACAAATCCGACTGTACTAGGCTATTGTACCCTGATACGGTCCACCAAAATCATTACCTTTGCTGGTGAAGAAATCAAACTTATTTAACTGATCGGCGTGCATTCCTCTCTGACAATAGCATGGATTTACAGCATCCGTAAGTTTTAAAACTACGGTAAACCGTAACCAAAATCGCCATTGACGGATCAAAACAAACTGGACTGAAAACATGGAAATGCAAGGAAATACAGCTAATGTATATCCCATATTCGTAATTCATTCCATGGCCATCATTACGAACTCTTTTCAATTTAAATACAAGAGAGGCGTTGATTATACGATTTCAAGAACTGTAGAATAATACATTCTTCACATGTAGTACCAACAGGCCATACATATGGAATTGGAAAACATGTGAACATATGCTTGTAAGTTCTTTCAGGTTTGCGGGTGCAGAAGAACACACAGGAGTGCTACGATAACTGATTGTACTATGCCACATGTACTGGATCTTTTACAAGCACATCTAATCTACAAAAGAATGGTTCGTCCAAACTTGGATATGCATCCACTCTTTCCGACCCACATGAACAACAAGACATGGACCTTCTGGAAACGGTCAAAAGATAAGGAGCCCAGTATGTCAGCATGAACTACAGAGACAAAGACCTTAGCACCGTTACCGTCATGCACATCACCCTCAGATGGACCACGTCGGAACAGAGAAGACTAAACAATGGATTTACCATGCTGCACAAGATCAATAGAGGCATGGTGGGTAGCTGCATTTTTTTTCGTGTGCTCTGACACAAGAACACTGGCAACATTAAGAACATTGGCCATCCATACCTGTGTTTCACATATTCTTTCCAGGGACCATCTCCAAGTGGAACACATTCCCAATCAGAATGAAACTAGCACCCCCCCCCCCCCAAACAAACAACCCCCCCCCCCAAAAAAAAAAAACAACCTCTATCCCTCAGCTGTTTATATCACAGTTAAGTGACGGCAGTCCCCCACCCCCCACTCACAGTAACTCCTCATCAATCCATGGTTAATCACCAATACCTATCCAGACCTACGGGTCTGATAATGTTTTCTTTAGTAACCGTTCCACAACTGGTGCAAACTGCAATCAACAGTGTACTGACGTCACTCAGACTTTTCAAAGTTCGCGAGAATCCAGCCCTACTATGGATAAGATGAAGGAAGAGAGAGAAGAAAGAAAAGAAAGGGGAGGACAGCTGGGTGTTGGGATTGTGTGTGTTTGCACTTGAATTTGTTTGCACACAATCGTATAGACGCTTTCTGATGCGTGTGATTGTGAGTGCGTGTAAATAGATTGTGTGTGTGTGTGTGTGTGTGTGTGTGTGTGTGTGTGTGTGTGTGTGTGTGTGTGTGTGTGTGTGCGCGCGCGCGCGTGCGTGAGTGCGTGCGTGCGAGCGGGCGCGCGCACGTGTGGTGTGTGTGTGTGTGTGTGTGTGTGTGTGTGTGTGTGTGTGTGTGGTTGTGTGTGTGTGGTGAGAGAGAGAAAGGGGTCAGAGAGATGGTTAGTGAGGGGTGAGACTGACAAAGAGATAGGAGGGGGTAGCGGGAAGAATGGGAGATAGTTTTGTTTAAAAATAGGTATTTAAATAGTTATTGCATTTATTAGAGTTGTATTTTACAGTTGCTTGTGGAACTTTATTGACAAAGAACTGATTAAAGATTTCAAAGAAGTGAAACACTAGCGGCTTAAAATATGGCATCCAAGCACGTATATTCCACAACAAATACATGTGCTTATCTATTTTTACATTAACATTGCGTGCACGAACACTCATGCATAAACACATCTACCCCACACACACACACACACACACACACACACACACACACACACACACACACACTCACACACACACACACACACACACACACACACACACACACACACACACACACACACACACACACATGGAACGTGGTCACCCCATCTTTTCCCTGTCTTCCCTTCCAGTGTTTCAAGATTTGAGCAGGTATTGTCATCGAGCTGGTACTAAAGACACCTGACAAGATTTAAAAGAAAAATCAGCAATATTCATTTATACAGCAATGAAAGAATACAGAAAACACTTGTTAAACTACTAAATAAACAAGAGCATTAACAATAAAAAAAAAAAGAGAACGTATCAAAATTTAGAAACAGAGGGGGTTAGTAACCGCCAAGGACACAGACAAACAGAGTATAGGACAAGAGACAATGCATTTCGACCTCTTGGAACTTCTTCAGGCGAAAATAAATAACATTTAGGACAGTGAAAGCGAAGAACGAGAAGCCACTTATCTTATGTTCGCGTCATGAACAGCCCCAACTGCCTCTCCTTACGTCCAGTGGAGAACCCAGTGAAAAGCCGTTGTTGGAGGTGAGAGGCCTTCTCGCCCAGGACTGACAGTTTAGTATCTACGGCCCTCACTCTGTGAATTACTTCTCAGATAGTCATCCTCCTTCAACATCTAACTTGGGGTTCCCAACAGGTGGTTCTAGAATTCGTACACTTAAAGGTCCCAAGGAAACTAATCTCAACATTAGTAAAACTATCCTGAATTCGCTTAAGGGGATGGAGAACATCAGGCCGACTCATTACAACTCCCTATCACTTCCTGGTTGTATGGGATGGTAAATGTTAGTTTTCAACAGCTCATGGCATATTATAAATGCTAGTGATAGCGCACTGCCAAAAACAAAAAGAAAAACAAAACGTAGACAAATGAATCACTAGACAAAACACGACACGTTTGGACCTCGTGGGTTTTCTTCAGGCAAAATACAAAACACTCAGGACAACGAAAATGAACCAGCAATCACGTATCTTCATCCACTTTGGCGCATGGTGGGCGTTTTGTCTTGTGAATCGTTTTTCTCCTTTTTTTTGGCGGTGCGCTGTCACTAACATCTATAATCTGTTCAGATTTCCGCCTGCAGTCGCCTCACTTTGCACCTGGCTAACAGCCTGATTCATGCAAAACCATTGTTCTGAAACAGTAGATCTGTATTCCATGATATACGCAACAAAGAGTGATTATGTCAGCGAGCATTCACATTTTCTCCTCAGGCCTCGTTTGTGGCGACAGACCTGGCAAATGAATGACAACCTTCATGAGGAAAACTCCATCATGGCCATTGGGTCAGAGATTGAGATGACGTAAGCCACGTCAGCTGGAGTTGATCTAACAACAGGAGAAAGTGAGCAAGTGTAATGCTGTGTGTGTGTGTGTGTGTGTGTGTTGTGTGTGTGTGTGTGTGTGTGTGTGTGTGTGTGTGTGTGTGTGTGTGTGCGTGCACGCTACAAACACAATATTGCAAAAAGAAAAAAAAGCTCGAGTTAAACTAAACGTAAATGGCATGATCCAGGAAAATAAATGTTACAGGTTCAGATCCATCAGAGAGATTTTGAAAATGTTTCTTAAAGGTTATCTTAATAGTTTGGAGATAGGCTTAGAGTCACACTCTTTTAGGGCATAGTTAAGGTCAGGTTTGGGTTAGGTTTAGCATTCGGCAGTTGCACAGAAAATAGACATTAATACAACCTTTCTTGATTCGAGATCTCTTACATTGATAGCTTTTCAGACTACTGGGGTTACAACTTTCAAAATCAAGACAATTCAAAGCCATAGTGGGGCTGTCTCACACTTCAAAAGGCACGATTTCAAACAATACATTCAATGGATTTACATATACAGAAAAAATGAACAAAATTAAAATATTAAAATGACATATGAAAGTACAAATTTCTCAAAGAAATCTGACTCGGGAAATTGATTTGTTAAGACTTGCCACGTTTGAACATAGCGTTTCTGGTAGCACTAAGCACTCGATCAGCTTTCACGCCAGGCGCTGCACGTACAAATGGTTCTGACGCCTTTAGTCAGACCGATCGTCTGCCGTCTTGAAAAAGCACAGTTCTTTACTGAATGTCTCTCTCCTCTCTCTCTCTCTCTCTCTCTCTCTCTCTCTCTCTCTCTCTCTCTCTCTCTCTCTCTCTCTCTCTGTGCACTGGCTTGTCCTTTTCGTTGGATCCTGCCAGCAAGGCCGAGATGGGGGTTCTGGCGATTGGGCACCTCGGAGTCTTCATACACTTCGCCCAGGCCTGCGCCCCGGAGAGGTCACTCGAGTGCCACTGTCCCGGTGACAGAAACAGCAAGGGAGACAGCAGTTACAGGTCATAAGCTCAGGCGCTATGGGTTGTTTCTGACGGTGGAAAGGACCATCGAGTTCCACTGATCAGTTACCACCTGCCTCAAGCTGGGCAGTCCCCCAGCCAATAAGATGCCTACCCGCCACAGTGTGCCTGCTTCAATGGATGACTGGAGCTAAGGGAAGAGACCAAAGAGCAAACTGTAAACCCTGTACTAAGCAAAGAAGATAAATGAAAGAAATAACAAATTACCAGCCTTGCGGCTGGCAGCCTGGAACGTCAGAACTATGTGTCCTGGCCTCTCTGATAACCTCCACCAAGTTGACGATGCCTGGAAAACAGCCATCATCGACTGCAAGCTGAAGAGGTTCAATATTGACATTCCCGCGCTGAACGTTTAAAGACTCCCCTCTTACAGGGTGAAGGACCGCACATTCTTTTGGCCAGGACTTGAGCCAGAGGAGCACCGACTGTATGCCCTCAGGTGAACCACCTTCCAAAGAGACAGCACGAATCCTCTCTCTTCAGCTCACAACCTCTTCTGGACCAACAAGCATACTTAGCGTCTGTGCCCCCACATTCTGCTCTACACCTGAGGCTAATGATGAGTTCTATGAAGAGGTGGAAGCAAAGATCAGAGAGGTACCTGCACAAGGAACACCTGGTCTTGCTCGGGGACTTAAACGCTCGGATTTAGTGCAGACCATAGTTCCTAGCCCTGCTGCATCGGCCGTTTCGGCATTGGCAAGCTCAGTGAGAACGGACAGCGGCTACTTGAGCTTTGCTCCTACCATGGCTTCTGTATCATCAACACCTTATTACCCACCAAGCCACACCACAAAGTGTCCTGGAGGCACCACGTATACCGTCACTGGCATCAACTGGAATAGGTGATAACTTGAAGACCCTTCCTCAAACACGTGCTCGTCACCCGCAGCAACCACAGTGATGACTTAGACACTGACCACTTCCTGGTCGGCATCAAAGTGCGTCTTCAGCCCAAGCGAATCCACCGCTCCAAGCAGCAGGGACGTCCTCGATTCAACACAGCCCATGACGTCAGTACCCGAGCTGCGCGAACGCTTTGCCACAGCCATTGACAAGGCTCTAGAGGACTGCCCGACAGACAGCGCTTCAACACGGCGAAACTGCATCCGCGATGCCATCCACCAATCCACCTCGGACACCTTTGAGGAAGAGAGTGAGGAGGAATGAAGACTGATTCGAAGCAGGAATCGTGGCGATGGAGCCCGCCATTGCTGCTAATCAAGCCGCACTGCTCAATCACAAGAGAGAACCTTCTGCAAAGACATTGGATGCACTCCGAAAAGCTTGCAACAACACCAAGCGGACTGCCCGTAATTGTGCCAAGGAGTACTGGCTGAACGTGTGCCAGGGCATCCCGATCTCCGCCGCCCGCTGCAACATCCGCGCCATGCATGAGGGCATGAAGAAAGCGTTCTGCCCAAGTGCCATTACGATCGCTCCTCTGAAATGTACCTCGGGGGATGTCATCACCGACCGCAGCAAACAGATGGAGAGATGGGCGGAGCACTACCAGAAGCTGTATTCCAGGGAAAATTCAGTCACCCACACAGCCATCGAGAACACCACCCCTGCTTACCATGGAGGAGCTCGACGCCCCACCCACCATTGAGGAACTCAGCAAAGCCACTGAATCGCTAGCCTGTGGTAAAGCTCCAGGTAGCGACGGCATTTCACCAGAAGTAATAAAAACCGGAAAGGAGAGTTCTCTCCGTAGTCCCCTCCATGAGCTTCTGCTGCAGTTTTGGGAGAGGTATCCCAGGGCATGCGCGATGTAAACGTCATCACGCTTTACAAGAACAAAGGGGTCCACATTGATTGTAACAACTATCGCTGATTATCCTTCTTCGGCATTGTTTCCAACAGGCTGCAGCTACTCGCCGAACGAGTGTACCCAAAGGTACAGTGCGGCTTCAGAGCTGCGAAGTCGACGATTTACATTATGTTCTCATTGAGGCAGGCCCCAAGTGCCATGAGCAGAGACTACCCTTGTTCATCGCCTTCATCGACCTGACCAAGGCATTCGATTGGGTCAGTAGGTCAGGCATCTTCACCCTACTACACCAGATTGGATGTCCCCCCAAGCTCCTGAAGCTGATTATGTCCTTCCATGACTCCATGAATGGACCTGTTCAGTACAGTGGTTCATCTTCGGACCCCTTCCCAATCAAAAGCGGTGTCAAACAAGGGTGCGTGCTCCAACTCTCTTCGGCGTCTTCTTCTCCCTGCTGCTGCATTTTGTCTCCCGACAGTCTGAAGACGGCATCTTCCTCCACACTGGGAGTGACTGAACCCTCTTCAACCTGGCATGCCTTTGAGCAAAGACAAAGATGCGGAAAGTCCTCATCAGGAGATGCTCTTTGCAGACGACGCCGCCCTCACCGCTCACATCAAGAAGGCACTACAACGGCTCATCACCTGCCTCTCTGTTGCATGCACCGAGTTCGACCTCACAAACAGCCTAAAGAAGACAAACGTCATAGGCCAAGACATCAGCAGCACTCCCTGCATCTCCATCGGCAATCACACCTTGAAGTGGTCGACAACCTTGCCTACCTGGGCTCCACCATCTCCAGCATGCTCTCTTTGGATGCCGAGCTGAACGTGCGGATCGGCAAGGCAGTAACAGCGTGGCCCATGTAGCGAAGAGAGCCTGGGACATATTCATCTTTTAGTTTATACTCGGGTGTAAGATTATGAATATAAAATTCTTCATCGGCAGACATTTTGTCCACTGATTCAGACCCATCAGTGAGACAGCTGATTGTGTATATACTAGAATGTCTTTCTCTGTCTGTCTGTCTCTCCCATTTTTCCCTTTTCTTGCAATAATTCGCCTCTTTCTGCGTACCTTATAGTGTTTTTGTCTCTGTCTCTGCCTGCCTCTTACATCTTTCATTGCCATTATTATCATTATACAGAAAGGTATACATGGGAAAATGTATACATGAGTCATATGGATGTATGATTAATGTAAAGGCGAAAGTGCGATGTGGGGTTCATTAACGGCTTATCTGTCGCACATCTGAGGTAAAACAAAGTGGTATTATTTTAGTTCGGTTCTATTTTTGTTATCTATCAGCAAGTCAACACATGAAATTGAAACTTCTGGACGGCAAGGTGCTATATCTACAACGCAACTGGTTCTTCATTCTTTAACGTGGTAGAGTTCGTTTTGATTAGTCTTTGTCCCATGCGCTTAATGGAGGTGATTTGCTGAAACTGTGCGTGTCTTATCCTTGTGGTCACTGAAGTGTTTTTGTCACTTTCACCTTTAGCACTCTTCCAAAGCTACCATTCCCAGTACACCCAGCACTCTCCATACACGCCAAGTTCAGCTTGTACAGTGCTTGTCCCCGCACCCACACCCACAGGGAGCTCCCATTATCCGGTCGTCACGAGGACACCCCCCCCCCCCCCACCTAGAGCAGACACTGCGCCTCTGCTGTGACTTTGGTGATGTTCAATGATGCTTGTGATTCAAAGGACACTGTCTACTACTTGCTCTACTGACAAACAGCTGCTTCATGACTGAGCCAGATTTGCTGCTACTCCTCCCCAAGTCCTTCTCCCGCCCTCCCAGCACCTCCCCCCTTTGCCCATCCAGAAGGAAACAACAACTTGATTTTATCCAGCAACAATCCTCATGGATCTGCTGGCATCAAAGTTCTGGACACAAACTGAGCGGTCATGGATGTGGTGGACAAATTAGATCTCAGGTCACCGCGAAATCCCCACATGAAAAAACCAGAGAATAAAACTTCTTTCTC
>CM031598.1:61758347-61760847 GCA_018398815.1 Conus ventricosus | reverse complement strand
GATTAAACATTCGCACTTTTTCGCATTACAGTCGAGCTTAACGTTTGTGCTGTCGAGCATTTTGTGCTTTGGGACGTCACAGTATATTTCACTGCATTCTCTTCAAAAAGAATAACAGGTGCACTTCAAGTTCAGTTCCTTTAGACTTCGTCTTTGAATTAGTATCCGACTGGTCTGTCAAAATCAGTCTACGTTTCCTAATTGCACACATTCTTGGTCTATGCTCAACGAAAGTCATTTTGAGATTTTCACATTATTTACGTTGTTGTGTTCTTTTCGAAACTCTGTACACTTCAATAGTCAAGGGGCTACATTTATCAGCCTTTTTGAAACATACAGCCGGTCACAATCAAGCAATACCGAACGGTTACATTCTTCGTTTCTGTTATCCAGTTTTCCTTGTCGCTATTCTGACGTATGGTTTTTTGCTTCTTTAATGTTCACAATTTGAGACTGGAAAATACTAGGTGATATTCCAAATACTTTAAGTCATATTTGATTAAAAAAAAAAAAAAAAAAGAAAAAAGATGTACCAACCATTGTCGCCTCACAGACGTTTATTAGAAGGGTGTAAAGAGAAGACGCATGGTCTATATTTTCATCGTGTGTGTGTCCGCTTTCTCACTTTGTGTGGTATCCTCCAAACTTCAGCTGCGTTAGTTAAACTGCAATATCTGTACATCAGACCATTTTTGGCGGGGCAAAAGTGGTATCTTTTGAACGTCATCGTCTCATTAACAACACAGTTCCGTTTCTGGTATTTTGGCAAGCTTCATGAAAAAATAGAGTTGTTGCACAGACTTGTCGAAAATGTCATGCCCATTACTTTTTCTTGGATGTTGTTGTTTGTTAGTCATCTATCTTGGCCCCCACAAATCCTTTTTTCGTGAGTTCAAAGATATACACTTTCTCACAGTTTGTGTGGACGAATTTTTCCATTCCCTTTAATCAAGTGAATCTATTTGTTCACGATGCTCATGTACACTTCACCCGTTGTCTTTCTAAAGAAGATTGTTTTTGTGTTTGGAGTTGCACTGATTTTACTATCAATGGAACAGCAATGTATGTTGCTGCAGAATGTGTGCAGCACTTCGATTGGTATTAGCGTCTTTTGCGTTGGCTTTAGAATCATATAATACGGGCTTATACACCTACGGCTATAATTTTGTGCAGGTTCTGTTTTTCGCGGCTGTGGCCATGCCACAGTAGCATCTGCCAGGGAGCAGCTATGTCCCCCGACGTCTTAATGGAGTGCGCTGTCGTGCCGGCATCCCATTTTAACATAACACGGGCTTTCAGGGGTGATAAAATTGTTTCTGGCTGGCGAGTTTGGCAGTTGAGGACAGTACTTCTCTGGGTACCAGTAGCATCTTCGGGTGTATATTTTTCACAGGTCTTTCGTTGTTGTTGGAAAGGGAAGGGGTTGAAATAACCGTCAAGAAGTTTTGACACGAAAATTGATTTGCAAACGGTTACCATTCCAAGAGGCCTAATTAATGTCTTCACCCATGCATTCAGTATTGATGTAATGTCTTAGAATATTTCATGAAGTTTAGTTGCGTGCTTCCTTCCAGGTCATAATAGTATGAACCCAACTATCTTATTCTGTTGTGATTCCAGTTACATTTGATTTGTGACATGCATTAAATACAACTGTTTTCTTCAGACTTGCCAAACAATAAAAGTTTCTTTCCCACACATTGCTTCAATCTCAACCTGTCTTCCAAATCTGTCAACAGCTTGAAGATTTGTTCAAACGTTTTTCTATCACAGTTTTAGTACAGTTCAGCATCATGAACAAATAGGGATTTTTTTTCTCAGTTAATCATATTTGAATCCTTCAATGATAGCGTTTTCTCTCATTATTGTTGCTAAAATGTTGGCACAGAGTATAAGTGACTAGGGCAATATTAGGTCCCTCTATCTAAAAGCTCTCTTGTTTGCGAACCGTGGAGAGGATTGAATATTTTCTCGGACTGTTCCATTCATTTCACCATAGAAAGCTCCGTCTAGCAGTTATGTCTTCATGGAAACAACATGTATCTAACACGTGAAACATATAGCACAAGTCAACAAAAGAGAATGCCTTTTCAAAATCTGTACTCAACAATATTCCTTCGATTTCCATTTTTTGTGGTTTTGTTTTACAATTCTTAGTAAATCGTACGTATCTCTAATACGGTTACCCATATGTCCATTATTCATAATCTGATTCGTCCATGTCAGTTAGCACTGAAAGAGCTTTCCTTGATTCCATATATGCTGTACAATTTATGTTGCTTACAGCTAGCCATCTGCAAATGTTGTAATTGTTCATACACTGCGAAGAAGTGGCTCTCATTTTCTTTCAGATATTCTGTCACTTTATTACCTTTTTGAAAGACATATGAGGATTTCTTCTCCGTGTGTGTGAGAGATGTCAACTTTAATTAAGCATTCGTTCATTGGTCTTACAGCCAGCTCAACAATACGTTTCCACTTATCTGTCTTTGTAGCAGTT
>CM031598.1:61750847-61753347 GCA_018398815.1 Conus ventricosus | reverse complement strand
GAAATCAGAGTTGGCCTGCTTAGTTGTGTTGCTTTGCGTGTCTTGCTTGGAGGCATGTGTGGACAAACTAAATATGAATGCACTAATGACATTGCCGTGTTTGCAGTGAACTAGTGACCAAATAAAGACACTCGAACAGTAGGGAGATATGGAGAAAAAGGGGAGGAAGAGTGGGGGGGGGGGGGGGGGAGGAAAAGACGGAGGAGAAAGAAAAGGAACAAGAAAGAGAAAAGATGAGAAAGAATACCCACCCCTTCCCTGTCCCTTTTACAGCGCGTAGAATTTACTGCATAAATGAATGTTAGCCCTTGCCCTGAGAAGTGTCCCTTACAGTCGCCTCACTTCAAATGGAAAGACACGTGTGGACAGAATGAGTTTTACAACAGCTTTTCTTCAATATCACGCAACAATAAACATTTGAGCCTATAGTAATCCTCCTCCCCCACCCCCCACCCCCCCCCCCCCCCCACCCCCCCCCAAAAAAAAAAAGCAACCCCCATTTCTTTCAACCATCCAGGGGCAGAAAATCAATCGCTGCGCTCATGCCATTAATACACACATTCTAAGTCAGTCTTTTGGTACATTATACACTCATCGGGAATGTTCATGTTGCTGATACAAAGAGACTTTCAGGCAATATTATGCCAAGCGTCGTTCAGACCAGGCTCAGATGCAATCCCGTTTCTACTCCCCCAGCCGTCTTGTCTGGAAATACATATTCTGGTTGCGTTTGCACGTTTGCAGCACCTTCAATGTTGTGATACTGAAACGTTTGTGGCAACTGTGGCGCTTGCGGTACGTGCAAAGTTTGCAGCACCAACAACGTTCTAAGTATATTGCTCATTTGGGGTAATAAGCAAGAAGTAGGTTATTAAGGGGAACTGTGATTGAACTGGTGGTCACGTTTTGGTAGGTTTACTTATTTTGTTGACTGAGTCGAGAGCGAAATCAATAGTTGTCACAAGTGTTTAATAATAGAAATCAATCGTTTTCTGACCATACAATTTTGTCTTTCACATACTTGTAAGATAAAGGAAGGAAATATCTCAACCGTAAATTTTGCTCACATTAATATTTCTGTAGAAATAAAGTAGAAAACATTCTGAAATACAACTTTGCTCCATTCGCGCGTGCGCGCGCGCGCGCGTGTGTGTGTGTGTGTGTGTGTGTGTGTGTGTGTGTGTGTGTGTGTGTGTGTGTGTGTGTGTGTGAGTGTGTGTGTGTGTGTGTGTGTGTGTGTGTGTGTGTGTGTGTGTGTGTGTGTGTGTGTGTGTAAGGAAAAATTAATGCTAGAAGATGGGCGTAAAATATATTCAACGTTCTGCACATGCAACCATTGACCAAACTTAGTATATTATAAGTACAGATGGGCTTAATACATTATTGTTGTTATTCATTTAAGAGTGTAATAGCGGTTCTGGATGTTTAACATACAATACATCGTCGCTATTTACAGACCTGTTTCAAAACATAATGTGACAAGTTTTATTGCTAATAAACCACGATTTTAAAAAGCACGAGAAAAGCACAAATTTGTGCCTATACCAAATACTCTGGCGCTGTTCGTGATGCTGATTAGCTCTTTTGGTTTTTTTAAAAAATCCAATGTATGTTGTGTTCACTCTGTAGCATACTCAAAGCAACACAAACAAATACACTTCCAACATTATTCATACTAGGTTCAGTTGTTCTGATAACTATTTCATTCATCACTGTCCTACGTGTTTAGAGTTTTTCATGTGATGTATATTTTTTTCCTTAAATTGTACTCTGCAGTTCCAAAATGGCGTCTTTGATATAATGGAAGGACCTTTCACACATGATGTTGTCAGTTTACTCAGTTGATATAATTTGTATGATCAACACCACTTGTAAACAGTTTATGTTTTTGATATCTGCAGCAATAGAGGTGGCTGACAAAGGCTTTATCTATGAATATGGCCATGCTGAATCTTCATAATGCCATGCTCAATACCTCCGCAGTTCCTTGCTGTGATGGACAACACCACTGGTGGAAAGTATCCTACAACGCACAGAACTCCAGACAACTGCCCAAATGATTCGATTCCAGATGGGTGCTTTGAAGTCAGATTGACCTGATGGAATACATTACCCTGGAACAACACAGACAACATTGTGAGTGTTGAAGTGAAATCGATAACACGCATGGTTAAGGACTATACTCTGATGTCTTGTTCTTGGTCGGCGTTCCAGCAAACTTGATCAACATGGTGGTGTTTTATAAACAGAGCTTGAGGGATCGTGTCAATCTGTGTCTCTTTGCTTTGTCCCTCGCTGACGCAGTGCACCTAACACAGGCCATGATCTACAATGGCGAACAGCTTTATTTGCAACACTCAAAATTGGTCCATCATGGCCTTCATGACAACAATAACATGGTCGGTTGTTTGGATTCAATGGGTTTCACAATCTATCTGCATCATGCCTGTGAAAGATGCTTCTGGTGTTCAACCCTAAGTCAGGCTTTTGGGACAAGGCG
>CM031598.1:61720805-61749847 GCA_018398815.1 Conus ventricosus | reverse complement strand
TAACGTGCACGTTTTGGTAGGTTACTGATTTTGTTGACTGAGTCAGAGCGAAATCAATAGTTGTCACAAGTGTTTAATGAATAGAAATCAATCGTTTTCTGACCATACAGTTTTGTCTTTCACATACCTTGTAAGATAAAGGAAGGAAATATCTCAACCCTAAATTTTGCTCACATCAACATTTCCTGTAGAAATAAAGTAGAAAATATTCTGAAAAACAACTTTGCTCCATTCGTGTGTGTGTGTGTGTTGTTGTTGTTGTTCTTCATTTAACGTCTTTTCACTAGATGTGATATTAGACAAGGTGTGTGTGTGTGTTGTGTGTGTGTGTGTGTGTGTGTGTGAGTGTGTGTGTGTGTGTGTGTGGTGTGTGTGTGTGTGTTGTGTGTGTGTGTGTGTGTGTTGTGTGTGTGTGTGTGTGTGTGTGTGCGTGTGTGTGTCTGTGTGTGTGTGTGTTTGAGTGTGTGCGTGCAGCGTGCGTACGTGGTGTGCGTGCAGCGTGCGTACGTGAGTGCGCGCCCGCGTGCGTGCGTGTGCGTGTGTGCGTGTATTGTGATGAGGAGAAACTCTAAGTAAGAATTAAACTGTTAAAAAAAAAAAAAAAAAAAAAAAAAAAACATCAAAAGTAAAAACAAACAACTGTACAAAATAAGATCATGAATCAGCAATACAGGATTGAGCCAACTGGGCTTAACATAAGAATTCGTACAAAATTTAAGAGAGATATGGTATCCTGAAATATGCACTTTGAAGCATCCTTTCTAAATTCTGACAAATCGGAATCAAAGTAGTGTGTGTGTGTGTGTGTGTGTGTGTGTGTGTGTGTGTGTGTGTGTGTGGTGTGTGTGTGGTGTGTGTGTGTAAGGAAAAATTAATGCTAGAAGATGGCGTAAATATATTCAACGTTCTGCCACATGCAACCATTGACCAAACTTAGTATATTATAAGTACAGATGGGCTTAATACAATTATTGTTGTCTATTCATTTAAAGAGGTAATAGCGGTTCTGGGATGTTAAACATACAATACATCGTCGCATATTTACAGAGCTGTTTCAAAACATAATGTGACAAGTTTTATTGCTAAATAAATCCAACGATTTTAAAAAGCACGAGAAAAGCACAAATTTGTGCCTATACCAAATACTCTGGCGCTGTTCGTGATGCTGATTAGCTCTTTGGGTTTTTTGAAATCCAGTCTATGTTGTATTCACTCTGTAGCATACTCAAAGCAACACAAACAAATGCACTTCCAACTATATTCATACTAGGTTCAGTTGTTCTGATAGTATTTCATTCATCACTGTCCTACTTGTTTAGAGTTTTTCATGTGATGTATATCTTTTTCCTTAAATTGTACTCTGCAGTTCCAAAATGGCGTCTTTGATATAATGGAAGGACCTTTCATACGTGATGTTGGCAGTTTAATCAGTTGATATAATTTGTATGATCCAACTCCCACTTGTAAACCAGTTTATGTTTTGTTATCTGCAGCCAATACAGGTGGCTGACAAAGGCTTTATCTATGAATATGGCCATGCTGAATCTTCATAATGCCATGCTCAATACCTCCATCAGTTCCCCTTTCTGTGATGGACAGTACCACTGGTGGAAAGATCCTACAACGCACAGATACCCCCAGACAACTGCCCCAAATGATTCTATTCCAGATGGGTGCTTTGAAATCAGATTTGACTTGATGGAATACATACCCTGGAACAACACAGACAACATTGTCAGTGTCGAAGTAGAATTGATAACACGCATGGTTAAGGACTACACTCTGACTGTTTGTTCTTGGTCGGCGTTCCAGCAAACGTGATCAACATGGTGGTGTTTTATAAACAAAGCCTGAGGATCGTGTCAATCTGTGTCTCTTTGCCTTGTCCCTCGCTGACACAGTGCACCTAACACAGGCCATGGTCTACAATGGCGAACAGCTATATTTGCAACACTCCAAAGTTGGTCCATTCATGGCCTTCATGACCAACAATAACATGATCGGCTTGTTTGGATTCCAGTGGTTTCACAAATCCTATCTGCCATCATCGCCAGTGAAAGATGCTTCTGTGTGTTCAACCCACTTAAAGTCCAGGCTCTTTTGCGAACAAGGACGATGGCCATAATCATTATTCTCGTGAACATCGTGGTGGTAGGACTTTTTTTCGTGGTAGCTTTCAGATATCGTGTCGGTTGCGCTTACGATCCTCTCTCCCGTGCGATCTTCAGGATGGGCACAGAGGGGGAGTTTTTCCAAACTCACAAAGACTTTATCACCTATCTTGACGGCTTTGTGTATGGTATGGGTATACCTGGTGGGGTGATTATCGTGGTCACCGTTACAACGATACTGACGATCATCAAACTCCGGCAGATTGTGACTTGGCGTGCAGAAACCTCATCCTCCCTCTCAGCTCGGGAAGTGGCGCTGACCAAGATGCTGATTGCTAATTCCATCTTCTTCATCATCTGCGTCCTTCCCACTGCCGTGCTGCGCATTGTCTTCCTACTCTTCCCAGAAATGAACCACAAGGGTCGAATTATTAATTTTCACCTAACTGGACTCTGGATCATGATGACAGTGTACTTCATCAACTCACTTTCAATTTCTTCGTGTATTTAGATGGGGTCTCGTTACAGGAAAGTTTGGCGAAACTGTCACAAAACGACGTAATGTGGACAGTTTATACTAAGGTATCATGGAAGTGCAAAGTTTCTTGGATTTAACAAAGTGCGATGCTGATTACGTTTCGTGTAGACTTATGCCTTTGTCATAATCGTAGGGAGACGTCCCCTCAGGCCATTTTTCCAATATAGCCATAAAATCAACAATGACAGAAAAGAGAAACTTGACGTGTGTTTTACTTAAAAGGCCTCGAGCAGGCAATACAAATATATCTTGCCTTCAAAAGGATTGCGATGGTTCCCTTATGCAGCTAGGAATTAATTTTCATCCTGTAAATGATTTGTTTAATTTCATGTTCCAGTTTCTCCATCTTCAAACTCCCTCCCTCAAGTCCAATCTTTGCCAGGGTCATTACTATGAAGACAGTTCAGTTGTTGCCAGCGCTGTTTTTCCCATATTAGATTGTTCATCTATGTAATTTGTCTGACTTTATTAGTTTAAAAGCTGTGCAGTCTGAATAAAGTTATCTGTGATAGGTTTTCCTTAGGAGCAGAAAACATACCCCACTTGTTTACTGTTTATGTTTACTGTTCCCTACTCATTTTATATCCGAAATGATTTTTATGTCATCAATTGTTATGATGTTATATCTCAAACAACAAATAAAATAAAATCCGACACGAATTTTATTTTTTAAATCTTTAAAATCTGGTCCATAATACTGGACATGGTTACAAATATTGGACCACTTTGTCCTGAAATACGGGCACCACAGAATAAGATGAACTGATTCTGTTTGCAGATCATGAATTATTATTCCGGTTTACAAAGGCAAAAGAACAGAAAAAGAACACAGAATAAGATTTCCAAATTTATGCACCACAGCAGATTAAAGCACAAACTCCTTGAGAAGGATAACAAATACAAACAAATAGAATAAGAATAAAACAAATTTGTGAAGCTGCTGTCAGAGAAAAGATAAGGCCAAACGTTGTGACAAAAGATTACAAAGACAAACAAAAAATCCAACAAAATAAAAATTTTGAACATGCTTGTCAAAGAAAGAATAAGACCAAATGACACAACAAACGTTTATACAACAGACAAAAGAATATAACGACCAGACTTTTTCTAAAGCTGCTTGCCAGAGAAAAAATTGAAGCCAAATGGGGAAAAAGGCCAAAAGTCACCACAAAGGACTACAAAAAGACAAACAAATGATCAACAGAAAATGTTTAGAAGATGGTTACCAAGGAAAGGCTGGGGTCACAAGTTACAACAAAAGGACTACAGAAATAAACAATGAACACAATAGAATGAGCTTTACTCAAGCTGCTTGCTGGAGGAAGGTATGGCCAAAAGTTCCACCGAAGAATTACAAAGGCAAGCAAATGGATATGACAGAATGAACTTCTCTGATCTAAGAAATATTAAGGGCTAAAGTCATTCTCATGTTTACAAAGGCAAACAACTATAATTCTTGCTAAGACAGAATACGTTCTTTGATAACTGGAGCCAATGAGACTATAATTTTCTTTGATCAAATCCAGTTCTCTTTGCTCAAAGGCACAGCTCACAAACACAGTCTGCGTCAGATGTCCCTGCACAATCTTCGTGTGCCCATGCACGACATTCTCTGCACTGAATCCTATCTTCAGTCCTACTCTGACCACACACAAAGCAGTCCCAGTCATTTGCATCAGCTTGTTTTCTTTGCATGACACAGGCTGCAGGTTTGGTGGCTTCCTTTCCAACTGTTCTGATCTTCATGTTGTTCTTCTCATACCCATTCTTTCCTCTTTCTGTTTCCACTGCTTGCTGCTTTTTCTTCCAGTGTCATTTTATAAGGAGTAGAGGTGAAATTTCAGAGCTCTCCCTTTTTGATCGTTATCTTGGTGTGCTGGGAAGAACAGGAATTTTACGTTGGACTGATGGAGAAAATACGTAGTCCACGTTTGGCTGCGGTGCTGGCACTCTTTCGATCTTGCAGTCATAGTGTCCCGTGTTGTCTCCGAACGCAGTGTACATCAAGTGCATGAAGTTCACAGAACCCTCACCATAAATAGAATAACATTGTTTTCACATAAGACAATTATTTTTCTTTTAATGACTTCAGCTGTTCTCTGGATTTCAAACTCTCCAACTTGAGATTCTGGGCATTGCCATATGCATTTACTCTCTTCAAAGGGTATGAAACGAGTATGTCCTGGCACGTCAACATTTAAAGCAACTGGTATCATACTGGGAATAAACTTCTCCAAATTAGATAGAGTGTGCACAATTATTTGTTGTTTTGTTGTTGTTTTTTATCAGCCAGAGCTGTTTCATGGACATTCAACGATGGATTTGCTATTTTGCAGTCAGTCCTCACAGCACTCTGTTGAGATTCATCCTTGCTTGTGGCTACAGCCCTAAGAAACATCGTTCATATGAAGATGTCTGAACAACTGATGCTTTGTCAGCAGAGACTATAGGCTGGAAGTTAATCAAGGGGCTAATGGAGAACTGGATGGACTCTGAGTTGAAGTAGATGGACAGTTGACAGGAGGGTTGGATGGATTCTCTGTTGAAGTAGAAGGAAAGTTGACAGGAGGGTTGGATGGATTCTCTGTTGAAGTAAGGGACAGCTGGCAGGAGGGTTGGGTGGTACTCTGTTGAAGTAGAGGGACAGTGGCAGGGGGGTTGGGTGGATTCTGTGTGAAAACAGATGGACAGTTGGCAGGAGGGTTGGGTGGGTTCTGTGTGAAAACAGATGGACAGTTGACAGGAGGGTTGGATGGGTTCTGTGTGAAACAGATGGACAGTTGACAGGAGGGTTGGGTGGGGTCTGAGATGAAACAGATGGACAGTTGGCAGGAGGGTTGGGTGGATTCTGTGTGAAAACGATGGACAGTTGGCAGGAGGGTTGGGTGGGTTCTGTGTGAAAAACAGATGGACAGTTGACAGGAGGGTTGGGTGGGTTCTGTGTGAAAACAGATGGACAGTTGGCAGGAGGTTGGATGGGTTCTGTGTGAAAACAGATGGACAGTTGGCAGGAGGGTTGGGTGGGTTCTGTGTGAAACAGATGGACATGTTGGCAGGAGGGTTGGATGGGTTCTGTGTGAAACAGATGGACAGTTGGCAGGAGGGTTGGGTGGGTTCTGTGTGAAAACAGATGGACAGTTGGCAGGAGGGTTGGGTGGGTTCTGAGATGAAACAGATGGACAGTTGGCAGGAGGATTGGGTGGGTTCTGTGTGAAAACAGATGGACAGTTGGCAGGAGGGTTGGGGGGTCTGTGTGAAAACAGATGGACAGTTGGCAGGAGGGTTGGGTGGGTTCTTAGATGAAACAGATGGACAGTTGGCAGGAGGGTTGGGTGGGTTCTGTGTGAAAACAGATGGACAGTTGGCAGGAGGTTGGGTGGGTTCTGTGTGAAAACAGATGGACAGTTGACAGGAGGGTTGGATGGGTTCTGTGTGAAAACAGATGGACAGTTGACAGGAGGGTTGGGTGGGTTCTGAGATGAAACAGATGGACAGTTGGCAGGAGGGATGGGTGGGTTCTGTGTGAAAACAGATGGACAGTTGGCAGGAGGATTGGGTGGGTTCTGTGTGAAAACAGATGGACAGTTGGCAGGAGGGTTGGGTGGGTTCTGTGTGAAAACAGATGGACAGGTGGCAGGAGGGTTTGAGTGGGTTCTGAGTTGAAACAGATGGACAGTTGGCTGGAAGGAAAAGTTGGACAGCTGATAGGCGCGTTGGATGGAAACTGGGTTGAAGGAGCCGGACAGTGGTCTGGAGGGTTGAGTGGTATCTAGTTTTGTGAAACTGCTAGACTGTTGACAGAAGGTACTGATGAAGCTTGGGTCGATGAGACAGGTGAAACTCTGGTTTGACTGGAAGGAGATCTGTTGTCACAGGGGGGGGAAAGACTGAGCAAATTCCTTGATCTTCAAACATATCTCTGAGACATGGCCAGATTCCACGGGAAGCAAATCCATTTACAGCATTTTACATTGTAGCTGCCTTCAAGTAGCCTCCACCGAAAAAGACCGCTCTCTTGGTAAGATAAAACAGACGTCCCAGGATGCATCTGCAGCCGCTTTCTCCACAGCCTGATCATAGAAAGTCTGCAGAGGTTTGAACAGTGAAAACGAGAGCTTAAAAGGGGGTCCACAAACATGGAACAATGTCCACCAGTATGGACTAGAGGTCCATATATGTGTGGAACTAGGTGGTTCATATAAGTAGAACATGACAAAGTTGAAAAAAACAACATGTGTGCATGGAACAGTCACTGCATATGAAAAGTCTTAGTGTGCATAAATCACAGTCTGAAGTTTTGTCTCACAGCTAACACAGTTATCTTTAAAAGGCTCTGCAAGACATTGACTATAATATATCTTCACGATTTTCAGAATCACAAGTTTTGAATCTTGTCACCAAAAGTCAAACAAATGCTTGCCATTTCGAAATGAAGCTTGATGTGGCCAATTTCATTTGCTTCAAATGCTGAAAGGAGAGCAGTCAAAAAGACTGAACTCTAAAATCCACCACAATTATCGTCTGTTGTTTGAAAACAGGGTGATTCATATTACTAGCTTTGGCATCTTGGTAAGCTAGACTGCATTGCTGTGGGGTTATAGACTGCCATGTAGGAAATATCTAAAACTGTGGTTTTGCGCTGGTTTAGTTGCATCGCACAGAACAGATATTTCCAATCATTACAGAATAGGCAAAGTGTGGAGAAGAAAACAATTAAATGAGGATTATCATTCTGAAAAGAGAGAAAAGGACAAATATGAAAAGAAAACGTAGAATCCAGGCAGGACACCTAGGCCTGAAGATGAAGGAGAATGAGAGGGAAGATCCAAATCAGTCACCACTTTAAAGGGGAATTTTCAAGAGACACGGCTCACATGTCATTTCTCTTTCTCACTTCCAGTGTGACAAAGACACGGCTAAACGTACACAGGTGACAAAGACACGGCTAAATATACAGAAGTGATGAAGACACGGCTAAACTTACTGAGGTGACAAAGACACGGCTAAACATACTGAGGTGACAAAGAGACGGCTAAACATACTGAGGTGACAAAGAAAGACACGGCTAAACACACTGCGGTGACAAAGAGACGGCTAAACATACTGAGGTGACAAAGAAAGACACGGCTAAACATACTGAGGTGACAAAGACACGGCTAAACATACTGAGGTGACAAAGACACGGCTAAACATACTGAGGTGACAAAGACACGGCTAAACATACTGAGGTGACAAAGACACGGCTAAACATACTGAGGTGACAAAGCACGGCTAACATACTGAGGTGACAAAAGACTGATGATCGTCTCAGGTATGGAAAGATCTTGATTGGTTAGTTTCTTACATTTAAATGATTTGCGATTTTTGTGATTCTACGGTCATTGCCACTGCCACTGGTGATTTCAGTCGCATCTCATAGAAATGGAAGGTATGTCTGAAAAGAGTGACAATTCTCTCGTCATAACATTTGATTGATACATGTCTGCAGAAAACAATATAGATCTTCAAAACAATGTGGGGGAAAGCAAGAAAATTAGCTACTCAGTTGTTAAGCTGAGAAAACAAAACTGGACTACGGGACTGGTTCGACCATGAAATCCACAATTGATGATGGAATGATCACGAAAGGTTTCTAAAGGAAAAGTTGTAATTTATATTTCAATAGTGGAACACACCGAATGAATCATCCATGATAAAACCATCTACCAGGATACGATGGAGCTGACCCTGGGAGTCTGTGGCAGTTCTGCACATACATCAGATACAGTGAAATGACATGTTGGTGTGCATTTCAGAGTTTGTGACTCCTTTTGCAAGAGTCTTATTATAGGTATTGTTATAAGAAAGAAACCGTCTTTCAAAGGGACGTTACCTTGATGTGTTTTGAGTAAGGGTCTCCTGACTAAAACGCTATCAAATAACTTTCCATCGTCGTGGTTTTCCCACAGTAGTGTTTGTAGCAAGTTACACCCAGTGAACGGCTGAAGGCATTACTATCAAGGGGACATGAAAAAGCCACTTGAGCATAGCAGAAATCTCGGCAGAATACATCAGGACGATAACACTCATTGATGACACCTTGTTACACTCAACATTCCCTCTTGCTTGCCTGTCGAAAAGATCTGCACAATTGTAATCCATCTCTGGTGGTTGATGGCTTCCCTTTAGGCTGTTTCCATATAGTGTCGGCTGGCTTCAAAGGCTCAGTCCTGCTGCATCGCCCAGTCTGGTCTTTAATGCTCTTCCTTCTGCCATGCTGGTCCAGTCGATGGTTTGTCTGGCAGTTGACTGCCTCCATTGGCGAAAAGTCCAAATAGCCTACAGGCACATGTATTTATTGGCATTATATGTACAGCGCAAAAACAGCAGAAGAGAAGAGAAATCGGGCTGTATATAGGTGATTGTCCTCTGATATGATCCATAAAAAAGTCATTACCCTTGCTGGTGAAGAAATTAACATTATTTAACTGATCGACGTGCACAACACTCTGAGAACAGGTGGACTGATAGCATCCTTAAGTTTTAACGTGTTAATGTATTCCAACCTCGCCATTGAAAGATCAAACCAAACCGGACAGGAAACACGAAAATGCAACTGATATATCACCCATGTTCGTAATTCATTCCATGAACATTATAGAATTCTTTTCAAGTTAAATGCAAGAGAAGCCTTGATTATATAATTCAAGAACTGTAGAATAATGTGTTATTTGCGTGCGCTACCAACAGACTATGCACATGGAATTCTAATGAGATTTCAGCTGAGCATAAATGGTCAGCTTTTCAAACACATGTGAACATATGCGCACATGTGTTACGTCATGCTTGTGTTGTCATCAGTGCGCATGCGTTTCGCTGATGCATGGGTGCAGGAGAACACACGCAGAGCTAAGATAATTCATTTTATCATGTTACAACTAAGATAACTGATTTTGCCATGTCAAATATCAATAATCCAACTACCTTTCATATAAAATATCGGATGGTTTGGTAGCACATCCAGTCCACAACGCATGGTTTCGTCAAAAACCTTGAATGTACATCAGCTCTTTCAGACCCACATGAACAACAAGACAGGAACCTTCTTTAAGCAGTCAAGAAACAAGGAGCCAGATATGCCAGCAAGAACTACAGAAGAAAATCTTAAATGGTGCAGGGAACAGAAAACAGTAAATAACAATTTCGGTGACTTTTGTTCCCATTTTGAAATATTTACAAGCCCATTACTCAAAACGGATGCTGCGTAGGACAAAAAATTGCCTAGCACGAATCACACACACACACACACACACACACACACACACACACACACACACACACACACACACACACACTCACACACACACACACACACACACACACACACCACACACACACACACACACACACACACACACACACACACACACACACACACACACACACACACACACACAGAGCCCTTGTGGAATAAAGCAGCTATTATTTACGAATGAATGGGTCACCAGATATCCACGATGAATGAAATAAGTAACACAACCTGTCTGCCCAGTGCACATCAGAAAAAGACTGAGTGCATCTTTACTAGAATCACCAAGGGATTCAGCTTACGCTGTTGTCGCAACGAATTTGACAAGTGTAGCAGTGTGGTTATGTTGCAACAGCGCCTTTTATTCGAATTCTTGCATCAGAAATAGAACAGCTCTTCACATTCGACGGTCAGAAAACTGTGATGTAACCGTGTGAAGTCACGTAAGCGACGAATTGTCAGGGCGTCTGCATGGCTGAAGATGTGCTCCCATCCTCTTTTGCTCATGTGCAGAGTTCCAGGTCCTTCGTGTATTGCAACTACTTTCAGTGAGATGATTGGACATCCAGCAAAGGAAACCAGTATACTGACTTAAAATGAACCCTTTTGAAAAGCGATAACATTCTCCGACAAAAGGAAAACATGCTTCTATTTGTGGAACATGCTGCTGTTAATCTTGCTCTCCTTCCCTCCCTCTCTGTCTGTCTGTCTGTCTTGTCTGTCTGTCTGTCTGTCTGTCTGTCTGTCTGTCTGTCTGTCTCTCTCTATCTCTCTCTCTCTCTCTCTCTCTCTCTCTCTCTCTCTCTCTCTCTCTCTCTCTCTCTTTCTTTCTTGTAAATTTAGTTGAAAAGCCAATGCTATGTCCTGTTTGAATGAAAGAAATACATTTCCTGCAAAGGTTAACACAGTGTTAACGCTCAGTCCTCTAGCAAACAGCTTTACTGATCAGCCTGCATTCTTTCTTTTTCTCTTCCTAATTAGAACAAATTACAAATCAATTTACACATGATAAGCTAATGTTTGACTAGAAAAATACACATACGCTCGAGAAAACTTTTACATGTTGCAACAAATCATTACCACAGTTACGAACTGACGTGATTGATCGCTTCTTCCTTTCTTTATCCCACAACAAAAATTGAAAAAGATATGATGGCTTGTAATTGCATCATCGATCTTGAACACGGCCAAACGTTCAAATACAGCTTTGTCTCCCCCCCCCCTTTCCACACGCTCTACACCCCTTTAATCATCTTCTTCATTGTCACTCACTCTTCCTCAAAAAGTGTGTGTGTGTGTGTGTGTGTGTGTGTGTGTGTGTGTGTGTGTGTGTGTGTGTGTGTGTGTGTGTGTGTGTGTGTGTGTGTGTGTGTGTGTGCGTGTGCATGCGTGCGTCTCTCTCTCTCATTCTCTTTCGCTCGCTTGTTCTCTCTCTCTCTCTCTCTCTCTCTCTCTCTCTCTCTCTCTCTCTCTCTCTCTCTCTCTCTCTGTGTGTGTGTGTGTGTGTGTGTGTGTGTGTGTGTGTGTAGCTTGCACCATACTATGATTTTTTTTTTTGTGTGTGTCGTTTTCTTACTTTTTTTCTTTTGTTAGGAACAACAACATACCTTTTCGATGCTTTGCACGGAAACAAATCGGAGTTCATCTGCATTATTTCATTTTGATTTGTTATGAGCACTGCAGCAGGAAATAAACGTAGGTTTTCTGAAAATATGGTTACAGACGTTTTTGTTAAAAAATGACTTGATCTGTGTTTAATATGTTCATGAATGTATACCCACATTCCAGTTTATGAAATGATCTGCAAATACGGGAAAATAATCTTTGACTGCAATCGTTTCATCTTTAAATCATACTTGGACCTATAAATTTACGCTTCATAAAGGAATATCAACACCACCAACAAATGCATATATGCACATACATATATGGATCTCCTTTCACGCATCTCCTTGAAAGCGTTTATCGTGTGGGTCGTATATATATATATATATATATATATATATATATATATATATATATATATATATATATATATATATATTCAATTATAAACAAAGCTTGCTCTTATGTCTTAGATTGAAGAAATAGAGGGAGATAAGCATTCACATCTGCAGTGGTAGATAAGTCTACCTAACTAAGAGTATGCGCTTGAGTGGGTGAATGGGGAATAATAAATGCTTCTCAAAATGAGCCTTTAGCAAGCTTATAGTCTCCAAGGGGGAGACAATCTCCAATAGGGAGGAAACTCACTAACATATAACTCCTGGTCAGATCCCGGTATTTCGAAACCTGATTGTTTCTCCTCAGTGACCGCGGAAGGTGGTAACTTGTTGACTCATCTGCCTTTTCGGTTTTAAGAAGAATGCTATTCCAGAAAAAGGCTGGTGTGCAAAACTGTAGTATGTTTGTTGCGTTTTCAAAAAACTAACCAAAGGTGCCATCTAAGAATCAAAAGAAAATCACGAAAGAGCAAAACAAGCTACATTTTCTTGTGAAAAGTAGAAAATATAAAAAGATAACCTCTTAAGACACAAGTGCTGAGGGCCAGTTCTTGGAATGAATCCGCAGGGTACTAATTTACAATAATGTAACAAATTCCAAGGATAAGTAACCGAGCACCATTCCAGCAACTTACAGAACAGATTGGTGTTGCAATGACTGCAAGAAATATTCAATTATAAACAAAGCTTACTCTTATGTCTTAGATTGAAGAAATATCTGCAGTGGTAGATAATTCTACCTAACTAAGAGTATGTGCTTGAGTGGGTGAATGGGGAATAATAAATGCTTAGATGGCACCTTTGGTTAATCAAATCTTAAATGAATGTTAGCAAACCGCCCAGAGAAACGTGGACAAACGAGTCACAAGACAAAACACAACGCGTTTCGACCTCTTAGGTCTTCCTCAGGTGAGAAACAAACGAATAAAACAACCTTTGGTTAGTTTTTTGAAAACTCAACAAACGTACTACAGTATTGCACACCAGCCTTTTTCTGGGATAGCATTCTTCTTAAAACCGAAAAGGCAGAGGAGTCAACAAGTTACCACCTTCCGCGGTCACTGAGGAGAAACAATCAGGTTTCGAAATACCGGTATCTGACCAGGAGTTATATGTAAGTGAGTTTCCTCCCTATTGGAGGTTGTCTCCCCCTTGGAGACTATAAGCTTGCTAAAGGCTCATTTTGAGAAGCATTTATTATTCCCCATTCACCCACTCAAGCACATGCTCTTAGTTAGGTAGAATTATGACGATGACGATGGTGATAGTGGCGATGGTGGCGTTCGAAATTTCATTTTCGTTTACTATAAAAACTCCTGTGTGTGTGTGTGTGTGTGTATGTTGTGTGTGTGTGTGTGTTGTGTGTGTGTGTGTGTGTGTGTGTGTGTGTGAGATTATCATTATCATCATTATTATAATCATTATTATAATTTTTATGATCATTTAAGGACCAATCGGTAGGCATGACACCCATTCTTGGTTAGGGCCCTCTACAACAACAACACCCCAACCCAACCCACCATCCCCCTTACTTCCCCCCCACCGCCTCCCTTCTCCTTTTCTTTTCCTCATCACACCGCGATTTCTGATCTTTGCCTCATCATGCCCCATCTTCCAACCATTGCCTTCCCCCTCCCTCTTGCCCCCCCCCCTCCCCCAAACCTCTGTCTGGTGTTGATAACCTTTGGCTTTCATACTTTTCAAATTGAAGATTGATTCCACCCTTCCAATTCGCTTTGTCCGTAAATGACACTACATGTGTGTGTGTGTGTGTGTGTGTGTGTGTGTGTGTGTGTGTGTGTGTGTGTGTGTGTGTGTGTATGTGTGTGTGTGTGTGTGTGTGTGTGTGTGTGTTGTGTGTGTGTGTGTGTGTGTGTGTGTGCGCGCGCACAGGTGCGCGCGTGCAAGTTTATGTATGAGGGAGGATATGCATGCAGGCCCATATGGGGGATAGTTTGGGTGTGTGTGTCAGGGAGAGAATTGTTGTCAAGTGTCACTGGTATTTCTCTTCCCCTCCCCCTTTTAAAAAAAAATAAGTGAGTGATGTTCCTTGTTGTTTCCGTAGCTGTGGTCGGGTATTGTGATCTGTGTTTTGATCAGTGAATAAAGTTTCTCTGAGGAAGGCAAGATTGCCGAAACGTAAGAGGAAAATGTACAACTTGTTGTTTTGTCTTTCTTTGCTGTGATCGACCACACACACACACACACACACACACACACATATATATATATATATATATATATATATATATATATATATATATATATATAAGCAAAGCTTGCGCTCATGTCTTAGATTGAAAATATAATAGGGGGAGATAAGCATTCATATCTGCAGTGGTAGGTGATTCTGCCTAACTAACAGTATGTGCTTGAGTGGGTGAATGGGGAATAATAAATGCTTCTCAAACTGAGCCTTCAGCAAGCTTATAGTCTCTAAGGGGGAGACAATCTCCAATGGGGAGGAAACTCACTAACATTTAGCTCCTGGTCAGATACCGGTATTTCGAAACCTGATTGTTTGTCCTCAGTGACCGCGGAAAGTGGTAACTTGACTCCTCTGCCTTTTCGGTTTTAAGGAGAATGCTATCCCAGAAAAAGGCTGGTGTGCAATACCATAGTATGTTTGTTGAGTTTTCAAAAACAATCAAAGGTGCCACCTAAGAAGCAAACGAAAATCGTGAAACAGCAAAACAAGCTACATTTTCTCGTGAAAAGTAGAAAATATTAAAAGATAACCTCTTAAGACACAAGTGCTGAGGGCTAGTTCTTGGAATGAATCTGCAAGGGACTGAATTACAATAAACTAAAAAATTCCAAGAATAAGTAACCGAGCACCATTCCAGCAACCACAGAGCAGCTTGATGTTGCAATGACTGCAAGAAATATTAAATTATAAACAACGCTTGCTCTTATGTCTTAGATTGAAGAAATAATATGGGGGGATACACATTTATATCTGCAGTGGTAGATAATTCTGCCTAAATAACAGTATGCACTTGAGTGGGTGAATGGGAAATAATAAATGCTTCTCAAACTGAGCCTTCAGCAAGCTTATATTCTCTAAGGGGGAGACAATCTCCAATGGGGAGGAAACTCACTAACATAGAAATCCTGAACAATTAAGTAGTGGGGGAAAACAAGTGCAGGCTAACAATTCTTCAGTCGTTATAGTAATGACTTGACAAAGATTTGAACTTTAAAAAAAATTTAAAAAAAAATTGAAGATGAAGAAAATGGGGGAATATATTATAAATATGAGAAGCCCTTCACTAGCTGCCTGAGGGAACCATCGTAATCCCTCTCAAAGGCACATTTGTTTGTATTGCCTGCTTCTAGGCCTTTCGTCCACTGGATCGGACTCATCAGGGAGACACGGCTAATTGTGTCTGTGCTCTTGGTGTCAAATAGAGACACACCACAGTCCATGATTCTGTGGTGTTCTCATCACCAAGGGTTCGAAAACAAAATCCAACAGCAGCCTCAAAGCAGCCAGTGAAGGTAATAAAATGGAACAAAGCAAAAGTGTGGAGAGGAAAAAAGTCGCTGAAAAACTAAAAGCATTATTCAAACAGTATAAAATATAGGGGACAATCTTTGAGCCTATGCTTGAGGATCCATTCAAGGATGCAAGGGAGGTCAAAAGATATGGAACAGTCTGAGTGGTCAGCTCTGCTGTTCAATAACCCAAGCATTGTGAGTGGCTAAGAATTCACAGAACAACCTTTCTTGGATCTCCTAAGAGATGCAATCTCCCACTGATTGACCAAACAATATAATGCTGAACAATTAAGTAGTGGGGAAAACAAGTGCAAGGCTAACAATTCGTCAGTCGTTATAGTAATGACTTGACAAAGATTTGAACTTTAAAAAAAAAAATTTAAAAAAAAATTGAAGATGAAGAAAATGGGGGAATATATTATAAATATGAGAAGCCCTTCACTAGCTGCCTGAGGGAACCATCGTAATCCCTCTCAAAGGCACATTTATTTGTATTGCCTGCTCCTAGGCCTTTCGTCCGCTGGATCGGACTCATCAGGGAGACACGGCTAATTGTGTCTGTGCTCTTGGTGTCAAATAGAGACACACCACAGTCCATGATTCTGTGGTGTTCTCATCACCAAGGGTTCGAAAAAAAAATCCAACAGCAGCCTCAAAGCAGCCAGTGAAGGGTAATAAAATGGAACAAAGCAAAAGTGTGGAGAGGAAAAAAGTCGCTGAAAAACTAAAGCATTATTCAAACAGTATTAAAATATAGGGGACAATCTTTGAGCCTATGCTTGAGGATCCATTCAAGGATGCAAGGGAGGTCAAAAGATATGGAACAGTCTGAGTGGTCAGCTCTGCTGTTCATAACCCAAGCATTGTGAGTGGCTAAGAATTGCACAGAACAACCTTTACTTGGATCTCTAAGAGATGCAATCCCATGATTGACCAAAACAATACTATATGCTGAACAATTAAGTAGTAGGGGGAAAACAAGTGCAGGCTAACAATTCTTCAGTCGTTATAGTAATGACTTGACAAAGATTTGAACTTTAAAAAAAAAAATTTAAAAAAAAAATTGAAGATGAAGAAATGGGGGAATATATTATAAATATGAGAAGCCCTTCACTAGCTGCCTGAGGGAAACCATCGTAATCCTCTCAAAGGCACATTTATTTGTATTGCCTGCTCCTAGGCCTTTCGTCCGCTGGATCGGACTCATCAGGGAGACACGGCTAATTGTGTCTGTGCTCCTGGTGTCAAATAGAGACACACCACAGTCCATGATTCTGTGGTGTTCTCATCACCAAGGGTTCGAAAAAAAAATCCAACAGCAGCCTCAAAACAGCCAGTATAAAATATAGGGGACAATCTTTGAGCCTATGCTTGAGGATCCATTCAAGGATGCAAGGGAGGTCAAAAGATATGGAACAGTCTGAGTGGTCAGCTCTGCTGTTCAATAACCCAAGCATTGTGAGTGGCTAAGAATTGCACAGAACAACCTTTACTTGGATCTCCTAAGAGATGCAATCTCCCACTGATTGATAACATAGAAATCCTGGTCAGATACCGGGTATTTTGATTTTTTGTCCTCAGTGACCGCGGAAAGTGGTAACTTGACTCCTCTGCCTTTTCGGTTTTAAGGAGAATACTATCCCAGAAAAAGGCTGGTGTGCAATACCATAGTATGTTTGTTGTGTTTTCAAAAAAACCAAAAACGACCATTGGTGCCACCTAAGAAGCAAAAGAAAATCATGAAACAGCAAAACAAGCTACATTTTCTAGTGAAAAGTAGAAAATATAAAAAGATAACCTCTTTTTCAAAACTTGCAATCAACTTTAGGCTCGAACTACATTTGTAGTGTATTATATCTAGATTTGAGTTTGGGTCCATTTTATGTTCATAAGTTAGGTTTTGGTATGGCTGGGTTTTTACTTGACGGAAATTATGTCTGTCGCGCATCCATCTGACTTGAAGACGAGGAAAACAAGGAAATTGGCCCTAACATTACCACACTTTCACTCGTCCGTGGTCTGAAGCAAAACGAACAACAAGACTGACCTTACCTGTATACTGATTGATCCATCTGTCAAAACAATCATAATTCTGAAACATCAAATGATGTTTGCGCTGATCTAATTGAAGTAGACACATGGAAATGTATGTGCCGCTGTGATTCAGAGCTGATGATCCCAGCAAAAGCACACACAGTCCTAACATGCCCATGTCAAGAAAGATGGTACCTTTATTATATACCCTGTCCTAGGTTATTTGAATGGCATGTAAGTGATTTGGTACACGGACGCAAACACACACGGATGTAGTGTAATATAAAGGAGAGCAATGCATTTCGGCTGGTGACACATGAAAATGCAGTGCAGTTTGTAGGCAGCAAATTCAGTCAGCAGGTAGCAGAGATTTCTTCGCCTACCAAACTGATCATCTTTAATGACGATACTTTTTCTTTCTTGTTTTTACGTGAAGTAAAACAAGTTGATGTAATTTAAAAATCGCTAAGCAAGATAAGAAAATAGCAACAGACATCATCGTATAGCATATCAATCGGCTGTGACACAAACAGCTGAGGCATCTTCAGACACGCATGGCCCGCACACATTATACAGCTTATATAGTGCCCACAAAAACTTCCATCTCTATGTCCACACGTACACACACACACACACACACACACACACACACACACACACACACACACACACACACACACACACACGCGCGCGCGCGCGCGCGTGCGCGCGCTCGCGCGCGCGCGCATTCATGCTGACAGCATACGCACGCGCTCATACACTCAGCGTGAATGGATTTTCGCTAGATTAGTTTCTATGTGTGTGTGTTCGTGCTCGCGCAAGCTTGTGTGTGTGTGTGTCTGTGCGCGCGCGCGCGCGCGCGCGTGTGTGTGTGTGTGTGTGTGTGTGTGTGTGTGTGTGTGTGTGTGTGTGTGTGTATGCGTGCGTGCGTGTGTGTGCGGGTTCGTGTGCATAGGCTCGTGCGTGTTTGTGCGCGTAATCAGAGTGGATGCGTTTGTCCGTATTTTGTTAACATGTAAGCGTTTAAAAATTATTTGTTCATGTGTCACACACACACACACACACACACACACACACACACACACACACACCACACACACACACACACATACACACACACACACACACACACACATACACACACACACACGCGCGCGCGCGCGCACACACACACATTCAGAGAGAGAGAGAGAGAGAGAGAGAGAGAGAGAGAGAGAGAGAGAGAGAGAGAGAGAGAGAGAGAAATGAAATGAAATGAAATGAAATGAAATGAAATAAATGAAATGAAATCTTTATTCCATAAGGCCAAGGCCCTCTTCGGGCAAGAGGAACAAATACAAATACAAATAAACATCATTACATACACATACATAAATATTCATGCAAGTTATAGCAATCTGCCGCGCTTTAAACGCTTGATAAATAAATAAAAAATTGCTAATTTTCTGACTGTATTACTGTTCGTTGAGGCCAACAAGAGAGATAAACGAAAACCGTTTGGGTTATGAAAGAACTTTTGAGCGATGAACTTTTCTCTTATGCTATTGTGAAATGGACAACATAATAAGAATTGCATTTTGTTTTCGACTGCAACTTTACATAGTTTACAGATTAATTCGTGTGGCTTATGGTTTCTATATCTATAGTAGTGAGCTGACAAGTCAGAAATGCCAAATCTAAACTTAATTATATGTTTTGAATGCCTGTCAAGATCCATGCTTAGATATATAGGTAGAGAGCCACACGGATTACAAAAAGTTCTGTATATAGAAAACCTGTCACTCTCATTCACGTGTTCACTCCATTCTTGCCATCTACAATCAATTAATCTCTGCCGAAAGACACACAAAAATTCCTTGACATCACCCACACCTTGCTCCAGCCACACACATACAAATCCATATCTAAAAAACACGATCTAATATGTGTGGCCCAAGTGGTCTTTCCTCGATTATAAAGATCACATAGCATTAGCCTTCTTGGGTTATCTGTCATTTGACATCTGCAATATTTTAAACCAGTAACGGATACATACAACATAATTAGTCGTGACAGGATATCTGTTCAACTCATTATAAACCAAATCGTTAGGACTACTAAGACTAACACCTAAATACTTCTTCAGGGCATATGAATGTACTTTTTTCACAGTACTGAGCTGCTTTATCAAAAGCCCATATCTCACATCCATACTGCATAATACGAAGCACTTCATGATCAAAGAGAGAGAGAGAGAGAGAGAGAGAGAGAGAGAGAGAGAGAGAGAGGACAATATATATACCTTAAAATTGCGACGGTAGTTCGAAGTGTTGGCGGTAGAACATTCATTTGTTAGTCAGACAATTTACAAAGAATGTAATGAACACATGATACATGATGATGTGTGTAGATAGCCATACAGATCCTGTAGTTGTTACAGAGAGAGAGAGAGAGAGAGAGAGAGAGAGAGAGAGAGAGAGAGAGAGAGAGAGAGAGAGGGAGAGAAGAGACAGACAGACAGACAGACAGACAGAGAGGTGATACATGTGCACTGAAAAAGCTTAGTTTTTGTATCCACTATTTTGTAGATAATTAGAGTGGGCCTGCGTAGTTGTATTGATTTTGCCTGTTTTGTTTGGCGACACTTGTAGACAAACTGAATATAGTTACCCTAATTATATTTCCCTTTGTGCAGTGAACCATTGACCGCATAAAGACGCGTTGAGAAGTAGGGAGAAGAGGGAGAAGAGGGGAGGAAGGGGAAGGGGAGGAGAAAAAGGAGGATAAGGAAGAAGAGGAAAAAGAAAGAGGACAAGATGAAGACGAGTACCCCACCCACTGCCCCTCTCCCTGTTACAGGGCACAGAAGTTACTACATGGATAAATTTAGTCCTATGCCCTGAGAAGTGCCCCTCGTCTCCTCGCTTCAACCGGAGAGAAACGTGTGGATAGAATGAGTTTACAACAGCTTTTGCTCAACATCCGAAAAACAACAAACACTTAAGCCTTTGTGTAAATAGCTCACCAAAAAGAGGAAAGAAATCACCCCCCCCCCCCCCCCCCCCCCCCTTTTCTTCTTGACCATCTAAGAGCAGAAAACTAAACCGCCATCACTCATGCCAGCGTCTATACCCACTTCAAAAGTCAGTTGCTGCACTCATCCGGAACTGTTCATGTCCGTTGTTACACCCAGCGTCGCTCAGACTTGGCTCAGATGCAACCGCTGTTTCTATTCTCCCAGCTGTCTTGTCCAGAGTTTATATATTTGCTGCGTTCGTTGCGTTTGCACGTTTGAAGCCCCTTTAATATTTGCTGTAACTATAACGTGTGTGGCGACTGCAACGTTTCTGGTATCTGTAACGTTTGCAGCGCCTGAAACGTTCCAAGTATGTTGCCCGTTTTGGGTAATGAGCAAGACTTAGCTGTGATTTGAACTGATTTCGAGGTGTGTTTTTTCTCAAGTTTACTGAGTTTGTTAACTGAGTCCAGAAAGAGATCAATAGATGTCGCAAATGTTTAAAGAATAACAATAACTTTTTCCAGGTATACAATTTTGCCATCATTAATATTCTTTGTAACTGTAAAGGGATGAAATATCCCACTACACAATGTTGCTAACATTAACATTTCTCGTAAAGATAAAGGAGAAAATATGCTAACCATACAATTTTGCTATGTTTAAAACTCCTTCTAATGATAAAGGAGGAAATGTTCAACTCATTTAACTCCGCTGCCTTCAACATTCCTTGTAAAGATGATCTAATAGAAAAACATAAATCAATTCACTGGCATGGGTCGGACCTACGCTTCCCCTCTCCCTCCTTCCTATACCAAATACTCTTGCACAGTTCGGAGTGCTGATCAGCTCTCCTGTGTTTTCTAAAATCCAATTTAGGTTGTGTTACCTCTGTAGCAAATTCAAAACTTAAACAAATGCACTTGTGACTATATTCATACCAGGTTCAGTTGTTCTGCTAAATATTTCATTCATCACTTTCCTACTTGCTTCGTTTGCTTTTATGTGATATACACTTTTATCCTCACAAAATCTCTGTAATTCAAAAATGGCGTCTTCGATATAATGGAAGGTCTTTCTCACGTAAGTCAGTTTTATTCAGTTGATATACTTTGTATATACCAAGCAGTAAATTAGTTTTTGCTTTTGTAGTCTGCAGACAACACAGGTGGTTGACAAAGGCTTCATGTATAGAAATGACGAGATTGGATCTTTATAATGCCATGCTTGATACATTCACTAGCTCCTTTCCTGTGACTGACAGCCACATTGGTGGAAAGTATCATCCAACACACAAATACTTCCAGACAACTGCCATAAACAATTCTATTCCAGATGGGTGCTTTGAAATCAGATTTGACTTGATGGAATACATACCCTGGAACAACCCAGACAACATTGTGAGTGTTGAAGTAGAATCACGAGCACGCATTGTTAAGGACTACACTCTGATTGTCTTGTTCTTGGTTGGAGTTCCGGCAAACTTCATCAACATGGTGGTGTTTTATAAACAGAGCCTGAAGGATCGTGTCAACCTGTGTCTCTTTGCTTTGTCCCTTGCTGACACGCTTTACCTGACACAGGCCATGATCTACAATGGCGAACAGCTTTATTTGCAACACTCCAAAATTGGCCCAATCATGATTTTCATGGTCAACAATAACATGGTTGGCTTTTTCGGATTTCATTGGGTTTCACAAATCCTATCTGCCGTCATCGCTAGTGAGAGATGCTGCTGTGTCTTCAACCCACTTAAAGTCCAGGCTCTTTTGCGAACGGGGACAATGGTCGCAATCGTAATTATCGTGAACATCGTAGTGGTAGGACTCTTTTTTATAACAGCCTTCAAGTATCGCATTGGGTGCGCTTATGATCCTCTCTCCCATGCGACCTTCAAGATGGGCATTGATGGGCAGTTTTATCGAAATCACAAAAAGTTTGTTACCTACCTTGACAGCTTTGTTTATGGTGTGGGTATACCCGGAGTGGTGATTATCGTGGTGACCGTAACGACGACACTGACGACCGTCAAACTCCAGCAGATTGTGACTTGGCGTGCAGAAACCTCATCCTCCCTCTCAGCCCGTGAAGTGGCGCTGACCAAGATGCTGATTGCCAATTCTGTCTTCTTCATCACCTGTGTCTCTCCCGTTGCAGTGCTGCGCTTTGTCTTCCTACTTTTCCCAGAAATGAACAACGAGGGTCGAAATTATAATTTTTACTTAACTGGACTCTGGATCATGGATATAGTTTCTTTCATCAACTCCACCTTCAATTTCTTCGTGTATTATAGCATGGGATCTCATTACAGAAAAACCTTCTGGGCACTGTTCACGAAACAGCATGATATGGACAGTGATAAAAAGATAAGTACCAGGAAAGTAAAAATAGCTTCTTAATTTAACAAAACTGCAGCGCAGATTAATGTTTTGTTCAGACATTCGCTGTACTTATGTGCATTAATATGTCGCAGATTTCAACGGCATCTTGATAAGCTAGACCTCATCGCCTTGGAGGGATAGACTACCATGCAAGAAATGTCTGAAAGTGCGGGTTTGCACTGGTTTAGTTACATCACACCAGAACCGATTTGTGCAAATATTACAGATTAGGCAAAGTGTGGAGAAGAAAACAAATAAATGAGCATTATCATTATCAAAATGAGAGAAGCGACAAACATGTAAAGAGACTGTGGGATCCGGAGAGTAGGCCGGGAGATGAAGAATGAGACAGGGAGGATCCATCAGTCACCACTTCGAAGGCGAGTTTCAAGAGACAGGGCTCACCTCTCATTTCTCACTTCCAGCGTGACAAAGACACGGCTAAACATACAAAGGTGACAAAAGACTGATGATCGTTTCAGGTATGGAAAAACCTTGATTGGTTAGTTTCTCACATGTAAATGATTTGTGATTCTACAGTCACTGTCACTGCCGCTGGTGATTTCAGCCAAAGAGCCACATCTCATAGAAATGGAAGGCATATCTGGAAATAGTGGACCATTCTCATAACATTTGACTGATACATGTCAGCAGAAAACAATAGAAATCTTAAAAACAAGGTGGAGAAAGCCAGAAAATTAGCTACACAGTTGTTAAGTTGAGAAGACCGAACTAGATTCAGGGACTGATCTGATCATGAAACCTAGAATTAATGATTGAATTATCTGGAAACATTCATAAAGGAAGGGCTGTACTGTTTAATTTCGTAATTTTGGAACATACAGAATGAACCATCCATGATGAGACCATCTGCCAGGATACAGTGGAGCTGAATCTGGGAGTCTGTGGCAGTTCTGCACAAACATAAGTTAAAGTGAATTGACATGTTTGTACTTTTCAAAGTTTGTGACTGGCTTATTTGCCGTTCTTATTATAGGTATAACCACTGATTTTAAATATTGTGAAAACATAATGAAAACCACACAAAACTTGCACCCCCATGTTCCAGTCGTAGGTTTATGTTTTAGTTTTTATGAGTTTATAAGAGTTCTAAGTTTGTATGAATGTCCCGTTTTCCACCAAAGGCAGGCGTAAGTGGCCATTTTGCAAAGTGCAAATCTGAAATAGCATTTAAAAATACTTCAAGCCCTGTAAACTTCATTCAGAGAGTTACAGATTTGTGACTTCAGATCATTAAAAACAACATCAAAGGAAACAAAGTGTGCTGAGGAGTTGAATTTCTCGTTTCTCTTCATGTTAGTAACAATCTGATTCTCAGGCATAGAACATGGTTACAGATTGTATCTACAATAGGAGCCACTGAGCACCACTGAAGTGACTTAATGAGAGCGCGCTGTTTCCTCTGGTGGATTACCTGTTTCCTATGTCTTGGGTTTGACTGTGCATGAGAGGTCGGTGTAACTCGCCAGGGTCACTCCATTCACGACACACTACATTAATTCTCCTTTAAATATGATTTCCCTCCATTGAGCTCTCTGTCCCTTAAGAATCAAAGCGAATTTCGGGGAGATCTAGATGGGGTTGGAGGGTAGGGCTGGTATTCTTGTGTTTAAGAAATCTGACTTCTGTAATGGGTTTTCTGATGTTCCACCTTGTCATTAAAATATGATGATCATATACAGGGATATATCAGCCGTGGACAGAAACATTCAAATCTCCACAAATGAATTGCACGCTTGCATAGGCAAACGCACTCTGTCACTTTCATCGGGCGCTCACGAGGGTGACCGGAAAATCGTAACATTTAAAGAAAAGTGAAATGTTATCTAACTTCACTCCGAGTCCCCACCATCACTGCACAACACATTTACCAGTATCATACGAAAATGTAATCAGATTACAGACAGTCCAGTAATTGCGTCCCCTTTCCCTTACTTGCTTGTAATTTACAGGTGGAAGACAACCTTTCAATATCATGTCTAGTCATGCGTTTATGCGAACAAAGAGGAAAACGAACCTTCACAACGTGCCATTGTTTTCTCTTAGTTGAACTGTTTGTTTCCTTATCAGTCAATACTACGATGGTCGTGTTGACCTTCCTGAATCTGGCACACTGTTTGTGTCCACCCAGCTGGCCAGGTCCTATCTGGGGGATACTGGCAGTGTAGCTGTAGTTGCACCCTCGGATCGAGTCTCCAGACATCGCAGCAAAACGCCCTCTCCATGTAAAAGGCTCTTTTCAGCCTCACCAATAGATCTTCTGTTGCTGCAGACACCCTGACGGTGGCTGGCAACTCCATATCCAGGCCGACAAGTTGATACGTCTTGCTGTCTTCCATCTCCACACAGGAGACAATTCTCCACTATAATCGGCTCTGAGGCTACAGCAAACCTCCGCGTTATGTAAAACCTTTTAGCCTCGGCTTCATCTTGCTGTATTTTCCTGAGTCCTCAGCAAGATGGGATGATTTCACCTTCCCCAGGTGACTCATGCTTTCACTGGTTTTCCAAGCGTCATATAACCGTTTCTCGGACAAAGGGAAATCGAGCTATACTGGTTCAACCAATGGGATCATGGTCACATAAATACACACACACACACGCACACACACACTCACACACACCACAGTGCCTTACCCACAACAACAGTGAAAATCCTACCAATGAGTTTCCAAATTATTCTCGTTCAACTACTGGAATCACCAGTGCCCCCCCTACACCTGCACAGCAAAGCGATGGGTGCCATGTGATTAATGCATAACGTCTACTTCTACTTCATGTTCGATTCCCTAAACTACAAATTGTACCTACCGCCCAGAATCTCCACAAGCCAGGATCTAACGCTTCAAAAAGGGCAAACCACCTAATAGGTTGAAGCCTTCCCACAGGTGTCCACCCTTCAGTAAGCATCAATGATCATCGACAGCTACTGGCAGGCTGACGGTCACTGAGCCGAGACGTCAACGCCCAGCCTCAACTGCCTCTCTTTCAGTCCAGTGGAGAACCCAGTGAAGAGCTGTTGGTGGAGGTGAGACGCCTCCCTCGCCCAGGACTGCCAAGTAGTATCTACTTGACACTATGCCCTGGATATGCGCATTACTTCCCAGTTAGGCTTCCTCCTTCAACATCTAGCTCGGGGTTCCCAACATGTGGTACTGGAGTTTGCGCACCTAAAGGACCCAAGGAAAGTAATTTAATTAAACATCAGCAAAATTACTCTGAATTTGCTTAAGGGCTGGGGAACAATGGGCCGACTCATAATTGCGTATTGTTTCCTGGTTGTTGGGGTTGTCAAATGTTAGTTGTCAACAAGTGATAACATGATTTATGCAAAACCAGTTGTTCTGAAACAGCAGATCTGTGTTTCATATATATGCAACAAAAACTGATTATGATAGCGAGCATTCACATTTCTCATCAGGCCTCTTTTGTGGCGACAGACCTGGCAGATGAATGAAACATACATGAGGAAAATTCCAGCGAGGGCATCGGGTCAGAGACTGACATGACATCAGGGACTGTCACGTCAGCTGGATTGATCTAACAACACGAGAAAGAGAGCAAGTGGTGTGTGTGTGTGTGTGTGTGTGTGTGTGTGTGTGTGTGTGTGTGTGTGTGTGTGTGTGTGTGTGTGTGTGTGGGCGTCAGCTGGATTGATCTAATAACAACATGAGAAAGAGAGTAAGTGTGTGTGTGTGTGTGTGTGTGTGTGTGTGTGTGTGTGTGTGTGTGTGTGTGTGTGTGTGTGTGTGTGTGTGTGTGTGTGTGTGTGGTAATGTGAGCATGTGCGGTTAACCTTAGTGTCAAGAAAATAAAAGTAGGCACAGTGGTTGTTGTGCATAGGCTTGGAAAACCCAATTTATTTTCATAAAAAGGTGCAATCGACAAAACGTGTGCCCTTTCATCCAGTGTGGTCACCGTCAGACGTTTCGCCCACTTTTGCAAATATGAAAGAAATCATGGCGTCAACATCTCTCCAGAAGTAGCGTAAACATAGTGAGTAAAAAGAAAAAGACAATGTGAACAAGATGACGATGTGCATGTACTTGGTTTTTTTAGTGAAAGTGATAAATCGTGAAATAAGTTAATGAGATACATGATAACAAATACTTATTCGTGCAACTTCCTCCCCCATCCCAAAGAATTGAATATCTTAAGAAAATATACACAACATCTTAGCTTCCAAACCGATTACTGCATGCACAAGGTGTTTGCTTTTCGCCCTTGAAAATGTCCATGTGAAGCAGCCCTTTACTTAAGCATCCGTGAGATGGGAAACCCTGTAGTCTGTTTGTCATTCGACACCTTCCAATGAATGGAATCAAGAATCTACATACCCGTACATGAACAAATACCTGTACGTTTTGACGTGGTATTATAGTTTAAAACTGCAAAACCACTGATTATTAAGCTTTATATTCAACTAATATCAGCAGACTGACCACGCACATGATTTAAGCTAAATAATCCTGGAGACTATAAATGGAGACAGACTTATCAGAGATTCACCGTGGACATTGTGGTGAAAAAGATATTTTTCAGTTTGTAAACATCTGTCAACATTATTGCAACAGACAAATGTTCATGCTAGGCTCAGTGCGAATGTCACGATCAGAGGAGGTAACTCTTACAGGTTCAGGTGCAGAAGAGAAATGTTGAAATTATTTTAAGGTTTTCTCAACAGTTTGGACTTCATGTTAAAGTCACGGACTTCTAGGGTTAGCTTTTGGACATACGCAGAAGATAGAAATTATAGAAATTTCTTGATTGGAGATCCTAAATTGAATGTTTTCATACTCTTGGGCTTACAATTTTCAAAACCAATCGATTTAAAAGCCATCCTGAGGCTGTCACACACTTAATAATGGCACTATTAAAAAAGAAAAAAAAACATTTGGTGGATTTGCACATAACAAAAAAAAAAAGAACAAATCGAAATATCATCAAAATGGCACACGGAAGTACAAAGTTCTCAAAATATCTGACTCAGTAACTTGGTTTGTTAAGACCTGTCAAGTTTGAACAAAGTGCTTCTGGTAGTGTCAAGGTAGATAACTCGATCAGCTTTCACGCTAGGCGGTGCACGTGCAAAGGGCCCTGACGCCTTTGGTCAGACCAACCGTCTGTCGTCTCGAGGACGCGTGAAAGTAGAATACCTTTTTTCACTGAATGTGTGTGTACGCGCGCGCGCGCGCGTGCGAGAGAGAGAGAGAGAGAGAGAGAAGAGAGAGAGAGAGAGAGAGAGAGAGAGAGAGAGAGAGAGAGAAGGAGAAGAAGAAGAAGTAGAAGTAGTAAGAGAGTAGGTTTGAAGGTATATATTTGTAAAGGTGCATGTGTCTAAGACGTACGCGCGCCTGCCAACACACACTCGCATGTGTATGTTATGGTTGTGTGCGTGTGTGTGCGTGTGTGTGTTTGAATGAGGTTTAAGTATACATATGGTTGGGGAGAAGTTGGGACAATCCGGATCCTGCTTTTCCATAATTGCAGTAGATGCTACACAAAATCTGTGAATCTTAACATAATGCAGTTAGAAACGTTTTATGTTTTTTATATCGATACTTAATACTGATACAGATTGTGGAAGACAAACATTAAATTTACTGATGGTTGACAAATAGTTTTCCATATTCATGTTTCAGTTGAATGACCTTTAACGGATTCTATTTACCTGAGTGTTCAAGATGTCATCAAGTTCAGTCAGGTAAAACCGGTCACTAAACAGACACATTGCAGGCTGAGATACTGGACTGCGCTTGTGGCCGTGTGCTTTTTTGCTTCAAAACAAACAAACAAATATATGACAGGTAAATATGCATAGGCTTGAACTGAAGTTCTTGACATCGATTCTTATTCCCAGACGATGAAAAGTAAATCGCAGTGACTGTCCATATCATCTGTTCATTGAGAAATCTGAAACCCAAGTTCATACTTGCACCAAAAAAAACATTTTACGCGCGCCTGTGTAGTGTGTGTGTGTGTGTGTGTGTGTGTGTGTGTGTGTGTGTGTGTGTGTGTGTGTGGGGTGGTGTGGTGCGTGCGTGCGTGCGTGCGTGCGTGCGTGCGTGCGTGCGTGCGTGCGTGTGAGAGAGAGAGAGAGAGAGAGAGAGAGAGAGAGAGAGAGAGAGAGAGAGAGAGAGAGAGAGAGAGAGAGAGAAAAATAAGGGCAT
>CM031598.1:61685805-61713305 GCA_018398815.1 Conus ventricosus | reverse complement strand
TGTCGCACGAGAAACAAACCCGCACGTCAAGAGCTCTCACGAGTTAAAAGGATCGATATTTTTCTCTTCGATATGACTGAAAGCGTTGTTGGTAATTCCCTTTGTTTTAATCGATCTGTTAGTGGTAGGACCTGACACATATAGGATTTTCACTCTAAATCTGTTATTTCAAACACAGTTTGGGTTTTAATTTGCTTACAGTCCAAGCTAGGTTGGGCTATAAACAACATGACTTGAGTAGGTTTCTTTTCGTGCACCCTGTAAACATCACTGCAAGTACACATCCTTTAGCCGAAACCTTGCAAAAGACACTCTTAACAGAATTTAGGTTCCCCTGGTTCTTTTCTAAAAAGCCATTAAACCATCTCTTCCTACGGAGAAGCGAACTGTTATCATAACAATTCTTCGGGATGCGGCAATGCCGATGAAATGTTAGTTAAATAAACGTACGGCGGTTAGACGATGGGTTTTCTTGTCATTCTTATTCTCCTTATTGTTAAACGCCACGTGATGGATAAACCTATATATCTGTCAATCTATCCATCAATCAATCAATCAGTTAATCAAGTAATCGATCAATCAATCAATCAATCTATCTGTCTACCTATTTGCTCTCTCTCTCTCTCTCTCTCTCTCTTCTCTCTCTCTCTCTCCTGTCTATCTGTCTGTCTATCTATCTATCTGTCCTTCTATCAAGCTACCTCTCTATCTACATTGTTTCATGGTAATGGTTATATTTGGGGGGGGGGGGGGGGGAACATGCTGTGACAAGGAAATGCCGGCAATGCAAATGCAGACAGTAGACCAGCCAAACCGTCAGGCTTCAACCTTTGGTGCAGTTTCAGTTTCACGTTCATTAATACCCAGGGATTGGTCCACATACGTCACATCTGCATAAAAAGCAAAGCAAAGCAAACATACAAACAAACCAAAAACACATAACCAAAGAGCAAACGAATCTGCATGCTCCTATGAATAACAGGATCTACAGGTAAACCAACGAACGGTTGAATTAATGAGTAAATAAACGTGCAAGGAAAGAATTAGGTTTACAACCAGCATCAATATTGGACCTCTACACCTGTTAAAGATTCCAAACCTAAAAGACTAAAAAAATACTCAAAGATGAGAACTCGTTATAAACTGAAAAACAAATACAAAAAAGAAGACCCATGGAAATCAACCAAGATGGGTGCACCAGCCCAATATGTAGTTTCTTCATCTGTGAATGATAGATATGGTTGTCAGCATATAACAGCAGTGATTGTGAGCAATAAAACAGCAGTGATTGTGAGCAATAAACAGCAGTGATTGTGAGCAATAAAACAGCAGTGATTGTGAAAGGCCACACAAGAGATGTTCGCGCAGCATGCTTCCATTCCCTCTTCTCCTCAACTTTTCCAATATCAGCCCTTCCGCTTCCCATGCTTATTTGACTCAAAATAGTTTTAAAAAATTGCCTCTAAGTTGATGACGGTTAAGCATTGACAGAGGTTTGCTTAAAACAGCTGGGTCTGTGAAACATTGATCCTTTGTACTTTTTTTTTTATTATTGCTGTTAACATTGATTATTCGTTACACATGTTGTCGCAGATTATTTCTTTTCGGCAGTTCCTTCCCGTTAAATTATTCTGCCCTTCGCAAAGTGCTTTGGGAGACCGTTGGGTATGATGTTCTCCTGATGGTGATATGAATAACATTATATAATAAATGGTATGTCTCTCTTAGAGACCATAAATAGACAAACACACCCAGGTCAGGCCCATTGATGAATCTCACACAGAAGACGAAAGTCGACTGTAAACAGGCGAAACAAATGATTCTCTTCACAAGAATTCGATGTTCCCCATATTCTGTTCGAGGAGCGTTATTAATTTTGACACTTCAAACCTCTCTTCTCCGTCTCTCCCACTCCATCTACCAATTACAATAAGAACAAAAGAAAGTTTGCTAAGTCTTTGTTACAATGACGACGGAAATGTTTGAAACACTTAATTCCGTCTTATTGAAGTTGTTCTGGTGAGTAGGGTTAACTGTTCGTACAGGCCATATACAACCCATCTGTCCTTTATGCACCCGCGCGTGAGACATACTTTATAGACATTGCATTAAAGATCTCTATGACAACTCCACCGGATCATGAAAAAACAAAAACCGTGAAGGCTGGGATTGTCTTTCTTAGGCTATCATCTGTTCCTCAGTTACAGATCTTTTCACTTCCTCGTGTACAGCATACGCAAAAGAACCCAAAGCAATAATCGAGTCGTTTCTTGCATTTCGACAAACAAAATCCACTAAGACAGATAGCAAATCCATAAGCTGCAACAAAAATAACGAGTGTGGCATCGACAAGGTGGAGGTGCATTCCCCGGGCGAGGAGCCCGAAATTGTATGTTTAAAAAATAAGAAAACAACACTATATAATACAATACAATCTTTTCTCATGGCTTTGTTTCTGATTCTGTCTCTGATGTTCTTATCCTTTCGTTTTCTATCTCTGCTTCTGTTGGTCTGTCTCTGTCTTCCCTCTCCCTCTCTCCGATTCCTCTCACTCGCCTCTTCTCCGCGTCATCTTCTCTCTCATTCTCTCTCTCTCCCTCTCTTCGCTCTCTCTCTCTCCATCTCTCTCTCATGGACATAATGATATAGGCATCAAACAAAAAATGCAAAATCTTCCCTTTTCCCCCCCCCCCCCCCCCCCCATCCTCTAATTCTCTTTTAATTAGCATATGAGTGTTTCTGTTGGATATTCCTATAATCCCCCATCACTCCCCGCCACTCCACCATTCCCCGGCAACACAAACTCGTGATTAATGAAAGCTGTGGTAATCGTTTTCCTAAAGATATTGTCCTTTTCAAAATTCAAACATGGAACTGCCGACTACCACTCTTTCTGCAAAGACGTAAAAACTGAAGACCAAAGTGAAACAAAGCTGACTGGTTTCTGGCCCGAGGAACCTTTAATAGAATGTCAACTATGACGTTAAGAGTCATTCCACGTTGCATTTTCAGCTGAATTCAAACCAGGCTCACAAATTTGAAACGATCATCACCCTGTTGTTGATAAGATCCAGACTGGTAAATGAATGAACCACAGCGAGAAATATGACAGGTTTCTATAAAAAAAAAAACAAGCTGACAAGGGAGCGAAAATGTGTAATGATGAGAGTTACTTTTGGGTCACCAAACAAACGAACATACAAACAGAACAGGCAAACACACAAAAGACCAGTTCAAATGAAGCGATGACAAAAACTCATTCAGCTTTTGAGGAAAAAAAAAGTGGCTTTTGAGGATGAATTTCTATATACATTCTGTATTGCCGAGTAACGTGAGTGTCCTTGTGTTACATAAGCTTGGGATACTGTCCTGCGAGGTGGCATTGCAACTGTTCCCATCCAGATTGACATGAAGGAACAAGCTTTCCTAACTTCACTCATGGAATTAATTTGTCAGGTTTGTGCTCTGCCACAGAACCGGGCGACTGCCGGGTCTGTCTGTCAAGTTTCACTCTTTCTCTGTCTTTCTAATGCCCTCACAGTGTCTGAATCATGTTTGTTTCTTTTTCCTTCCGGTCTTCAAAATCTTTCCAGTGTTGTTCTTCTCAGGCTGCGGATTTCAGCTCTCATACACCACAACTCAGGGCAATCCCCTCTCTCTCTCTCTCTCCCAACTCTCTCTCTCTCTCTCTTTCGTTTGGCTGCTATAGGTATGACTGTATGTTACTACAGGTGTATATGTGTTGTCCAAACACCACACACACACACACAACACACACCACCACACACACACACACACCACACACGCACACGCATCCACGCAACGCACGTACGCTACGCACGCACGCACGCACGCACACACTCACACACACAACACGCACACACATACTTATAAGTATACACACACACACACACAAACACACACACACACTCACACACACCCAACACACACACATATATAAATATATATATATAAATATATATAAATAAATATATATATCATATATATATATATATAGATATATAAATATATGGAAAACGCAGAAAAAAAGAAGTAGATAATCTCTGTCTCCTGTCTGTATGTCCCCCTGTTGTGTGGTGTGTGTGTTTGAGTGTGTGTGTGTGTGTGTGTGTGTGCATGAACACTACGTACACTTTATTCATACGAGAGGGGACAACATGAAAGGAAAACAGAGAACTGGAAGCCACTAAAGAGAAGACAAACTAAAGTTAAACGTAAATCTGTGTAGCAATCAGATAGGCACAAACTGTATAAAGGACCAGGGATGATGCATCATCACACATTTCTGCAGTAGACCTCTTTTGTTAGGCATGTCACCTCATGTTGAACAAGTCAGGCCCAGCTTTCTAGCTGTATTAACCACTCCATCTCCCAATCAAGAGAAAAATGTTTGACCAGACGGATTTATAATCCTCTCTCTCTCTCATCTCCTCTCTCCTCCATCTCTTCCCTCCCGTCTCTCTCCTCTCATCTCTCTCTCCCCTCTCTCGCTCTCTCCCAATACTCCACAAGTAGCAAACGTATTGTCTTAGTAAACACTTTACCGCTGACCAAACCAGATTACTGCAGACGTCTCACTATCCTCAAGAAACACAAAACTAACACACACAAGAGATTATGGCAGCTAGCAACAACGTATGTGATATTGAAGGGTAAGAGAAGAGAGCGTACAGCGATTGGAGCATGGCATGGCTGTAAGGGAGATGTAGGTGAAATCAATATTAAATCCGTGAAGAAATAGTTTGGATCAGCATTTACCTTTTTGAGGCAAGCTAAAAAGGCAGTGCGATGGTATAGCTCATAATCTGTTGAATTTCATCTTCTGGTGCCGTGGTCAATATGTCACACAAGGTTTGACATCTGGCAGCTTTTTTTGCACTATAGAATTCCAGTGAATGTCAAGAAGCATTAATTTCTCTTCGATGATATATTCTTATCTTTCAAATGGGCGATATAAAAGATCAAATCATTCTGTCCTCTGTCTTTCTCTCAATCATTGGTGTCACTCCAGTGGCATTACTACCCCCTCCCCCATCCCCGGCTCTGGTCACCCCCTCTTCCCCCCTCCCCCTATCTACAGCCAAGCAGTGCGTGTCCCCCCACAGCCCCGCACTGGAAATGTACAGGTAGACTCAACGGCCAAGGCACACCCACGAGGAACACTGCGCTACTGTTAATCACTTGGATGGTTTCAGGTCCTGTTCTGATCCACAATACACTGACCAACTGACACCGGCTGCTTACCCCCTATCACAACAATAATTGTCTCGTGCTGAGCCACGTGAGTGAGGTGTGCCTATCTGGAGGCACACCACCACCTCTGTCCAAACGACAGCCCCATAACGGGCCGATACCGGCAACGGTCAATACGAACTCACCAAAGGCATACGATGGGGAGAAAGAATCAAAACAGAGTTCACTATCAGAGCAGGGAGATCAAGTGCCACAGAAACTGATTTTTTTTTTTTTTAGTTTTGATGAGGAAAAGATGCTAAATGCTACTATCGAGCTTCCCATTCTAGCCACGAATGCATACCAGAGATGCTCACTGCGCTTAATTTCATAATAATTATTTCTTGGAGTCAACCAGGCCGAGCCATACTGTCACCCGCTGTGCTGATCAGGAAATTTGAGCAACACTGTCAGACCTGCATCCGTGTCAGTGGATAAAACTTTGGCAGCATGGCTCCTGTCATCATAACTGACCTGTTAAATCCATCTCGAATAGAACTGTTCATGGCAGAACAATTTCACAATAATATAAATGGCTCAGAAGGAATTGAACCCAGCTGGAAATAAATTCGCGAACGCTAATTACTACTCCATGACGACTGTGCGCGCTCTCTCTCTCTCTCTCTCCTCTCCCTCTCTCTCTCTCTCCACATCCACTCTCTCTCTCTCTCTCTCAAGAACACAAAACTAAACACACAGCGAAAGATTAATGGCCCTAAGCAAGCAAACGGTATTGATATTGCAGGGAACCGTGCCGGACGTGTTTTTCCCGAGCGCTGCCGTACTGTTTTTTATTCGCCGGTTTCGTGTTTTAAATTCTTTCATTTTCTTCCCTGTAAGAAATGACCACACAGTGCCTGGCGGCTTCCGTGCATTGCTTCTGTAACAAAGCATATTTTCTCATTTGAAAACGTGTTTTAAAGAAAATATCAGTGTGAATTGCTTTTTCCTCAATTTCTTCAAACCGGTTTATGTGACTGTCTCGGACCAGGGCGAGACCCCTTGTTTGCTTTCCAGCTGTTGAAGCATTACCCTCCGGGCGCCCCGAGGTGGCCCATTCTGCGTCCATCCTGTAAGCTGAATCCCCTTTCCGAGAAGGAAACATCCCCCGGCGGCGGCCTGAAGTTCATACAAGGACGACTGTTCGTCCATGGCCTTGTGTGTGAAGTGGGCTTTAAAACAGCTTAATCAGTTTGTGTGGAGATCAGATGGACCCCCTCGTCAACACTGTTATCTTTGTTCCGGTTGTCCCCACTCCATCCTGTCTGTGTTGTGCTGTTGTACTACTTCCTCACACCCATTTTACAACTGCCGTACATCACTCTTCCACGCCAGGATGGCCGTCAAGTCTACAGTAACTCCCCCCCCCCCCCCCACTCCAACATGGGGTCTAGTTCTTCCACAGTACTTGACGATGCAGTCGCAGTAAGTATGTACATCGGACAAACCCTACACTAAAACCACTGCTGACACAAAACAGAAAACATTTAGATAGTCCCAACTCAAACTCTCACTCGTTGCGTGAGCGTAACTCTTCGCTACCTAAATGACCCTGTCCCTGACACCCTTCAACATTATATGAAACAGGGTTGAGGGAAATAAAGTTTTCAAAAACCGCTGTGCTGTAGAGGTTTTCCAAATACAATTTAGCTAAGACTTTGTCAGATTTACAAGCATGACACTGAAAAAAATGCCTCACAATAACACTTTATATTCCTAAAAAAAATAACAATAAAAAAAGGTCTGCTCAGGCTAGTCCCGGTTTTTAAAGTGGAGCATGCAAGTAGACGGAGTTAAAATATTTGTGCCATGTGGGCAAACTCCATGACTCGGCATGGATGCCAAACATGTGTGGGAAGAGCACGGGCGCTGGTCTACATCACCGAGACTAGCCAACATACCAGCAGGACAAAGCACACGGAACTCATGTGAGCCCATTTATCAATGAGCTCCTTGCCGAATACAGCCAGCCACCCCGTCATCCTTTCCTGAAACACGGATTTCCGCATCACTGTTGATTCACATCCTGGAGTCCACACTGATGTCACAAGACTGCCCAGTGACACGGACCCCAACTACCCAGAGAAAACAGCTGCCATTGTGAACTGACCCTCACTACCCCAGAGAAAACAACTACCATGACACTGACCCCCCTACCCCAAGAAACAGCTACCAGTGACAACTGACCCACAACCTCCAGAGAAAAACAACCACCAATGACACTGACCCCACTACCCCTAGAAAACAATCCACCATGACACTGACCCCACACCCCAAGAAAACAACTACTAATGACACTGAGCCCACTAACCCCAGAGAAAACAACTAATAATGACACTGACCCCCACTACCCAGAAAAACAATTACTAATGACACTGACTTCCCTCTACCCCAGTGAAAACCACTACCAGTGACACTGACCCCACTACCCCAAGAAAACAACTACCATGACACTGACCCCTCTACCCCAAGAAAACAGCCACCATTGACACTGACCCCACTAACTACCCAAGATAGTTAACAACTACTTCACTGACGCAACCACCACCATGACCACTCACTGACAACACAACCCCACCACCACCAATCGCCAAACAATCACAGACGCTTAAGACTGCATCCATTGCTCTCTTTCTTTCCTGCATCCTGTCTGTATATCTCATCAAAAACCTGAGCCAGATATTAAAACTCAGATTGACAACAAACTGAGGATTTTATAAAACAGACGATGCAGGAAAAAATTGAACAGTCACTCAAGATAATGCACACACTACGCAATCACTCAAAGAACAAACAAGTGATTGACATGTGTCTACCGTCATAAAGCCACCTCTTGAAATCACACGTGAACTGTCAGCAACCATACCACGTCCACTTAAAGTCATCAAAAAAGTCAACGCAGCAGAACTAAAACAACAAACATCTAGCGACGGGTGTACTAACATAGTGGTGTTACGGCTGACAAGAACAGACTGTCCAACTCTCACCGCTGTGACCGACTCCGTCACTGTCACCACAAACCAAACCAGCCTTTGACAGACAGCAACTGACTCCACCCCTGACATAGTAATACCACAAGCATCTCTGACCGACAGCTCAATTAAAACACCCCCAAAATTCAGGATCCGTCTTCCCCCGAAAGCAAACTTGTCAACATCTTGTGGGGATTCTACCTCCAGTATTTGACCGAACAAGACGGAACAGGACGGGGCTCACAACCCATGTACGCACAAAGGCCTGGGGCAAAGGGACTGACGTCACTGCTGCCCTCAGAGATTGTGCAGTACGAAGGATTGCACCGGGTAGCATTCATGTGGGGTGAAACACCTTCACAGACACTAATCAGTAGACACGCTTCAGCAGACTTGGTCTAAGCTTCTGGGACAGGTGAAAAGATTTTTCCTGCTGCCAAAATTGCTGTCTCTGCTCTACTTCCTAAAAAACCTATTCCCTTTGAAATTCAGTATTTGATGAATAAGGAACTGCATTTCTATTCATAAACAAGTGCATGGTTTTGTTTGAAACACATTCGTTGATTCAAAATCTTAATCGTTCAAAGCTATTATCACATCGAATGGTAATTCAAACCCCTTTCACACTGTCTCCGTGGCTTGTCCGAGCTCTGGGTTACGGCAAATCATTCAGTTTCTGGCACTCCGTGTGAACCGGCATCCACGGAATAAAACGTAAAGGGCAAACCCAGAGCTATGTCAGAATCAGCCCATTGCAATCAAACCGTAACAGATCACAGCTTCAAAATTACAAGAAAAACTAAAAACCAGGTCCAGCACTGCCCCACTGAGTTTCCGTCGAGTGTGCACCCATGTACCCCCAGTCCATAGAAATCGTCCTGATTCTTATTCTAAAATTTACCCCCAGAAGATACATTCAAACGTAGCTCAAACAGTCACTGGACATGCTCCTGTAATAGTCCACCAGAAAATCCAGTTGTTCTTCAAATGAAACCTTTTTCCACCACCAGGCGTCGATGCCACCATGCCGTACGTTAACAGACCTCGCCATGACATCAATGCCGATGTTTCCCCCCCCATTGGCCTTTCTCCCCCTTCCCCCGCCTCTGCCTTTCTCAATCCCTGTGACACAAATGCATCATTATCTTCCCTCTCCCTCCCTGCCTAAACAGAAATTCCGGTACCGAAATTCAATAACAGCTTGCTGTCTCGCCTTTCATCAGGGCACGAGCCCCTTGAACTACCCTTCCCCCCCCCCCCCCCCCCCTCCCCGCCCAAATTACCCATCCCCTTGCATCTCAGCGCCACTACCCTCCCCCTTCTCCCCCTCACCACCCCAGCCGTTGTCTTCTTCCCTCCTGCTTGCTCCGTCTCCCTTCACCTTCCCATCACGCACACAATCCTCCTCCCTGCCCCCCTCCCCCAACCCGGTGAGTCTTGTTCCCCCCCCCCCATCCCGCCCCCCCCCCCCCCCCCCCCCCACTTCTCCCCGTATTGCTTAGTTACTGGGATGACGGTACTATTGTGCCCGAACAGCTTTTGAAAGCGACATTTATCTTGGTGGCCATATTTCCCTGAATATTGTTATCATACACATACCTTGAATTGTCCTTTGGGACGAACTTCATATTGCCCTGCTTTTCGGATTTTGTGTGTTCTTGGATATTTATGATTGGCTGATTTTATATTTTCATTGTTTTAGTAACAGTATTCTGATTTTATATTTTAATTTGTTTTGTAACATAATATCTATGTTTTGGTTTTCTGTGCTTCAGGACTTTACCCTAAATTAATACAATGGACCATTGTAATGTAATTAATAATATGCTGGAGACGCATTGGTCACCTAAATGTTTATCATTTGCCAAATAAGATTCATGATTACTGGTTTCTTCTAACGAATCCCTTCTATTCATCTGCTTGGTTGAGTGAAACTCGCCCTGACGACCGTTTCAATGATACAGTTTATCCAATAACTAACTATAACTTTGTCCGACGCGATGCACAATCACTCTGGTGAAACAGACTAGAATATATATTCATCAAGCATCGCTCACTGTACAAAAAGGCGGCGTTACATGAACCTGATAATGTTGAATGCATGTGCTGCAGGTAAAACCCTCCAACTCAGCCCCTCATCCTAGTTGAATATGTTACAGAATCGCGCTGCATTTCCTTGGTAGGACAACTTTGTACTCATGTTATGCTGTATATAAAGCTATCCAAATGTCATTCTTCTCTGGTGATTTTAACATTGGAACTGTTAAAACGGCAGCCTGCCTGGATGCGACTCACCACACTCCTTTGCTGCCATCGCTTATTCATAATCCAACGAGAATCGCAAAGGACATCTTCTACATTCTGATCATATCTACACGAACAACAAAGCCAGGTAATCTAACAAACCTGGGCAACAAAAGCATAACGACCACTGTCCCTTGTTTTTGTGCACTTGGTCTTGTAAACGTCCAAAGCAACAGAAAATAGCCCCCAACCATTCTAGTATCCGCTTCAAAAATTTCAGTAAGGATGAATTTTTCCCTCGCCTTAGCGTAGCTCCTTTCTATATTACTCAATTACACAATCCCCAATGAAGCGTAAAATACCTGGTATAATATCTTTCATCTCAATCGTTGATAAAACATGCCCCACTTTAGAAGAAAAAGGTAAAACACAGATACTTCCCAGCAGGCTGACAAAAGACATTATTATAGAAATGGCACTAAGGGATCACTTAAAACCGCAAAAAAAGTATAAAGATGAATATAAAAAGGCAGAGAAACAGAGTATCAATCAATTTAAAAATCAAAATCTGACATGTTAAGGAAACGGATAAACGCAAACAGGATACAGCATCAGTATGGCTGCTGTTAATGAAATACTGACAAGTCAGAAGAATCAGATAATACTGCGACGATGTTCTGCTAACACTTTCAACAATCATTTCCTTCAGTAACTGATCATACAAACGGCGGCCCAGTGTCCATGTTTTAATCGGTATGAAACCCAGCTTTCTTCAATCGTTTTGTCAAAACATTAAAAACTAAGATTCTTTATAATCCCCATACTTGCGATTTTTTAAATGAGTTGGTTCCTTAATTTCATAACTTAAAAATACAAAAGCAATGGTCCAGATCAATACTTAAAAAGCTTCTATAATTAAGCATGCTCTAACCTTACAAATGTTGATACCCTTACGTAATGTTTATAATTTGTGTATTGATCAAATGTCTTCCCAATGTAGGTCTAAAGGCAGCAAAAGTGGTTCCCATACCCAAATCAAAGATCCTCCCTGATTTAAAAAAACAATTTTAGAAGAACCAATAATCACTTTATCCGTGTATCGAAACCTCTAGTGATGCATGTTTCACAAATCACCTAACAAAACATAATGGAACAGCACAAACTGTTCCACCCATTTCAGGTCTGGCTTTCGTCAACATCACTTGCCACACGGCCTAACAACAACGCCTCGTGAGACATGCTATCAGCCATCCACGAAAGAAAACTCACTGGAACTGTTTTCTCGCTTTTACGAACGCGTTTTGGATCTTGTAGACCACAATTTATTATAAAAAAAAATACTGCATAATGTTCAAAAACCGCAGAGTCACCACTTCAGTCATATCTTGACACAACCCATCGTGTTTAATTAAACGTACGTATTCTCTGAAGGCAATGACTGTGCGTTCCACAAGGCTCTGTCCTTGACCTCTTCTCTTCTGTATTTTTTATAAATACCTACCCGATGCACATATCTCCACAATGATGTCAACTTGTGATCTTTTCGCTGACGATAGTTTTCTCCTTCCAACAGAGTGATACAAACATCATTCCTGTACAAATTCGTTACAACAACAAAGTATCACTGATGTCTTAGAATTGCAACCAAAAACCAATGTCCTTAATAATCCGCACAAAAACAAAATGTAAGGTCCTACATCGAGACAAAACACAACGACACATCTAGTTGAGCCTAAAAATGATGAAACCTTGATCGAGCGTTACCGAACACCGTTGTCTTAGCTGATCATTGATGAGAACTTTAAAATGGCAATCACATATAATCATGTTTGCAAACATTTGAGCTCGAATTTGTTTTTTTACATTACGCAATAAACTCAGTTATTAAGTTGAACCACATATCCAAATTATTTTTTTGAAGCCCATTGCCCTTTCTCTACTGCAACATGCGGCCACTGTCCTGGAGTGGTGCCCGTGTGAAAATCACATAAAAAATATCACTCTAATGCATAAAACGGGATTTAAGCTGAATTCATCCCGACAAATCTCTAGCAACCACGGCAAATTCGCAAAACTAATGATGTTACCCACTGCAGACCAGCTGACCTATAATAAAGGCCAGTACTAAATGATTAAAGTCCAAGCAAACATGCGCCACCATAATCTTCTAGTGTTTATCCAAATGCACCACCGCATATGATTCACAAATTACATTCTAACCACGTGTCCGCAATGATATGTTCAAATCTCTTTTGCATTTTTTTGGTCCATCGTGTGGAACTCCTTCCTCCGTCTGCAAAACATGTCAATCACATGCCTCCTTCAAATCAGCAAGGACTTAAACATTTACTTGAAACCAATAAATCAAACTTTTTTATCATAGTCTCAAAACGCCCTACTTGTATGCTTTGCCTCTATATTATCAATGAAAATGTTGTTGTGTGTGGTGTGTTTGGTGTGTTTGTGTGTTGTGTGGTGTGTGTGTGTGCGAGTGGTGGATGTGGTATGGTGCGCATGCGGGCGTGTATGTGGGCGTGTGCATGCATGTGCCGCGCGAGCGTATGTGTTGACTTGGGTTTGTGTAATTTTGTAATGGGTTTTTTTTTTTTTAAAAAAATTATTATGCTTATTACTATTGTTATTGTTAATATTATAATTTGCTATATATATCAATAATAATATATATATATAATATATATAAATATATATATATATATATATATATATATATAATTTTTTTTTTTTTTTTTTTTTTTCTTTCTTTTTTTTTTCCATTGTTTACTGTCATTATTATATGTAAGTTTGGTTGATTAATGTTTGTAGAATAGAAAGGACAGATGGAAGAAGAGGCACTGCCCTATGAAATCTCTATCCTGAGTAATAAAGGTTTTTGAGTCTTTAGTCTTTGAGTCTCACTCTCTCTCTCACTCCCTCCACGTCTCTCTCTCTCTCACTCTCTCCCTCTCTCTTCCTCTCTCTCTCTCCTCCCTCCACATCTCTCGCTCTCTCTCTCTCTCTCTCTCTCAAGTTTTCTTGTTACAAACTCTCCGCCTCTCTCTGTTTTCGGCCTGTTTTGTCTCTGACTGTCTCGCTCTCTCATACCTTTCACTGCCATCTATTGTCATAAACAATGGCGTACAATGGAAAAAAAATGATAATGTTGGTTTATATGTGTATGACAGATGTAATCAAGATCTTATGGTCATCAAATCATTTGCATACACTGAGGAGAAGCAAAGGTTACATTTTCTAGTCCTTGTTTTAATTTCTTCATTAGTACGGTAACACAGACTTTTTTTTATTTTGGATGTAACGTCTAAGTTACAACGGATTTTTTTTCAGTAAGCATCTAACTTGACCTCTCCAACACTGAACAAAGTTACGGTGCAAAGGACGTTTTGATTGTAAAGCCAACTAATCTGGCAACAACCACATAAGCTTATAAATTGCTATCTATATAGAAAGCAACCCCTTCAGGATTAATAATTAATAGAGTGATTGTTTGTGAAAATCAATTCGTTTATATCATTATAAACAATTTGTGGAGATTTTTCCATTCACAATACTATCGTCAAATGGCAGTGTTGCCACGTAATGTACCTATTGTGTACGGTCCACTTTTTGTAGATACCCGACAGTCAAAGAGAAGAGCAAGGAGGGACGTGGTGGTTGAGGATCGATACAAGGTCATCAGAGCACGTGGCACGTGACGTGGAGATAAATCATCACGGAAGTACTTGATTTCAGCTTGTTGTTCACGAGGTCCTATCGAAAAGTATACCTAGGAGAAACACGACCCATTTAATACTAAGGCAAATGTGATCACCTTTTCACACAAAACCTGAGTTGTCTAGTCGTCTTTGAATTGTAATGCTGTCTAGATGTCAACATAAATGATTAAGGTCATCTCAAAGGATTTTTTTATTGAATTTCAATGGCTCAACAGACGCAGATTTGCCACCCGCCAACTCCATATCCCCCCCACCTACCCATCCCCAAAACTTTGAATTTTCTTTATCTATCTCCCGGTGTGTATTTCTCCTTTTAATCATTCAATAGATCCACGTCCATAACTGTCTGCGTCGTTTTATGAGCATGTTGCCGGTCTATCAGTTTCAAACCAAAATAAGCAGTTACTGCCATGGTGGCGTGTTTAGTGTTTTCATATTCTCAAATGGAGATCATATTTCAGCTGAAAGCCCGTGCTTTTTGTTTTTAATTCAAAGAACTCATGTGAGTGCTTAGCGAATACACAAGGGAGGTAAAAAGCATAAGTGAATGTAAAACCCATTTCGAAAATGCAGAAGAAATCAAAATTCAATGTGTCCCGCAAACAGCTGGTTGTCTGCCTGCACCTAAGCCTTAAATGGACAAAGCTGACGCCCGTCAGCTCACAAGATCTGTGTTCCATTTTTCCTTCTGATGCCTCGGGATCAATGTTCAAAAAAATTGTTAAGCTTCCTGCCTGCTGAATTGGTATAATAGCCAGTCAAATAGAACTCAATAGAAATGGGTTTTTCCACAGATGCTATTTTTCTTACTTTCCGGTTCATGTTTGCTCCCAAGAGGTACAAAAATGATTATTGATTACACATGCTCTCTTTCCTCCTCTCTCCTCTCTCTCGCTCTCTCTCTCTCTCGCTCTCCCCTCCTCTCTCTCTCTCTCTCTCTACCTCCCCCCCCCACACACATGTTTTATGCAGGACAGACCCATGACACCCTGCAGTGGGCCATCACTGGAAAATGATTGAAAAACTAAAGCATACAGCGATGGGCCTAGTATAATCAATCACGTCTTATAAAACTACAGTAGATTTTTTCCCCGTATTTGTAGCAAGGCACAGTCTATTTTCCACATCAACTTCTACTCACTTCCAGAGCAACTTCTTCATCCTCCCAGCTTCTACAAAATCCAAGTTTTTCCTAGATTTAACTATTCTTGCTTAATAAACATTAACCTGACCCCTCGGAGGAGGACTTAGAAAAAACCCAATGGCTAAGTTAACTCTGTTGGTCGAGAGCTGGACCTCTTGATCCTAATAGAGTCTAGGTTAAATATCTGCTAAGGCCGTTACGCTAAAACAAGGGAATTGGTTCCTTGGAATTAACATTGGTTCTGACTCCATTCTCGAAAAAAAAAATTCCTTCCGAATGAGAGGTGCATTCCGAGATTCCATGTGTGAAACACACGCGTAAACATCTTCTTGCACACACATAAACCCCATTACCAACTTTCGAAGTGGATTCCACTTGGCAATCGAGGATATTAGATGCCACAACACCAGTCACGACACTGAAAGAGTGAAATGTAAAATGAACTATTGAGTGACTAGCAGACTGAATGACGCGAAACAACGGAACTAGACCCATCCCAGCAGGCTGCTCTTCAGTCCGTCTCTACCCAGTAACAGCCCGTTGTGTGAACGAAGCTGGACTGTAAAGCTTAAAGCTTGGTCCCTTAAACCGAAGAATCCGTATCTAAGTATCTTATAATAATAAAATAAATTAATAATAATAATAAATAAAAATAATGATAATAATGCTACTAACTACTACTACTACACTACTACTACTACTTGTACTACTACTGCAAATACTAACAACTACTACTACTACTACTGCTATTTCTACTACCTACTACTACTAATCATCATCACCATCATCATCACATAATGATAATATGATAAAGGAAAAGAGATACGAAAGGGTATAAGTAGGTGCAAAAGATGAGATATTTGAGGTCTGCCAAAAAAATTGCACCGGAAACAAAAGCCAGTTATGCATTGCAACGGCTTGAATTCAAAGTTTGGTCAGTTTGGAAAACGTGTAAGATGGCACCCAATTATTACTCTTTTTTTTTTTTGAGACCGACCGTTGTGTCAAATACGACTGGATTGTTATGGTATGTTGCCCTTGAATGCTGTCAGTGGAAATCACTGAAAGGTGGAAAACTTTTCCTATGAATATACATTTGTTGGAATGCGGCGTTCGCCTCTGTCGGTCAACTGACAATAATAGGGTATTTCGACCTAATATTTACTTTCCTCTCTGACGGGATGTCTCCTCGACCCGAGCACGTCGCCTGTGGCTGTAAGAAGACCCGATGCGAGTGTGAACACACTCTGTCACAGCGGGACACATCGTATTTACACTGGTTGGTTGGCGTCATCCCCTTTCTGTGGGCTCACTTTTCTGCGGCAGCAGCTGTCCATTTGGTCTTGTCCAATCTGCACTGTTTTTTATTGAAGTGCTTCTCCAGCTGTTGCTCTGCTTGCTGCAGTCCCTTCCAGGACTCTGTAATGATCTCAAAAACGCTTCCATATATAAATAAAAATATAATATATATATAAATATATATATATATATATATATATTTTTTTTTTTTTTTTTTTTTTTCTTCTTTTTTTTCCATTGTTTCTGTCATTATTAATATGTGCAGTTTGTTTAGTTGAATGTTGTAGAATAGAAAGGACAGATTGGAAGAATAGGCACTGCCTAAAATCTCTATCCTTGAGTAATAAAGTTTTTGAGTCTTTGAGTCTTTGAGTCTCTCTCTCTCTCTCTCTCTCTCTCTCTCTCTCTCTCTCTCTCCTCTCTCTCTCTCTCTCATCTCTCTCTCTCAAGTTTTCCTTGTTTACAAACTCTCGCCTCTCTCTGTGTTTCTGGCCTGTTTTTGTCTCTGTCTGTCTCTCTCTCTCATACCTTTCACTGCCATCTATTGTCATAAACAATGGTACAAATGGAAAAATAATGTAAATGTGTTATAGGTATGTATGACTGATGTAATGGCAAGATCTTATGGTGCATCATATCAGTTGCACAGCTGAGGTGAAGCAAGGTGACATTTCTAGTCTTGTTTTATTTTCTTCATTAGTAAGCGGGTTAACACATGACTTTTTTTTATTTTGGATGGTCGGTGCTAAGTTTACAACGGGATTTTTTTTTTCAGAAAGCTTCATACTTCGACCTCTCCAACACTGAAACAGAAGTTAGCGGGTGCAAAGGACGTTGTTGATTGTATAGCCAACTAATCTGGCAACAACCATCATAAGCTTATGACATTGCTATGAAAGAAAGCACCCTTCAGTTATAATTATTAGAGTGATTGTTGTGAAAAGTCAGATGTCGTTATATCATTAGAAACAGATTTTGTGGAGATTTCATTCACAATACAATCGTCAAATGGCAGTGTTGCCACGTAATGTACCTATTGTGGTGACGGGTCACTTTTTGAAGATACCCGACAGTCAAAGAGAAGAGGCAAGGAGGGGACGTGTGGTTGAGGGATCGATGACAAGGTCATCAGAGCACGTGCACGTGAAGTGGAGATAAATGCATGCAGCGGAAGTACTTGATTCAGCTTGTGTTCACGAGGTCTATCGAAAAGTAGTACGCTTATGGGAGGAAGATCAGCGACCCATTTAATACCTAGGCAAATGTGATCACAGTTTCACACAAACCTGAGTTGTCTAGTCGTCTTGGAATTGTATGCTGTCTGTAGATGTCAACATAAATGATTAAGGTCAGTCTCAAAGGAATTTTGATTGAATTTCAATGCTCAACAGACGCAGATTTGCCAGCGCGCCTACTCCATTCCCCCCCACCTACCCATCCCCAAAACTTTGAATTTTTCTTTATCTATCACCCGGTGTGTATTCTCCTTTTATCATTCAATATATCCACGTCCATAACTGTCTGCGTCGTTTTATGAGCATGTTGCCGTTTCTATCAGTTTCAATCAAAAATAGCAGTTACTGCCTGGGCGTGTTTAGTGTTTTCATTTCTCATGAATGGAGATCATATTGCAGCTGGAAAGCCGTGGCTTGGTTTGTTTTTAATTCAAAGAACTCATGTGAGTGCTTAGCTAATACACAAGGGAGGTAAAAAGCATAGAAGTGAATTTAAAACCCATTTCGAAAATGCAGATGAAATCAAAATTCAATTTGTCCGGCAAACAGGCTTGTTTCTGCCTGCACCTCTGAAGCCTGTGGAAATGGACAAAGCTGGACGCCGTCAGCTCACAGATCTGTGTTCCATTTTTCCTTCTGATGCTCGTGATCAATGTGTCAAAAAAGTTTTAGCTCGCTGCCTGGCTGAATTGGTATAATAGCCTGTCAATAGAACTCAAGAGAAATGGGTTTCCACAGATGGATATTTTCTTGACTTTCCTTTTCATGTTTGCTCCCAAGAGGGACAAGAAATTGATTATTGGATTACACATGCTCTCTTTCTCTCTCTCTCTCTCTCTCTCTCTCTCTCTCTCTCTCTCTCTCTCTCTCTCTCTCTCTACCTCCCCCCCCCCACACACATGTTTATAGCAGGTCAGACCCAGTGACACCCTGCAGTGGGCCCTCACTGGAAAATGTATTGAAAAACTAAAGCATACAGCGATGGGCCTATATATCAATCACGTATTATAGAAACTACAGTTGATTTTTTCCCCGTATTTGTAGCTACGCACAGTCTATTTCCACATCAACTTCTTACACACTTCCAGAGCAACTTCTTCATCCTCCCAGCTGCTAGCAAAATCAAGTTTTTCCTTAGATTGAACTATTGCTTGGCTTATAAACAGTTACCTGACACGTCGGAGGAGGACAGAGAAAGAAACCCAATGGCTAAGTTAACTCTGTTGGTAGAGCGGTGGACTCTTGATCCTAATAGAGGTAGTAGGTTCAAATATCTGCTAGGCCGTTACGCTACAGGGAGATTGGTTCCTTGGAATTAACATTGGTTCTGACTCCATTCTCGAAAAATCCTTCCGAATGAGAGTGCATTCCGAGATTCCATGTGTGAACACACGCGTAACATCTTGCACACACATAAAGCCCCATTACCAACTTTCGGAAGTGATGTCCAGCTTGGCAGTCGGTGGAGATGATATGCCACACACAGCACGCACTGAAAGAGTGAAAATGTAAATGAACAATTGAGTGACTAGCAGACTGAATGACGCGGGAAACAACGGAACGTAGACCCATCGCCAGCAGGCTGCTCTTCAGTCGTCTCTACCCAGGTAGACAGCCCGTTGTGTGAACGAGAGCGTGGACTGTAAAGCGTTTAGAGCTTGGTCTTAAACCGAAGATGGGCGCTATGTAAGTATTCTTAGTAATAATAATAATAAGATTAATAATAATAATAATAATAATAATAATGATAATAATGCTACTACTACTACTCTACTACTACTACTACTACTTGTACTACTACTGCTACTACTACTACTACTACTACTACTACTGCTATTTCTACTACTACTACTACTAATCATCATCATCATCATCATCATCATAATGATAATAATGATAAAGGGAAAAGGAGATACGAAAGGGGAGGTAAGTAGGTGCAAAAGATGGAGATATTGAGGTCTGCCAAAAAAAGTTCACCTGAAACAAAAGCCAGTTTATGCATTGCAAAGGCTTGATTCAAGTTTTGGTCCAGGTTTGGAAAACGTGGAAGATGGCACCCCATTTATTACTTCTTTTTTTTTTTGAGACCGGTCCGTTGTGTCAAATACGACTTGGATTGTTAGTGGTATGTTGCCATTGAATGCTGTCAGTGGAAATCACTGAAAGGTGGAAGACTTTTCCTATGAATATACATTTGTTGGATGCGGGCGTGTAGGCCTCTGTCGGTCATAGCTGACAATGAATAGGGTATTTCGACCTAAGATTTAGCTTTCCTGACGGGATGTCTGCTCGACCCGAGCAGCGTCGCCTGTGGCTGTAGAGACAGATGCGAGTGTGACACTCTCTGTCACAGCGGTCACATCTGTATGTTGACACTGGTTTGTTGGCTGTCATCCCCTTTCTGTGGGCTCACTTTTCTGCTGCAGCAGCTGTCAGTTTGTCTTTTCCAATCTGCAGCTGTTTTTTGAGAGTGCTTCTCCAGCTGTTGCGGTCTGCTGCGAGGTCCTTCCAGGACTCTGTAATGATCTCAAGCGCTTCCATGTATCTTTTGCAAACGTGTTTGTAACTCAGTTATGGGCGGCCAGTGCTTCTCTGCCCTGCGGTAAGCTCTCCGTAGAGGACGTCTTTTGGGATGCGACCATCTTCCATGCGACGAACGTGACCCAGCCATCGTAGCCGACGTTGGTTATGAATTAGACATTTAGCAGAGGCAGTGCAATTTGCAGGCGCATCTGTTTTTCTTCCTCCCTTTCATCTCTGTCTTAACCCCTCTGTCTACACGTACATGTTTGTCTCTATAGGTTTGTGCTTTTATCTGCCTACTGTTTCAGTACAATGCAAAACAACCAGGAGGAAATTCTCAAATTGAGTTAAGTATCTTGACTTCCGATGAAAAATGACATAAATTTGATTCATAGGGAATATTCTCCCATAAAAGTCAGTCTATAGATGAAAAAAAACAACACCAGGGACTGGAACTGAAATGACAACAACAGGAATGATGTTGAGATCTGCAACGAAAATGGCATGAGCGGATAATGTCAAAATAAATGTTGTGCTGCACGTAGGCTTCAGCCATCCTTTCCCATCTGAGGGCAGTGTCTGGGGCTCAGTGGTGTGCTCTCTGCACACTGGTCTGTATTAGACCGTCTCAGCTGACAGGGGGTCTATACCACCTGGTAGGGCAGTGATGGCATTGTAGAGAAATAACTTTTCCTACAGGGAGATTTTCAGGGTAGGATATCATAGATTTCCGTATTCTCTGTCTCTGTCTCTGTCTTTCTCTCTCTCTCTCTCTCTCTCTCTCTCTCTCTCTCTCTCTCTCTCTCTCTCTCTCTCTCTCTCTCTCTCTCTCTCTCTCTCTCTCTCTCTCTCTCTCTCCCTCTGTGCATGCGTGTGTGCTTCTCTTGCTTAATAAACTTGATGCACACTTTTCTGTCCCCAGGCAAAACTGACCAGCTCCGGACATTGTACATCTTCTTGTAAACAAAAAATCCTCTTCAGCACCAGTTTTTTTCTAAACAAGTCAGTATGAGTAACGTATTGTACCAAGGAGCCAGCTAACGACGTGAAACAGTATTTTCAAAAGGAACCAGCCTCTATTGTTGTTTTCAACACATTTCTAAAACACATCTAGAGCAAATTCCCAAAGCAAGTTAATTATCCAGCTACTCTCGAAAGCAGGAATGTTTTGTCTCACCGAATTTCTGCACGAAATATTCATCCCTGTAGGGAACAAACTCAACATGTTTAGCGCTGCGTGGATGGGTAGGGGGGAAACTTGCTGCTGAAAAAAAAACCCGAAGATGACAGTGCTGCTGTGATCTTAGGTGAAAATACACGTTAAGGAAACGGGAGCAAGAGCTACGCCACCTCCTTGGAGCATTAGCTAGCCAGCCTGTTCTTTATTTAACTTTAACTATTCCATGCCTGATTTAAGACATCACTTCATACCAATCAAAAAAAGTTACCTGTATATATTACCGTGTGTCCCTGTGTTTGTTTGACTACATTCAAGATAAAATAAAGGCTGTGCTAGTCTAGAATAAATGCTAATTTGTGTTTGTTCATTTCTCCACTTGTTTTTGCCGTGTAGATGTGTCAGGTACAGGGTGTACGAACAAGCTTGGAGCATGGTTTTCTGGAGATGCCTCCTGGTGTGTTCTGTGTGGGTTGTGTGGGCGTCACTGCAAGCGATTTGGAATCATAACCGTCATTTGTGCGGCGTTCTGGGCGTGTACTTATCTTATCATGGGATCAAGGGCTACCCTATTTGTTATTTATTGTTACTGTTCCCTGTTTTATTTAACATTTTATTTCAAAGAAAAATAATTCATCATAATACATTTCACATTTCACGGCCATCTTTTAATCTTTGCATTTGAAAAAAAAAACCTCTCATGTATATTTCTGCGTGTTTATGAAATTGTGCGTATATGAATCTGTACACAAGCGTCAGTTTCAAAAGGAGACTGAAGAAAAATTCCCTGTGCAAGTTTACTTCTCTCGCAAAGAAAATAGTTTTATTTAAGGAGAAGTAATTGTATTTCTTGTGGATGGAATCTGCAACTGCTGGCTGAGAGACTTGGCAGGAAGGGGAAGAAACGGTTTGGGGAAACAATATTGGAGGAAGATGGTGGGAGGTGGGAGACAAATTGCTAACAGAGTACCAATAGACCCAAAAACCCTTTTGTAGGAAGTCGAAAAGAAATGTGCACAGGAAACCCTTTTGATTCAGTTTTCCTCTTTGATGTGCACAGAAGGGGTAGACCTGGATGTGATCGGCACAGTTTTCTATTGAATTTTTTACCTGATACACGCGCTAAGTGTGCCACATAAAGACTGGCTTACTGCATGGCTGGGTTGATATAGTAGGATGACCAGGAGCTAAATTACTCTCTGTTTCTGTCTGTCTGTCTGTCTGTCTGTCTGTCTGTCTCTTCTCTCTCTCTCTCTCTCTCTCTCTCTCTCTCTCTCTCTCTCTCTCTCTCTCTCTCCCCCTCCCCCTCGCTCGCTCAATTATTCGGTTAAGGTGCAGTTTTTCCTGTCCTGATATAAAACATCTTTTTTACAGCTGGTCAGATAATGGCCGTCTTTATTGTAAAGGAACCTTCTCTGGAACTTGCAAACACATTCTGAACCTAGAAATAAATAAGCACATTTGAGACAGGTTTTTATAATTAAGCTCTCATTAAAAAAGGTAAAACAATTGTTTTAGAATGCGCCATTTGCACGTGCGCGCACGCGCGTGTGTATGTGTGTGTGTGTGTGTGTGTGTGAGAGAGAGAAGGAGAGAGAGAGAGAGAGAGAGAGAGAGAGAGAGAGAGAGAGAGAGAGAGAGAGAGAGAGAGAGAGAGAGAGAGAAGGAAATCTATGATTTGCTGCTCCCGGAAAATTCCATGCGGAAAAACCTATTTCTTTTTGCCTATACCGGGATACTATAATGCTGTCAAAGCCCTACAATGTGGGATAGCCCCACCGTCAGGTAAGACAGTTCAACACAGATCAACGTGGACACAGCCCACCACTCAGCCCCTGACACTGGCTTCATAGGTAGAAGGATGACCCAAGCCTTCATGCTGCCAAAATTCAATTTCGACATCATCTGCAGATGCCATTTTTGCTTCAAATATCTACGGCATTTCTGGTGTTGTCACCGCCATTCCAGTTCCCTCGTCTCATCCCTGAACTCGTCTTTACGGGAGGCTGTTTTCTGGAAATGTATGTTCATGTATTGTAATGTCATCTTTCATCAGAAGTCGAGATACACAGCTCTCTTTGAGAATTTCTTTCATGATTGTTTTAAACCAGACTGAAACAACGGGAAGGTACACTGATAGATGCACACACTTACAGAGACAAACGTGTAGACAGTATGGATGGTAATTGCTCTTGGTGTTGTAGGCGTTCTTGGTTCAGAGCGCTTGAAAAAAAAGGCAGCTGCCCACCACGCCGTTATGACCTTTTGCAGCATGATGAACCCGTAGTGTATTCTTCTCTTTTCCAAGCTGGTCCATCTGAGGTCGATGAGCATGTTGGTAACAGTGCCATGACCTTTATCTCTGTAGTTGTTTGTGACATTTCCGGCAGCTCGTCTCTTAGCCATTTCAAAACGGGACTTGTCTTGCTGATGATTTAGTTCTCCAACTGTATATGCATATTTAAGGCCATGACGGACATCGTGTTTTAGGTTGCCACTTTTACCTCGTAGAATCCACACGATTGTGCCTCACCACTGGTCTTCCCGTTCACATGGGCATGCAGTTCAATCACCAGTTACCAGCCGACGTGGTGCAGTGGTTAGCGTTGACTTGAGAGCTGGGAGATCGTGAGTTCGATTATGTTAAATGCATTTGTTGTGGAAGTTTTGTCCCTGGCCTGCTCTTGTACAGAGCTGAGTGCGCTAAGGAATCAAATAGGAAGACTGGAACCACACAATCGAGTTTCGTCCACGTAATGTATGGCCTCACTGAGAATTCCGCTCAAATGGCCTGACCATCTTCTTAACACGTGGCTAGCAAAAATGTGGGGATTTCAAGACATCTACTTGTGTCTAACCCTTCAGGTGTTTATATATTGTCGCGAAAGGTTAACTTAAACATGCGTGTAAACGATCCAGTAGTTTATGTCAACGTTGGCTGGGCTATAAACATGTTACATGTTAACATCAGTCTGTGTATTACCCCGCACTCGCGCACGTGCAAGAATTCATGCGTATCTATGGCAATATACACATAATGTAACTTATAAAGGAATATGTTCACGTGTATTTCTTTGAAAAGCTGGGTAATCATCCTCGGCTGAATTCTCGTTAGGAATTCCAAGTGTATAATCCTGCTGGTACTGTAAGTGGAAAACATCATTTTCTACAGTCCTTCGAATCATCGATTCAACATATCCGATATCTTTTACTTGAAGAGAGTTTTTGAATGGTCATGGAATGAGTTAGGAACATAAGTAACATATCAGCTGCTCCATCAATGGTGAGGCTTGAATATATAGCATGGCTTTAACGTAATTTTAAAGTGTTATCTACGCTGCTTATCCATGTTGTTTTTAAAGATATGTGCGCGTCTGTATATTCCATTATTCATTTGTCTTCTTCACCTGTAGGGGCAATGATTCTGATGATTCTGTCAGACAACATCAGAGGACAATGACCAAGTTCCTGCTGAATTTGTCTTCCATTCTGATCGGCTTGTTGAGCACAGTAGATAGGAAGGTCGTGAAGACATGGTGGCAATGAGCTCTCACTGGAGAGAGTCAGCCACCAGACAAACTATCGACTGAATCTAACTTGGCATAAAAAGAGCATCAAAACCAGACCCGGCGATACAGTAGGGACGTCTGAACCCAGCCCACATCATACGGAAATAGCCAAACCGGCGATACAGTACCATTGAAGGTGTGATTCCAGCCAACATCATACGGAACCAGCCAAAAGGGATGCCATAGACCACAAGATTTGGATCATATTTGTGCAGATCTTTTTGTTGTTGTTGTTGTTGTTGTAAAACCAATCAAGAACGAAGGAATGGTGTACGAAGCTGTCATCAACTCTTGGGTGTTGTAGGCCTGGTTATATTTTGTCGAGATTCTCCTAAAATAAAGCGGCTTTCTTCATGTCATGGTAATGCTTCAACCGCGCACTTAGTGTAACATGCAATACACACTACCATGCCGGAAACACTAGCATGGTAAGACATTTAATGGGGTTCTACATATGAGAACTTCACTTACACTACAGCAAGTCAATCTGCCCTATAAAGACAGTGTCCTATATCAGTTGGTAAGATCGGATTCGTTTAAACAATGAATGTGCCTAGTTGTGTGGTTGTTCGGCATGTATGTAGAACATTAAGGTATTTTGTGATTAAATTCACTTTCATCCTTGACGGAAACAAAACTCAATGGAGATAACTCATGTTTGAAGGGGAGTGAATTGTAGCGCGTCCGAAATGGAGTAATCCTGACATGTTACGCTGGTCTCCCCATGCACAGTCATATCATAGCCCGGTTCGTCCTATCGTGGCTTCAGCACCAACAGGACACAGCAAAACAAAGCCGGGCTGTCACAAAGCAACCCATCGGAGGAGACACTGCACGCTCGAAAAGACTGGGAAATGTTTGTTTTCCTCGATTTTGTTTCGCATATACAAAACTCATAAGACTCAAACAAACAAAAAATGAGCATAAAGAGCTTGTAGAATCTTAAATTGTATTTGAAATGTGGGCTTTAGAAAATGTCCATTTGTGGTTTTGTGTGGAAACGGGACAATCATTCGAACTCGAAGCTTTTAATCATTCATTAACTAAAGCATGTAATTTAGACTGGAACATGGAGGTACATGTTTTGTGAGGTTTCTATGAAACTTGCACAACTTTTAAAATCACTGGTCAACCCTGTTTTTACACTCTGGCAAAGCAAGTCACCAGTGACAAGTTCTGGAAAGTATCCCATTTCTGATTTCACTCTTGCTTACGTATGTGCAGAATTGCTGTAGACCTCGTCATATTTCAGCATTGTTGTACCATGACAGACGATTTTTTAATATGGTCAATTCATTCAGTGTCTTCCACAAGTATAATATTAAATATTGCAATGTTTCTTTGGTTTATTGCTTTAGAAGATAATTCAGTCATCACTTCTAAGTTTCACAATAGAATCAGTCCCGGAATACAGTTCCGTCTATTCAATCTAACGACTGGGTAGCTAATTTTGTTGCTGTCTCTACACTGATTTGCAGAAATGTATCACTTTTTTTTTGCAAACGTACATCAGTCACGCACTGTGACGTAGTTGTGGCTCGTTGACTGAAATCACCAGTGGCAGTGGCAGTGGCAGTGACCGTAGAATCGCAAATCATTTAAAGGTGAGAAAAAATCAATGGAGAGTTTTCCACACCTGAAACCATAAATTACTCCATGTCACCTCCGTATGTTTAGCTGTGTCACTGTCACACTGGCAGTGACAAACAAGTTACTCCATGTCACCTCCGTGTGTTTAGCTGTGTCACTGTCACACTGGCAGTGACAGACAAGTTACTCCATGTCACCTCCGTGTGTTTAGCTGTGTCACTGTCACACTGGCAGTGACAAACAAGTTACTCCATGTCACCTCCGTATGTTTAGCTGTGTCACTGTCACACTGGCAGTGACAAACAAATTACTCCATGTCACCTCCGTATGTTTAGCTGTGTCACTGTCACACTGGCAGTGACAAACAAATTACTCCATGTCACCTCCGTGTGTTTAGCTGTGTCACTGTCACACTGGCAGAGACAAACAAGTGACATGAAGCCTTGTCTCTTGAAACTCGCTTTAGGAGTTGTGACTTAGCTGGATCCTTCCTCTCTCATTCCCCTTCATCTCTGGGCCTACTTGTTCTGTCTGGATCCAACAGTCTCCTTACGTGTTTGCCTCTCCCTCTCCCTCTCTCTCTCTCTCTCTCTCTCTCTCTCTCTCCTCTCTCTCTCTCTCTCTCTCTCTCTCTCTCTCTCTCATCTCTCATCTCTCTCTCTCTCTCTCTCTCTCCTCTCTCTCTCTCCCCCCCCCCCTCTCTCTCTCTCTCTGTCTCCCTCCTCCCCTCTCTCTCTATGATGATATTGTTTATCCCTAACCG
>CM031598.1:61670805-61675805 GCA_018398815.1 Conus ventricosus | reverse complement strand
ATCTAACTACAGAAAAAAATGGTACCCCAAAGAAAAACAAACTCAATAAATCCAGCAAAGCTTTGGTGGGGAGGGATGGGAACTTGCTGCTGAGAAAAGAACGTGAATAGCATGATGTTAACATCTGAAGAGAACATACATTTAAACGGAAAACAATCTTTCAGGGTTATATATATATATATAAATATATATATATAATATATAAAATATATATAATATTATATATATTTTTTTTTTTTTTTTTTTTTTTTATCTGAGTGCTTTTCTTAATCTTTGCTCGTGGAAAAATAACTTCCGTGTGTATGTGTGCACGCACTCAAGTTTTTAAAGTGCATATGTGTGTCCCCACGCATGATTCTCGACGATTTTGCGCATATGCCGTCTACACAGGCAATAATTTTTTTTTAATTTCCCGTGAAAACTACTCTGCGGGCGAAAGTTGACAAATTCGAAATGCTAGATTTGCAGTGATCGAGTATGGCTTGGAGTCAGTCACGCCCGCTCCTACGCTTGTTGCGCCCGTTTTTTTGGTCGTCTTGAACCACTTGTATCATCTCCCCGAGTTGTGTGTCCATTTCAACCATTTATGTCGCACCTTACGATTTTTGTCATCACTTAACAACCATTTATGTCGCCACAACCACTTAGTCGCCATTTGTCCGGGGCAACCTCACGAGTTTTGTCGTCTACCATCAACCCTTTTGTCAGCCTGGACCCATGGACGACAAAAGCAGTTAAGGGCGAAAAAAAATGGTTACCAAATTGGGAGCAAAAATCGTGAGGTACGACAAAATTCGGGGACGTCAAAAGTGGTTAAAGACGACAAAACTGGCGCTAGATACACTCTCTGTCTCCGCTTGTTGGTCGGGTATTGCTAGTTTAATCCCTCCAGGGGGTAGAATATTTTTCTAAACAGTCGATTCATTGTAAAACAATTGTAGTTAACTGATAGTGCTTTCTTTAAACATTTTTAGATCAAAATGTTCAGACTTTGTAATATTGGGATTGTTGTTGGAAGTGCTAAGATCGGGATGCTCATTTGAGTGTTTTGGGCCGAGTTGTACGGGTTTGGTCGTTTCGATTCTACTCTTGCTCATCTATCAATACTTTTGATATTGAATAGTTGGTACGTTGAGTTTTTTGTGGTGCTGTTCACTTTGTAGGGATTTTGTCTGAGGTGCCAGTCCGGCTGGCCGAGTGTACTGGAGGGAGTGTCCCGTTCCTTCATTCCCCTCCGTGGTGGCAGTCTTCTTGAGGCCAGGACTTGCCTGCCCCCCCCCCCCCCCCCCCCCCCCCCCAGTGCCTTCATCTCCAACAGCCAGTAGGCCTGCCTACCTCCTGAGCAGCCAAGTCTCCCTGGAGTATTCTGTCCTGTCGACTGGACCAGTGCTCTACTTTTTTTGACTTCGTTCCCCTGTGCCCAGTAACAGGTGTAGGACCAGCTACCTTCTTTCTCTGCCCAGCGTGGTATTGTGTGGACTGCCATCAATGCATCGGAAATTGATGTCAGAGTGATTTTTTATGTGTGTGTGTGTGTGTGTGTGTGTGTGTGTGTGTGTGTGTGTGTTGTGTGTGTGTGTGTGTGTGTGTGTGTGCAAGTCAATCCCAGCTTGGACAGCAACACACCTGACCTGTGATGAGAATTCAAGTAGGATTTGATTCATATCCCGAAAGATACACATGATAATTTTCTTTGAGAATGTTACAAATCCCTTTTTTTGTGGTTGCTATTTAGGTATTGTGTCATGAATGATACTATGAATTATTTTCCCCCTTGTTATAGTATTGTGTCCATGAGTGATGCTATGAATTATTTTCCCCCTTGTTATAGTATTGTGTCATGAGTGATGCTATGAATAATTATTTTCCCCCTTGTTATAGTATTGTGTCATGAGTGATGCTATGAATTATTTTCCAGCCCAACAGGGAGTGTGAGTGTACACATGTGTTGATGTAATCAGGTTAGTTTGCAATTATACGTTGATGTTGTTCATGTGCTATGAAAATCCTTTTCATCTCATTGTTCATTAATGTACACTCCTGGCTAAATTCCTATTTGTGCTGTTATGTTGTAGGGTAGTGTGAGTGAGTGAAAGAAAGATTGAATTGAATTGGATACACAAACAACTTACACGCCTTCAGACATCCAAGATCATTTCAGTTTCATCAAGGAGGCGTCACTGCGTGCGGACTAGTCCATATACGCTACACCACATCCGCTAAGTTCTGAGACCACACTACACATGATTTGAAGCTGATGGATATATGATTAACAACAAAGATGAGACAATTGAAGAAAAGAGTCTCGTGGCTACGACTCAGCGGATGTCTGACCTACGCATTAGCCCAACGCGCAGGTCAGACCTTGAGACCAATTTAACAGACCTATTTACAAGCATCCTTCACTTCACCCTGTGACAATGTGCATGTATATACACACATCAAGTTCAAAGCAAAATCAACAACAAAAATCGCAGTGCTAGTTCATCATCAGTTAACAGGAAAACACTTGCATTTCTTGAGAATAACATTCCAACTGTCTGTTGGCAGTTTGCAGGAAGGGAGGAAACGTTGGGAGAGGGAATTTTGTGAGTTGGGGGATGGTAATGGGGATTCATATTCGTGACAGAGTGCCAATGAGACCTAAGAAAAGATTGTGTGTAAAATAAAATAAAAAAACAACGTATATAGGAATCTCTTTTAATTCATTTCTTTAAACTTTGAGATGTAGAGAAGAGGCAGAGCTGGATGTGATCAGCACATGGTTTTCTATTGAATTCTTGACCTGATGTACGTAATCAGTGCACTACATAAAGGCTGGCTTACTGCATGCCTGGGTTAATACTGCTCCTCTCACTCTCTCTCTCTCTCTCTCTCTCTCTCTCTCTCTCCTCTCTCTCTTCTCTCTCTCTCTCTCTCTCTCTCTCTTCTTCTCTCTCTCTGTGTCTATTTGTTTAAGATAGAGTCTTACTTGTCTAAGGTAAAACGTCTTTGCAGCTGATGAAATCCAATGGTGTCCTTTATTGTAAAGGAACTTTCTCTGGAACTTTAAAGCACTATTCTCAGCATAGAGACAAACACAGTGCGACAGAATGTTTTTCTTTTTTATGAAACATCTCATTCAAAAGCGTAAAACAACTGTTTTAAAAGAGTCCCCTGTGGGTGATTTTAGCTATTTTAACAAAAGCACTGACACAGATATCCAGAGTGAGTAACACCCCTATCCCCTCTAACAACTGACGAAAGACGAAACTGTTTTTGTCTGACTGATCCACATAGTATGAAGCAACATTTCATTACCAGTGCAGCTGAACAACAAGCCAGTTTTGATTGGACAGAACTTCCATGGCCACCAAGAAACGAAACAGATCCATCTGTTCTTTTAAAAACCGTTGAGATAAAAGCTGAATCAAGCCACTTCTATTTTCCCTCCAGTTGTTTTGTTTTTTTTTCCTCACCTTACACCGTCCCCACCCAGAACCACCTTAATCCTACCCCCTCCTCCTACACCATACCTGCAATCCCCACCCTAATTCTACCTCCAGCACCCATCACCATACCCCCTCTAGAAAAGAGGGAACAAGATGCACCCGAAGGTGCACGTGGGATCCAGAGAAGTACTGTCTTCAACTGCCATACCAACCAGCTGGGAGCAATCCTGCATTACCCTTGGAAGCCTGTGCTATGTTCACATTGGGTGAGGTGCAGGCACCCACAGGGCATTCCATCAAGAAGTCAAGGAAACTAATTGCTCGGTGGAAGATGCCATTGGGCACTGGAGGCGACACGACAGAACCTTCAATGGAGTGTAACCAGCCCATGTTTTCATGACTACAGGACTACCAGCAAAAACATCACCATCAAGCAACTGCCTTATACATCATGTGGCCTCACTTGTCGCTGTTTTTTTTTTTTACTGACAGGTGAAGACAGCCCAACTCCAGGCACGGCTAAGCTTCGCCATGAGGTTTTAAGTGCCTTCTGAAGAGGATCCCGGTTACGGCCCTTGCTCCCGACAACGAGAACTTCCCCGCTGTGAGTGGGATCTTCCTCCACCATCACGGGGGGCCTTTCCTCAGAGTTGGCCCAAAACACAGACAAGAAGGGTACACTACCGAAGTCACGAGTGGGACCTAGAGAATAACCATCGTCCAACTGCCGAACCAACCAGCTGGAGCAATTCTTCACCACTTTGGATTATTCGCACTGTGTTCACTATTGGAGGGTGTAGGCACCATTAAGGAGTCAAGGGTCATAATTACTCCATGAACTATGCCATTGTTCTAATGGCCACTTGGACAAGATACAACATAATCTCCAAGAGAAATGCTCTCTCAGCTTAATGAAAGATCGAACGGTCAGAGTAGAAGCAGACTTCTCATCCGTTTGGCAAGGAAGGAAGGGGTGGTGGAGGGTGAGGTGGAACCTGTATAGGCCAATTGCGAGAAAGAAAACTAACGCCATCCGGGATACTCAGCGGAAAACGAGACTAGCTGAACGATTTTCTGATCACATTTGGCCATCAGACTATTGGTTTCATTATGCTTGCCATCTCTACTCTCTCTCTCACCTCCTCCTCTCCCTCTCTCTTCTCTCTCTCTCTCTCTCTCCACTCCAGTCTCGCTCTCTCTCTCTCTCTCTCTCTCTCTTCTCTCTCTCTATGATCACCAGTTTATATCAATGTCCCGTTTCTTCTTTCAGCGTGCAATTTGCCAGGGCGAACTGAGCATTTGTTAAGAAAGAAATGAGTAAAACTTGAATTACAACAGACGTTCCCTTTTCACTACGAAACAACCTCTGATTTCAACCGAGCACTCAGTACAGGAGAGAACACTAACAAATATGGGATGCTGTCAAGGGAGCCGTGAACAAATTGACAAATGCAGAGAAACAGAATTTGTACAGCAAACAGCAAGACGTGGCTTCCTCTGTAACAACCAGAGGACGGGATCCATCACTATGCACATTCGTGTTAAAATTTTTCTCCCTGACGCACATCA
>CM031598.1:61660805-61665805 GCA_018398815.1 Conus ventricosus | reverse complement strand
CTTCGGCGCAAGGTGGGCGTTCAACGCCTAAATAAAAAGAAAGAAAGAAAACAAACCAACCAACCAAAAAAGAAAACAAAACGTGTGTCTCGAAACAAGTGTTATAACTGTCAGAGAACAGACTGAGGGACATGGGCGAGACTGGGTGTCGCCAGTGGCGGGTAGGGGATTGAAGTGAAGCGTGCAGCTGGAATCTGAAGAGTACATGCAGATGACGTCCAAATCAACTTTGTGTGGTACACTGGCTTGGTTCAGCATCGTCTTCGGCGCTTGTTGAAAGGGCAGGCTGGACGCCATCGGCACATAGATCTTTGTTGAATTTCTTCTTCTGGTGCACGTGAACAGTGTATTATTCAAATATTGTCTTGCTGCCAGGCTGGGTTGATGTAGTATGCTTCTGAGGTTAAGAAATCTCTCTCTCTCTCTCTCTCTCTCTCTCTCTCTCTCTCTCTCTCTCTCTCTCTCTCGCTCTCTCTCTCTCTCACTCTCTCTCTCTCTCTGTATGTGTATAGCTATCTCTCTGCCTTTCTCTTTGTTATTTGCATTATATTCAGATGCATTAATAATGCACAGATCCTAACTCCTGTACAATAAAACAAAAAATGCAAATATGAGAGAGAGAGAGAGAGAGAGAGAGAGAGAGAGAGAGAGAGAGAGAGGGAGAGAGAGAGAGAGAGAGAGAGAGAGATTCCCGTAACGCTTTTCTTTTCTTTCTTTTTTTCTTTTTTTTTTCCAAGACAAGTTTTATTTCGCAAAAAGCAACGCACCAAGACAATTGAACGAGTAAATACACATCTATCAACTCGATGATGAATAAGAACAGCATCAAGCGCATATTGTGAATCCAACATAAAAAAAATGTTAAACATTAACTAAACCTTCTTCTTCTCCAATGAATTCCAATATGGAAGGCATTAATGATGTACACAAACATAATATAGGATATAGGGTTATAAAACGCATGACATAAACCATTGCAACTCCATCGACTCATGGCATTCGGAGAAAGTACAATATACAGATAAACTTCGTTTCCCATTGTTTCATGGAGGCTCCAAGGTCATGGACAACATTTAAACATATATATGTATGTGCGTGTCTGCGTGCGCACGAGAGCACGCATGCACATACATGCACACCCGCACACACATACCCATCTACCCCGCCGCCCCCCTCCCCCCCCCCCCCCCACACACACATACACACACTTAGGTACACATACATATATTACATATCATAACAATTAATCCTCTAGCAGCTTAATGTATGGTAACCATTTTGTTTGGCAGGTAGCCTGATTCGTCTTCATCAAGTACATATATTTTTCCATTTTATATCGACAGTTCAGCTCCTTCAAAAACATGTTTAGATTAGGTTTTGTTTTGTTAATTCTACATTTATAAATGAAATATTTTCCCATTAAAATTATTAGGTCTAGCATATCATCGGTTTTTGTTTTCTCATCCGTACCAAATAATATAATCTCCACATTAAAGGATAATTTTTCACAGTGGGAACAATTAACTTTCAGAGCTCTTTCAAAGTCTTTCCAGAAAACACGGGTAAACTCACATTCCCATAGGTAATGATTAATGGAATCTTTCTCTCTATTACAAAAGTTACATTTGTCACTATCGATAATTTGCATACTTTTCAGCACACTATTTGTTACTAAAATTCTGTGGCATATCTTAATTTGAAACCATTTTAATTTTGTTTCTTTAATTTTGTTGATCCTGTTCAGTACCTCTATCCAGTCATTAGGTATATTAAGACGCTGTTCCCACTTAACAAAGGCACTAATGTTAAGAACTTCATTGACTTCCACCATAATATCATAATAAGTACGAGTACCTTTAGTAACGCTACAAATTCTTTGAAGTGCAAAAGTTTTATCTTTACTAATGTTACTGTCTAATTGGAATCTTCGTTTCTCTGCATAAGCTTTGATCGAATGCACGCAACTTATATAATTCAGAAAATTGATCTGAAATCCCATTTTCTCTGACAGTTCGTAAAGGCTTACAAAATTACCATCATCATCGAGTAAATGTTAAACAAGAAATATGTTTTTCTGCATCCATTTCTTGTAAATGAATGTTTTTTCTCCCACTTTAAACTTCTCATTACAGAAAATAGGTTCAGTGGCTAAATCTGTACTTTCGTGTAATTCTACCTGTTTGCAGAACCTTTGATATGATAGAAAAACTTTCCAAAATTTGTTACGAATATTGCTTTTAACAAATCTGTTAGGACCATAGGCGTCAAAATTACTTATTTCGGGACATAATGAATGCAATATTATCTTCCACTTATGGTTGTACATGTACGCTTTCCTTATCCAGGCTATTTTTAAGGAGCTGATATATATTTTCAGATCGGGTATACCTATCCCTCCCTTTTGTATACTATGTATTGAGTACTTTCTTTTAATTTTATCATTTTTGTTGTTCCATACAAATTTGAAACACATATTCTGTAATAAAGCAATCTGGGAATCAGGAGGATTCGGTAAAAGGATCCATAAGTACACCAGTTTTGATAGCACTAATGATTTGAGCACAGCTACTCTACCTAATGGTGTTATAATAATCCTTTTTGTCCATATTTTGAACAGGTTTTGGACTTCCGAAAATTTATCCTTCATATTAATTTCGTCATATCCGATAGACTATTCGTAACGCTTTTCTAACGTTTTTAGAATTCAAGTCCCCTGTTAACACACAAAGAGAAGAAGACTGTATTAGATTTATCATACGTACACTTGCAAAAATGAGGACAGACAAGCAAACATAAAGAATAACAGCCATTTTGCTTCACTTCTTTGACATTTCCAGAACATTACGTCCCTTGTGAGTTGCAGGGGGGGGGGGGGGGGGGGGGGGATTTGATACATTGCTGTGCCCTTGACGTGAACGTCGTGTGTGGCGTCCTTTTCTATTCCCTGTACGAACAGGTCATAAATCCTGTGGTCCGTCATCACAAGCCGGCGCTTTCAACCATTGAAATGTGTTTTATTCCTTTATTTCCAAGGGCTGAGGAACTGTGCTACCAATTCCATTAACAGCTGCTTTATAGACTAAAGGTTCATAAAGTGATAGTATGCATGCTACAAAATTCAAGTCACTCTTTTGAGTTGTGGGATATGGCTCGTCATTGTATGGTGACCTGAATGACTGGCTAGGGTGTGATGTCACTGAGGCAATGCGTAAGATAACGAGACAGCAAACAAACAAACAAACAAACAAACAAAAGAAAAACTAACGGTGGCAGAGTGCGGATGGGACCTTCAGTGAAATGTTGATGAGGTCAAAATTCTATCTATCAGGTTTGCTGTCCGAGCCTTTCTCTGTAACTTTGTGGAAAGGATGGCACACAGTGTGTCAAACAACGTTGGGCTTACTGACTGGTTGCATGATACTGGCTGTCAACGGGCGTTCCGTGAAGTGAATTTCCTAGGGTGAAATTATTTCTGTTACAGTTTCTTTTGAAGGGCAAGTTGGGGGGCGGGGTATTAGATTCTCTCTCTCTCTCTCTCTCTCTCTCTCTCTCTCTCTCTCTCTCTCTCTCTCTCTCTCTCTCTCTCTCTCTCTCTCTCTCTCTCTGTGTGTGTGTGTGTGTGTGTGTGTGTGTGTGTGTGTGTGTGTGTGTGTGTGTGTGTGTGTGTGTGTGTGTGTGTGTGTGTGTGTGTGTGGTTAGACATTTGGAGTTGAAAGTGTGAGAAGGTGAAACAAAAGAACATTGAAGGTGGAATGTGTGGTGTCTCGACAATGGAGATTTCTTGTCTATGACTTACTGTTGGCAAGTATGTGTACGCTTACCTTTTAATCTGTGCATGCTGTATGTTATTGTGCTGACCACTTGTAAACCTGCTTCTGTAATTCTTTCACATCAGTTAGTTTTATTGTCGTTTCATTTTCATTAGTGTGGTATCTCTACTGACTGATGGGGTATTCAAGGGACTAAAACATTTGGACTCTTAACCGCAGGTTCAAAGCTCAGCAGCACAGACCCCATAGAGACTGAGTCTCCAGCCGCGTGCATACTATGTGCACGCACAAGACGAACACCAGAAAGCTGCAATCGTAGTTTTATGGACTTTCACCGCTATTTCCTGTCGTAACTCTGGTGATAAGGAAAACAATCGTCTCTTGACGTCTCTCGCTGCACGTAGGATTTTATTTTTTTAATAGGAAAAGAGGTCTAGCCAGAATGTTTGCACGCTTATTACGTTAATCTAAAAGAGCAAGAAAGAGACAAGAGATAGGGTGAGGGAGGAACAGTCAGGTATGAAGATTTGTTGATACATCCCTGTGTGGCAGTAGTAGTCAGTGTCAGATCTTGGTCGACCTATTGTGATAGGTCATTGATGAATGTATAGCAATGAAATCGGCATCCAGCGAAACCATTTCACTTTTGTTGTTGCTAACTATTTTCTTATATAAAGGGTAAAACAGCAGCCTACATGCACTGCACTGGTCTCGTCAACGAAGAAAAGGGATTCCATATATATGTATATAAAAAAAGCAACATAACATCTTACTGCTCATAGATGGCGAGAAAAATCAAAGTACATGACGGAGGATTTACGTCTGCTGCACTTCTTCTTCGTTCAGTCAACCTACAGTTCTCAGCAGGGAAAAGTCACGCGTCATGACCATCTTCCGTTCAGTCAACAACATACAGTTCTCAGCAGGGGAAAGGCACGCGTCATGACCATCTTCCGTTCAGTCAACCTACAGTTCTCAGCAGGGGAAAGGCACGCATCATGACCATCTTCCGTTCAGTCAACAACCTACAGTTCTCAGCAGGGAAAAGGCACGCATCATGACCATCTTCCGTTCAGTCAACAACCTACAGTTCTCAGCAGGGGAAAGGCACGCGTCATGACCATCTTCCGTTCAGTCAACCTACAGTTCTCAGCAGGGAAAAGGCACGCGTCATGACCATCTTCCGTTCAGTCAACAACCTACAGTTCTCAGCAGAGGAAAGTCACGCGT
>CM031598.1:61643305-61655805 GCA_018398815.1 Conus ventricosus | reverse complement strand
GAGAGAGAGGGGAGAGAGAGAGAGACGAGGCCAGTTTCAATTCAATTAATGCTCAACATCCCATGCCTCCAACCATTATCCTTGACATCAACAGTGTAATAAATGGCCACACTGACATTTTGGAAACTGATGAAACATGTCTCTCTCCCTTGCCCCCCTCCCCCTCCCCCTCTGTCTCTCTTCCCTGGGGACACTAGTTCTGAAAGGGAAAGCGCGACACAAATTCAGACAACTACCTGTCCGTTAGGCCGAAGACTTTGACACCCCCAGAGACCAGAAGACTAGACTCTCTGTCTCTCTGTTTCTGTCTCTGTCTGTCTGTCTGTCTGTCTGTCTATCTGTCTGTCTGTCTGTCTGTCTGTCTGTCTGTCTGTCTCTCTCTCTCTCTCTCTCTCTCTCTCTCTCTCTCTCCTCCCTCCCTCCTCCCTCTGTCTCTCTCTCTCTCTCTCCCTCCCTCCCCCCTTCTCTCTTCTCTCTCTCTCTCTCTTCTCTTCTCTCCTCTCTCTCTTCCTCTCTCTCTTCTCTTCTCCCTGTGTTCTGGATTCCACAGTCCTCACTCTCACCCTATTTCCATTGCTGTGTTTTGATAAAGCTTTTGTATTTTTTGGAGTTACTGAACCCATTTTTGTCTGTCCCATCTCATTTCTTTCTTCTTTTTTTTTCTTTTTCTTTTTTAGCTTTTTGGGTTGGTTTGTTTTGATATTTTTTTAAAATTTTACTTGTTTGCTTCTTATTCTCTTAATGATCATACTTGTTTACAAAGCTTAATGATCATACTTGTTTACAAAGCTTAATGATCATACTTGTTTACAAGCTTAATGATCATACTTGTTTACAAAGCTTAATGATCATACTTGTTTACAAAGCTTAATGATCATACTTGTTTACAAAGCTTAATGATCATACTTGTTTACAAAGCTTAATGATCATACTTGTTTACAAAGCTTAATGATCATACTTGTTTACAAAGCTTATGATCATACTTGTTACAAAGCTTAATGATCATACTTGTTTACAAAGCTTAATGATCATACTTGTTTACAAAGCTTAATGATCATACTTGTTTACAAGCTTAATGATCATACTTGTTTACAAAGCTTAATGATCATACTTGTTTACAAAGCTTAATGATCATACTTGTTTACAAAGCTTAATGATCATACTTGTTTACAAAGCTTAATGATCATACTTGTTTACAAAGCTTAATGTCATACTTGTTTACAAAGCTTAATGATCATACTTGTTTACAAGCTTAATGATCATACTTGTTTACAAAGCTTAATGATCATACTTGTTTACAAAGCTTAATGATCATACTTGTTTACAAAGCTTAATGATCATACTTGTTTACAAAGCTTAATGATCATACTTGTTTACAAAGCTTAATGATCATACTTGTTTACAAAGCTTAATGATCATACTTGTTTACAAAGCTTAATGATCATACTTGTTTACAAAGCTTAATGATCATACTTGTTTACAAAGCTTAATGATCATACTTGTTTACAAAGCTTAATGATCATACTTGTTTACAAAGCTTAATGATCATACTTGTTTACAAAGATTAATGATCATACTTGTTTACAAAGCTTAATGATCATACTTGTTTACAAAGCTTAATGATCATACTTGTTTACAAAGCTTTAATGATACATACTTGTTTACAAAGCTTAATGATCATACTTGTTTACAAAGCTTAATGATCATACTTGTTTACAAAGCTTAATGATCATACTTTTTTACAAAGCTTAATGATCATACTTGTTTACAAAGCTTAATGATCATACTTGTTTACAAAGCTTAATGATCATACTTGTTTACAAAGCTTAATGATCATACTTGTTTACAAAGCTTAATGATCATTACTTGTTTACAAAGCTTAATGATCATACTTGTTTACAAAGCTTAATGATCATACTTGTTTACAAAGCTTAATGATCATACTTGTTTACAAAGCTAATGATCATACTTGTTTACAAAGCTTAATGATCATACTTGTTTACAAAGCTTAATGATCATACTTGTTTACAAAGCTTAATGATCATACTTGTTTACAAAGCTTAATGATCATACTTGTTTACAAAGCTTAATGATCATACTTGTTTACAAAGCTTAATGATCATACTTGTTTACAAAGCTTAATGATCATACTTGTTTACAAAGCTTAATGATCATACTTGTTTACAAAGCTTAATGATCATACTTGTTTACAAAGCTTAATGATCATACTTGTTTACAAGCTTAATGATCATACTTGTTTACAAAGCTTAATGATCATACTTGTTTACAAAGCTTAAAGATCATACTTGTTTACAAAGCTTAATGATCATACTGTTTACAAGCTTAATGATCATACTTGTTTACAAAGCTTAATGATCATACTTGTTTACAAAGCTTAATGATCATACTTGTTTACAAAGCTTAATGATCATACTTGTTTAAAAAAGCTTAATGATCATACTTGTTTACAAAGCTTAATGATCATACTTGTTTACAAAGCTTAATGATCATACTTTTTACAAAGCTTAATGATCATACTTGTTTACAAAGTTAATGATCATACTTGTTTACAAAGCTTAATGATCATACTTGTTTACAAAGCTTAATGATCATACTTGTTTACAAAGCTTAATGATCATACTTGTTTACAAAGCTTAATGATCATACTTGTTTACAAAGCTTAATGATCATACTTGTTTACAAAGCTTAATGATCATACTTGTTTACAAAGCTTAATGATCATACTTGTTTACAAGCTTAATGATCATACTTGTTTACAAAGCTTAATGATCATACTTGTTTACAAAGCTTAATGATCATACTTGTTTACAAAGCTTAATGATCATACTTGTTTACAAAGCTTAATGATCATACTTGTTTACAAAGCTTAATGATCATACTTGTTACAAAGCTTAATGATCATACTTGTTTACAAAGCTTAATGATCATACTTGTTTACAAAGCTTAATGATCATACTTGTTTACAAAGCTTAATGATCATACTTGTTTACAAAGCTTAATGATCATACTTGTTTACAAAGCTTAATGATCATACTTGTTTACAAAGCTTAATGATCATACTTGTTTACAAGCTTAATGATCATACTTGTTTACAAAGCTTAATGATCTTACTTGTTTACAAAGCTTAATGATCATACTTGTTTACAAAGCTTAATGATCATACTTGTTTACAAAGCTTAATGATCATACTTGTTTACAAAGCTTAATGATCATACTTGTTTACAAAGCTTAATGATCATACTTGTTTACAAAGCTTAATGATCATACTTGTTTACCCAAAACTTATGATCATACTTGTTTACAAAGCTTAATGATCATACTTGTTTACAAAGCTTAATGATCATACTTGTTTACAAAGCTTAATGATCATACTTGTTTACAAAGCTTAATGATCATACTTGTTTACAAAGCTTAATGATCATACTTGTTTACAAAGCTTAATGATCATACTTGTTTACAAAGCTTAATGATCATACTTGTTTACAAAGCTTAATGATCATACTTGTTTACAAAGCTTAATGATCATACTTGTTTACAAAGCTTAATGATCATACTTGTTTTCAAAGCTTAATGATCATACTTGTTTACAAAGCTTAATGATCATACTGTTTTACAAGCTTAATGATCATACTTGTTTTTCAAAGCTTAATGATCATACTTGTTTACAAAGCTTAATGATCATACTTGTTTACAAAGCTTAATGATCATACTTGTTTACAAAGCTTAATGAAGTTCAACTATGAAAGTTACAAAGCTTAATGATCATACTTGTTTACAAAGCTTAATGATCATACTTGTTTACAAAGCTTAATGATCATACTTGTTTACAAAGCTAATGATCATACTTGTTTACAAAGTTAATGATCATACTTGTTTACAAAGCTTAATGATCATACTTGTTTACAAAGCTTAATGATCATACTTGTTTACAAAGCTTAATGATCATACTTGTTTACCCAAAACTTAATGATCATACTTGTTTACAAAGCTTAATGATCATACTTGTTTACAAAGCTTAATGATCATACTTGTTTACAAAGCTTAATGATCATACTTGTTTACAAAGCTTAATGATCATACTGTTTACAAAGCTTAATGATCATACTTGTTTACAAAGCTTAATGATCATACTTGTTTACAAAGCTTAATGATCATACTTGTTTACAAGCTTAATGATCATACTTGTTTACAAAGCTTAATGATCATACTTGTTTACCCAAAACTTAAAGACTAGTTCTATACTTTGTTTACAAAGCTTAATGATCATACTTGTTTACAAAGCTTAATGATCATACTTGTTTACAAAGCTTAATGATCATACTTGTTTACAAAGCTTAATGATCATACTTGTTTACAAAGCTTAATGATCATACTTGTTTACAAAGCTTAATGATCATATTGTTTACAAAGCTTATGATCATACTTGTTTACAAAGCTTAATGATCATACTTGTTTACAAAGCTTAATGATCATACTTGTTTACAAAGCTTAATGTCATACTTGTTTACAAAGCTTAATGATCATACTTGTTTACAAAGCTTAATGATCTACTTGTTTACAAGCTTAATGATCATACTTGTTTACAAAGCTTAATGATCATACTTGTTTACAAAGCTTAATGATCATACTTGTTTACAAAGCTTAATGATCATACTTGTTTACAAAGCTTATGATCATACTTGTTACAAAGCTTAATGATCATACTTGTTTACAAAGCTTAATGATCATACTTGTTTACAAAGCATTAATGATCATACTTGTTTACAAAGCTTAATGATCATACTTGTTTACAAAGCTTAATGATCATACTTGTTTACAAAGCTTAATGATCATACTTGTTTACAAAGCTTAATGATCATACTTGTTTACAAAGCTTTAATGATCATACTTGTTTACAAAGCTTAATGATATACTTGTTTACAAAGCTTAATGATCATACTTGTTTACAAAGCTTAATGATCATACTTGTTTACAAAGCTTAATGATCATACTTGTTTACAAAGCTAATGATCTACTTGTTTCAAAGCTTAATGATCATACTTGTTTACAAAGCTTAATGATCATACTTGTTTAAAAAAGCTTAATGATCATAAATTGTTTACAAAGCTTAATGATCATACTTGTTTACAAAGCTTAATGATCATACTTGTTTACAAAGCTTAATGATCATACTTGTTTACAAAGCTTAATGATCATACTTGTTTACAAAGCTTAATGATCATACTTGTTTACAAAGCTTAATGATCTACTTGTTTACAAAGCTTAATGATCATACTGTTTACAAAGCTTAATGATCATACTTGTTTACAAAGCTTAATGATCATACTTGTTTACAAAGCTTAATGATCATAAATTGTTTACAAAGCTTAATGTCATACTTGTTTACAAAGCTTAATGATCTACTTGTTTACAAAGCTTAATGATCATACTTGTTTACAAAGCTTAATGATCATACTTGTTTACAAAGCTTAATGATCATACTTGTTTACAAAGCTTAATGATCATACTTGTTTTCAAAGCTTAATGATCATACTTGTTTACAAAGCTTAATGATCATACTTGTTTACAAAGCTTAATGATCATACTTGTTTACAAAGCTTAATGATCATACTTGTTTACAAAGCTTAATGATCATACTTGTTTTACAAAGCTTAATGATCATACTTGTTTACAAAGCTTAATGATCATACTTGTTTACAAAGCTTAATGATCATACTTGTTTACAAAGCTTAATGATCATACTTGTTTACAAAGTTAATGATCATACTTGTTTACAAAGCTTAATGATCATACTTGTTTACAAGCTTAATGATCATACTTGTTTACAAAGCTTAATGATATACTTGTTTACAAAGCTTAATGATCATTCTTGTTTACAAAGCTTAATGATCATATTGTTTACAAAGCTTAATGAATTCAACTATTTGTTTACAAAGCTTAATGATCATAATTGTTTACAAAGCTTAAATGATCATACTTGTTTACAAAGCTTAATGATCATACTTGTTTACAAAGCTTAATGATCATACTTGTTTACAAGCTTAATGATCATACTTGTTTACAAAGCTTAATGATCATACTTGTTACAAAGCTTAATGATCATACTTGTTTACAAAGCTTAATGATCATACTTGTTTACAAGCTTAATGATCATACTTGTTTACAAAGCTTAATGATATACTTGTTTACAAAGCTTAATGATCATACTTGTTTACAAAGCTTAATGATCATACTTGTTTACAAAGCTTAATGATCATACTTGTTTACAAAGCTTAATGATCATACTTGTTTACAACGCTTAATGATCTACATGTTTACAAAGCTTAATGATCATACTTGTTTACAAAGCTTAATGATCATACTTGTTACCCAAAGCTTAATGATCATACTTGTTTACAAAGCTTAATGACATACTTGTTTACAAAGCTTAATGATCATACTTGTTTACAAAGCTTAATGATCATACTTGTTTACAAGCTTAATGATCATACTTGTTTACAAAGCTTAATGATCATACTTGTTACTAAAGCTTAATGATCATACTTGTTTACAAAGCTTAATGATCATACTTGTTTACAAAGCTTAATGATCATACTTGTTTACAAAGCTTAATGATCAACTTGTTTACAAAGCTTAATGATCATACTTGTTTACAAAGCTTAATGAATCATACTTGTTTACAAAGCTTAATGATCATACTTGTTTACAAAGCTTAATGTATCATACTTGTTTACAAAGCTTAATGATCATACTTGTTTACAAAGCTTAATGATCATACTTGTTTACAAGCTTAATGATCATACTTGTTTACAAAGCTTAATGACTACTGTTCAAATACAATTTTTTACAAAGCTTAATGATCATACTTGTTTACAAAGCTTAATGATCATACTTGTTTACAAAGCTTAATGATCATACTTGTTTACAAAGCTTAATGATCATACTTGTTTACAAAGCTTAATGATCATACTTGTTTACAAAGCTTAATGATCATACTTGTTTACAAAGCTTAATGATCATACTTGTTTACAAAGCTTAATGATCATACTTGTTTACAAAGCTTAATGATCATACTTGTTTACAAAGCTTAATGATCATACTTGTTTACAAAGCTTAATGATCATACTTGTTTACAAAGCTTAATGATCATTACTTGTTTACAAAGCTTAATGATCATACTTGTTTACAAAGCTAATGATCATACTTTTTTACAAAGCTTATGATCATACTTGTTTACAAAGCTTAATGATCATACTTGTTTACAAAGCTTAATGATCATTTCTTGTTTACAAAGCTTAATGATCATACTTGTTTACAAGCTTAATGATCATACTTGTTTACAAAGCTTAATGATCATACTTGTTTACAAAGCTTAATGATCATACTTGTTTACAAGCTTAATGATCATACTTGTTTACAAAGCTAATGATCATACTTGTTTACAAAGCTTAATGATCATACTTGTTTACAAAGCTTAATGATCATACTTGTTTACAAAGCTTAATGATCATTTCTTGTTTACAAAGCTTAATGATCATACTTGTTTACAAAGCTTAATGATCATACTTGTTTACAAAGCTTAATGATCAAAACTTGTTTACAAGCTTAATGATCATACTTGTTTACAAAGCTTAATGATCATACTTGTTTACAAAGCTTAATGATCATACTTGTTTACAAAGCTTAATGATCATACTTGTTTACAAAGCTTAATGATCATCTTGTTTACAAAGCTTAATGATCATACTTGTTTACAAGCTTAATGATCATTACTTGTTTACTAAGCTTAATGATCATACTTGTTTTACAAAGCTTAATGATCATACTTGTTTACAAGCTTAATGATCATTTCTTGTTTACAAAGCTTAATGATCATACTTGTTTACAAAGCTTAATGATCATACTTGTTTACAAAGCATAATGATTTATACTTGTTTACAAAGCTTAATGATCATACTTGTTTACAAAGCTTAATGATCATACTTGTTTACAAAGCTTAATGATCATACTTGTTTACAAAGCTTAATGATCATACTTGTTTACAATGCTTAATGATCATACTTGTTTACAAAGCTTAATGATCATACTTGTTTACAAAGCTTAATGATCATACTTGTTTACAAAGCTTAATGATCATACTGTTTACAAAGCTTAATGATCATACTTGTTTACAAAGCTTAATGATCATACTTGTTTACAAAGCTTAATGATCTTACTTGTTTACAAAGCTTAATGATCATACTTGTTTACAAGCTTAATGATCATACTTGTTTACAAAACTTAATGATCATACTTGTTTACAAAGCTTAATGATCATACTTGTTTACAAAGCTTAATGATCATACTTGTTTACAAAGCTTAATGATCATACTGTTTACAAAGCTTAATGATCATACTTGTTTACAAAGCTTAATGATCATACTTGTTTACAAAGCTTAATGATCATACTTGTTTACAAAGCTTAATGATCATACTTGTTTACAAAGCTTAATGATCATATTGTTTACAAAGCTTAATGATCATACTTGTTTACAAAGCTTTAATGATCTTACTTGTTTACAAAGCTTAATGATCATACTTGTTTACAAAGCTTAATGATCATACTTGTTTACAAAGCTTAATGATCATACTTGTTTACAAAGCTTAATGATCATAAATTGTTTACAAAGCTTAATGATCATACTTGTTACAAAGCTTAATGATCATACTTGTTTACAAAGCTTAATGATCATACTTGTTTACAAAGCTTAATGATCATACTTGTTTACAAAGCTTAATGATCATACTTGTTTACAAAGCTTAATGATCATACTTGTTTACAAAGCTTAATGATCATACTTGTTTACAAGCTTAATGATCATACTTGTTACAAAGCTTAATGATCATACTTGTTTACAAAGCTTAATGATCATACTTGTTTACTAAGCTTAATGATCATACTTGTTACAAAGCTTAATGATCATACTTGTTTACAAAGCTTAAATGATCAACTTGTTTACAAAGCTTAATGATCATACTTGTTACAAAGCTTAATGATCATACTTGTTTACAAGCTTAAAGGATCATACTTGTTTACAAGCTTAATGATCATACTTGTTTAAAGCTTAATGATCATACTTGTTTACAAGCTTAATGATCATACTTGTTTACAAAGCTTAATGATCATACTTGTTTACAAGCTTAATGATCATACTTGTTTACAAAGCTTAATGATCATACTTGTTTACAAAGCTTAATGATCATACTTGTTTACAAAGCTTAATGATCATATTGTTTACAAAGCTTAATGATCATACTGTTTACAAAGCTTAATGATCATACTTGTTTACAAAGCTTAAATGATCATACTTGTTTACAAAGCTTAATGATCATACTGTTACAAAGCTTAATGATCATACTTGGGTTTTCAAAGCTTAATGATCATACTTGTTTACAAAGCTTAATGATCATACTTGTTACAAAGCTTAATGATCATACTTGTTTACAAAGCTTAATGATCATACTTGTTTACAAAGCTTAATGATCATACTTGTTTACAAAGCTTAATGATCATACTTGTTTACAAGCTTAATGATCATACTTGTTTACAAAGTTAATGATACTTTTAAACTTTGTTTTTACAAAGCTTAATGATCATACTTGTTTACAAAGCTTAATGTCATACTTGTTTACAAAGCTTAATGATCATACTTGTTTACAAAGCTTAATGATCATACTTGTTACAAAGCTTAATGATATACTTGTTTACAAAGCTTAATGATCATACTTGTTTACAAAGCTTAATGATCATACTTGTTTACAAGCTAATGATCATACTTGTTTACAAAGCTTAATGTCATACTGTTTACAAGCTTAATGATCATACTTGTTTACAAAGCTTAATGATCATATTGTTTACAAAGGGTTAATGATCATACTTGTTTACAAAGTTAATGATCATACTTGTTTACAAAGCTTAATGATCATACTTGTTTACAAGCTTAATGATCTACTTGTTTACAAGCTTAATGATCATACTTGTTTACAAGCTTAATGATCATATTGTTTACAAGCTTAATGATCATACTTGTTTACAAAGCTTAATGATCATACTTGTTTACAAGCTTAATGATCATACTTGTTTACAAAGCTTAATGATCATATTGTTTACAAAGCTAATGATCATACTTGTTACAAAGCTTAATGATCATACTTGGTTTACAAGCTTAATGATCATATTGTTTACAAAGCTTAATGATCATACTTGTTTACAAGCTTAATGATCATACTTGTTTACAAAGCTTAAAGATCATACTTGTTTACAAAGCTTAATGATCAACTTGTTTACAAAGCTTAATGATCATACTTGTTTACAAAGTAATGATCATACTTGTTTACAAAGCTTATGATCATACTTGTTTACAAGCTTAATGATCATACTTGTTTACAAGCTTATGATATACTTGTTTCAAAGCTTAATGACATACTTGTTTACAAAGCTTATGACATACTTGTTTACAAGCTTAATGTCTACTGTTTACAAGCTTAATGTCATACTTTGGTTTACAAGCGTAATGACATACTGTTACAAAGCTTAATGATCATACTTGTTTACAAGCTTAATGACATACTTGTTACAAAGCTAATGACAACTGTTACAAGCAAAGTTTGTTTTTCTCTAGTGTGTTTGTTGTTTCTGCTTATCTACTGTAAATCTACTGTTTCACGTATGGTTGTTGTTTGCAGGCTTTGTGCGGCTTTTACTTGTTTACGCTTATGTCTCTTTGTTGTTGGGTCTGTATGATGGATAAGAGTCTGTTTCTTAGTTAATTTTCTTAGGTGCACTTAAGAAAAGGCTTCGGCGTGAGGCGTGTGTGTTGTATGTGCAGGATGTTGTTTGCGTGCGGGTAGTGGTATGGTGGTTGCGTTGAGGTGGTCTGTGGGTGGTGTTATGTTGAGTGGTTGTTGGTGGGACCGTGTTAGTTGTTAGAGTTTGTGTTCTTGGATTGTGTTACGGTGTGTGGATGTGTCTGAATGTTTCTTACTTTTACACACACACACACAGAGAGAGAGAGAGAGAGAGAGAGAGAGAGAGAGAGAGAGAGAGAGAGAGAGAGAGAGAGAGAATGTCGGTTGTTCAGTTACATGGGCGGACTAACACAACCCGAACAGGTTTTTATTGATGGGTGGCATGCAGTGGAAGACACTTGACTCCAGACAGGGGTAACAAATGGTTCTGTTCAAAAGCCCGAGTTTGGTGCTTCCCAGAAGCCAGTCAGTGAAAGATCAGTGTTTACATTTCAAGATCAGTGTTTACATTTCATCGTCCACGTCTCACTCCCCCCCCCCCCCCACCTCCCTTGTCTTCCCTATTTCCCTCTCTTGTTTTCTCTGACCTTTGCTTTGTAATTGTCATAGTGATGACGGAATTATTTGCCTGCCCTTGATTTCCCACTTTTATTTATTTATTTGATTACGTTTGGTTTGAAATCACTCAGCAATGCGGCTCGTTGATGGGTTTTGTTGTTGTTGTTGTTGTTGTTGTTGTTGTTGTTGTTGTTGTTGTTGTTGTTGTTGTTGTTGTTGTTGTAAATTTCAAAACATGACTGACAAGAAAATTCAATAGAATCAAAAAAGTATTTCTTGAGAAACAAGCCGCCGATAACTTTAAATGGCAGACTTAGGGACTTGGGTGAGGTTGGGTGGCGGCAATGGCTGTTGGAAGATTAAGGTGAGAGAGTGCAGCTGAGATCTGGAGAGAAAATGCGGGTGAAGTCCAAATCAAGTTTGTGTGGAACACTGGCTTGCTCCAGAATTGTCTTCGACTTTCGTGGCAAAGGCAGGCTGGGTGCCATCATTATGTAGATCTTTATTGAATCTCTTCTCCTGATGCACGTGATTTGCGTGTTTCACAGAGATGGCTGGCGTGCTGCTTGGTTGGGTTGATACTGTATGCTCCATAGTTTCTCTCTGTCTGTCTGTCTGTCTGTGTCTGTCTGTCTGTCTGTCTGTCTGTCTGTCTCTCTCTCTCTCTCTCTCTCTCTCTCTCTCTCTCTCTCTCTTTCATATGTGTGTGTGTGTGTGTTGTGTGTGTGTGTGTGTGTGTGTGTGTGTGTGTGTGTGTGTGTGTGTGTGTGTGTGTGAGTGTGTGTGTGTGTGCGTGCACGCGTGCGTATGTACGTGTGTGTGTGTGTGTGTGTGGTGTGTGTGTGTGTGTGTGTGTGTGTGTGTGTGTGTGTGTGTATTTGCATTGTATTCATACGTAATGAATAATGTGCAGACCCTGATCCCTAAATAAACTAAGGAATATGAGAACATAGTACAATGAAACCAAGAATGCAAATGATAGAATTGGCACACACACACACACACACACACACACACACACCACACACAGAGAGAGAGAGAGAGAGAGAGAGAGAGAGAGAGAGAGAGAGAGAGAGAGAGAGAGAGAGAGAGAGAGATTCTTCTGTCACTTCCCTAACGTTTTCAGAGTTCAA
>CM031598.1:61633305-61635805 GCA_018398815.1 Conus ventricosus | reverse complement strand
AAATTGCATACCAAACCACAGGTACTTTCTCTACCCCTGTCACCTTCACTTTCTCAAAATGTGGAATCCATCACGTAGATGGCATAACATCTTGCTTTAGGGCAAAAATAGAAAATACACCCATCCTGCTATAGTTCAGTCATAAAGAAATTCTTCCTTGCTTTTGCTAGCAGTAAGGAATGACGGTTTTGCTCTGGAGTCTTTGCCTGACGTGTGTGGCAGTGGACTGAAAACGACAGCACAGGCCGATTTGTTTCAAAACCGTTTTTGTAAGCTCCTAAATCAATGCTTAATACAAAAGGTCGTCCATCCTGTGTTGTTGTTTTTCTTTTTCAATTTCAGGATGGGTTCACATGTTGCACAGAGGATTAGACAGCAAAAAGCAGCATTCAAGTTTATTGTAGTCCGGATTAAGTTTCAGCTGAAGATAGAGTTGGCAGAACATAAAGAAATTGTTTTAATTGTTTTCACACACACAGAGAGAGAGAGAGAGAGAGAGAGAGAGAGAGAGAGAGAGAGAGAGAGAGAGAGAGAGAGAGACAGAGAGACAGAGACAGAGACAGAGACAGACAGACAGACAGACAGACAGACAGACAGACAGAGGGGGAGAGAGAGATGGGAAAGAAGTTGCTCTTATCCTTCCAGAATACTATGTTCTGTGTTCAGTGTCTTTTCTGGAACCTAGATGCACCGCTGCTATGAACAAATTTTGTTTATCTTAATGCATCAGATGCTTCAATTTGAGAGAGAGAAATGGAGAGAGAGAAGAAGAAGAAGAAGGCTCGCTATTCCACATGCATTGTGTTCCGTGTCCATTGTTTTTTTCTTGAACTTAGATGCATTGCGGCTATAAGAATATGTTTGTATTTTGATGCATCAAATGCTTCAATTCAAAACAGTGCTGCAACGCAAATATTGAAAACAAACAAACAAAAATCAACAACAAGAAAACGGAAACAAATACCCTTTAAATAATTTCACTGATTTCCTCCGTTAGAAAAAAAGAAACTCAGCCATTTGAGAAACACCTGCATCAGTTTACATTCTCATCTCTCCCTGTTTAAGCTTGACTGACACCTGTCGCCAGCGCTTCACTACACGAACTGAAGGGTGAGACAAGAAATCACACGCCCCGTTACAACCAGCTAATCCAGACAGCTCCAAGGACAAAACCGCACGACTGATGGGATCGACGGGGCGGAAAAAATGGCTTTCAACGCGTCTGCTCGCTGGTTGGTTTTACACTTTCGGAAACTTCAGGGGGTGGTCTGAGAGAGGAAGTGAATATTTACACAGATAGCTTCCTATGTGGGAACCGGTCTTGTTTCATAAAGGTGAAGACTGCTGAGTATTAATCAAGGCTCCTGGCTAACAGATAAAGACAACTATTTGTCTGGGTGATTCAACCATTATTTTTTGCACTCCCAGTTCTTAAAGAACAGGGAATACTTTAGAATGGGAACGAAGAAATGCTGTGTGTGTGTGTGTGTGTGGTGTGTGTGTGTGTGTGTGTGTGTGTGTGTGTGTGTGTGTGTGTGTGTCCGTGGTCAAAATGTGTTCCACTCGCTATAGACAAAACTACTGGGCCGATCTTTCTGAAAAGTTGTAGGTATGTTCACTACGGGTCAAGGATGATGCCCGATGTTTTAGTGTACTGTTACAGCTGTTACTAACGGCTGTAACGGCCTGTAACGGTTTTTCTTCTCCATGGAATATCTCAGACAGTACGTGGCTGATCTTTGTGAAAATCAGCAGGTATGATCATTATGGGTCACGGACGATGCCCGATGTTTTAGTTTACCCCGCTACAGCCGTTACTAACGGCTGTAACAGCCTGTAACGGTTTTTCTTCTTTATGGAATATCTCAAAAAGTACTTGGCCGATCTTTCTGAATATTTGTAGGTATGTTCATTATGGGTCACGGATGATGACCGATGTTTTAGTTTACCGTTACAGCCGTTAGTAACGGCTGTAAAGGCCTGTAACGGTTTTTCTCCTTTATAGAATATCTCAGAAAGTACGTGGCCGATCTTTCTGAAAATTTGTAGGTATGTTCATTATGGGTCACGGATGATGCCCGATGTTTAAGTGTACCGTTATAGCCATTACTAACGGCCCATAATGGTTTTCTTCTTTGTGGAAAATCTTAGAAAGTTCTTTGCCGATCTTTCTGAAAATTTGCAAGTATATTCATTATAGGTCACAGACGATGGCCGATGTTTACCAGAATAGCCATTACAAACGGTTACACCAGTCCAAGATGGTTTTTCCTCTTTATGGAATATCTCACGCGTATTCAGGATAAACTGGGAGTACGTTTATATGCTTTGCATCTTGTTTTTCTTCAGTAGGAAGATTATCAGGACAGTTGGATATTGATCAGGACTCGTGGATAACGGATAAAGACAACTGTATGTCTGTTTGATTCAACATTCAGTAGGAAGATTATCATTTGCACGGAATTCAGTTTGTTATGAACCGTATAAAATGTATGTGTAG
>CM031598.1:61613305-61620805 GCA_018398815.1 Conus ventricosus | reverse complement strand
TGTGTGTCTTTGCTCTGTGTGTGTCTCTGTGTGTGTGTGTGTCTCTGTGTGTGTCTCTCTCTGTGTGTGTCTGTGTGTGTGTGTGTGTGTGTGTCTGTTGTGTGTCTCTCTCTGTGTGTGTCTGTGTGTGTGTGTGTGTGTGTGTGTGTCTGTGTGTGTTCTCTCTCTGTGGTGTGTGTGTGTGTCTGTGTGTCTTGTGTGTGTCTGTGTGTGTGTCTGTGTGTCTGTCTGTGGTGCTCTGTGTGTGTGTCTGTGTGTGTGTTGTTGTGTGTCCTGTGTGTGTGTCTGTGTGTGTGTTGTGTGTGTGTGTGTGTCTGTGTGTCCTATCTGTGTGTCTGCGTGTCGTGTGTTGTCTTGTTGTCTGGGTTGTGGTGTGGTGTCTCTGTGATGTCTCTCTGTGTGTGTCTGTGTGGTGTGTGTGTGTGTGTCTGTGTGTTTGGTGTGTCTGTGTGTGTGTGCTGTGTGTGCTCTGTGTGTGTGTGTTGTGTGTGTCTGTGTGTCTCTGTGTTGTGTGTGTGTTGTGTGTCTGTGTGTGTGTGTGGTGTGTGTGTGTCCTGTGTGTGTCTGTGTGTTGTGTGTTGTCTCTGTGTGTGTCTCTGTGTGTGTGTCTGTGTGTGTGTGTCTGTGTTGTCTCTCCTTGTGTGTCTGTGTGTGTGTGTTGTGTGTCTCTGTCGTGTGTGTCGTCTCTTGTGTGTCTCTGTGTGTGTCTTGGTGTGTGTGTGTCTCTGTGTGTGTCTCTCTGTGTGTGTCTGGTGTGTGTGTGTCTCTGCGTGTGTCTCTCTCTGCGTGTGTCTCTGCGTGTGTCTCTCTCTGCGTGTGTCTCTGCGTGTGTCTCTCTCTGCGTGTGTCTCTGCGTGTGTTCTCTCTCTGCGTGTGTCTCTGCGTGTGTCTCTCTCTGCGTGTGTCTCTGCGTGTGTCTCTCTCTGCGTGTGTCTCTGCTGTGTGTCTCTCTCTGGTGTGTCTCTGCGTGTGTCTCTCTGCGTGTGTCTCTGCGTGTGTTCTCTCTGCGTGTGTCTCTGCGTGTGTCTCTCTCTGCGTGTGTCTCTGCGTGTGTCTCTCTCTGCGTGTGTCTCTGCGTGTGTCTCTCTCTGCGTGTGTCTCTGCGTGTGTCTCTCTCTCCTGCGTGTGTCTCTGCGTGTGTCTCTCTCTGCGTGTGTCTCTGCGTGTGTCTCTCTCTGCGTGTGTCTCTGCGTGTGTCTCTCTCTGCGTGTGTCTCTGCGTGTGTCTCTCTCTGCGTGTGTCTCTGCGTGTGTCTCTTCTGCGTGTGTCTCTGCGTGTGTCTCTCTCTGCGTGTGTCTCTGCGTGTGTCTCTCTCTGCGTGTGTCTCTGCGTGTGTCTCTCTTGCGTGTGTCTCTGGTGTGTCTCTCTCTGCGTGTGTCTCTGCGTGTGTCTCTCTCTGCGTGTGTCTCTGCGTGTGTCTCTCTCTGCGTGTGTCTCTGCGTGTGTCTCTCTCTGCGTGTGTCTCTGCGTGTGTCTCTCTCTGCGTGTGTCTCTGCGTGTGTCTCTCTCTGCGTGTGTCTCTGCGTGTGTCTCTCTCTGCGTGTGTCTCTGCGTGTGTCTCTCTGCGTGTGTCTCTGCGTGTGTCTCTCTCTGCGTGTGTCTCTGCGTGTGTCTCTCTCTGCGTGTGTCTCTGCGTGTGTCTCTCTCTGCGTGTGTCTCTGCGTGTGTCTCTCTCTGCGTGTGTCTCTGCGTGTGTCTCTCTTGCGTGTGTCTCTGCGTGTGTCTCTCTTGCGTGTGTCTCTGCGTGTGTCTCCTCTCGTGTGTCTCTGGTGTGTCTCTCTCTGCGTGTGTCTCTGCGTGTGTCTCTCTCTGCGTGTGTCTCTGCGTGTGTCTCTCTCTGCGTGTGTCTCTGCGTGTGTCTCTCTCTGCGTGTGTCTCTGCGTGTGTCTCTCTCTGCGTGTGTCTTGCGTGTGTCTCTCTCTGCGTGTGTCTCTGCGTGTGTCTCTCTGCGTGTGTGCTCTGCGTGTGTCTCTCTCTGCGTGTGTCTCTGCGTGTGTCTCTTCTGCGTGTGTCTCTGCGTGTGCCCTCTCTCTGCGTGTGTCTCTGCGTGTGTCTCTCTCTGGTCTTGGTGTGTCCTCTGCGTGTGCTCTCTGCGTGTGTTCTCTGCGTGTGTCTCTGCGTGTGTCTCTCTGTTCTGGTGTGTTCTCTGCGTGTTTTCGGTCTCTGTCTGTGTGTGTGTGTCTCTGCGTGTGTCTCTCTGTCTGTGTGTGTGTCTCTCGTCGTGTGTCTCTCTCGTGTGTGTGTCTCTGCGTGTGTCTCTCTCTGGTGTGTCTTTTCTGCGTGTGTCTCTCTCTCTCGTGTGTCTCTGCGTGTGCCTCTCTCTCTGTGTGTCTCTGCGTGTGCCTCTCTCTCTGGTGTGTCTCTGCGTGTGCCTCTCTCTCTGTGTGTCTCTGCGTGTGCCTCTCTCTCTGTGTGTCTCTGCGTGTGCCTCTCTCTTGTGTGTGTCTCTGCGTGTGTCCTCTCTCTGTGTGTGTCTCTGCGGTGTGTTCTCTCTCTGTGTGTGTCTCTGCGTGTGTCTCTCTCTGTGTGTCTCTGCGTGTGTCTCTCTCTTGTGTGTTCTCTGCGTGTGTCTCTCTCTGTGTGTGTCTCTGCGTGTGTCTCTCTCTGTGTGTCTCTCTGCGTGTGTGTCTCTCTCTGTGTGTCTCTCTGCGTGTGTCTCCTCTGTGTGTCTCTCTGCGTGTGTCTCGCTCTGTGTGTGTCTCTGCGTGTGTCTCGCTCTGTGTGTGTTCTCTGCGTGTGTCTCGCTCTGTGTGTGTCTCTGCGTGTGTCTCGCTCTGTGTGTGTCTCTGCGTGTGTCTCGCTCTGTGTGTGTCTCTGCGTGTGTCTCGCTCTGTGTGTGTCTCTGCGTGTGTCTCGCTCTGTGTGTGTCTCTGCGTGTGTCTCGCTCTGTGTGTGTCTCTGCTGGTCTGCTCTGTGTGGTCTCTCGTGTGTCTCTGTGTGTGTCTCTGCGTGTGTCTCTCTGTGTGTGTATGCCTGCGTGTGTCTCTCTGTGTGTGTCCCTCTGTGTGTGTCTCTCTGTGTGTGTTGCCTCTGTGTGTGTCTCTCTGTGTGTGTGTGCCTCTGTGTGTGTGTCTGTGTGTGTGTCTCTGTGTGTGTGTTGTGTGTGTCTCTGTGTGTGTGTGTCTGTGTGTGTGTGGTCTCTGTGTGTGTGTGTGTGTTCTCTGTGTGTGTGTGTGTGTCTCTGTGTGTGTGTGTGTGTCTCTGTGTGTGGTGTGTGTGTCTCTGTGTGTGTGTCTCTGTGTGGTGTGTGTCTCTGTGTGTGCGTCTCTGTGTGTGTGTCTCTGTGTGTGTGTCTCTGGCCGGGTGGCCTAGGCTACTCGACACGCCGGTGGGGCCTCGCGGGGAGAAAGGGGCTGGGCCAGCTGCCCGCGTGGCCTAGGCACCTCGACAGGCCGGTGGGGCCACGAGGGAAGAGGGGGCTCAGGCCACTCCGCCAGTGGGGCCTCGAGGGGGCTCGCCACCCGGGCCAGGCGGCTCAGGCCAGCTGGACGCTCCCACCCCCCAGACGCCCGAGGGGCACAGCGACCGCTGCCGCAGGGGGCTCAGGCCAGCTGGACGCTCCCCCCCCCAGACGCCCGAGGGGCACAGCGACCGCTGCCGCAGGGGGCTCAGGCCAGCTGGACGCTCCCACCCCCCAGACGCCCGAGGGGCACAGCGACCGCTGCCGCAGGGGGCTCAGGCCAGCTGGACGCTCCCACCCCCCAGACGCCCGAGGGGCACAGCGACCGCTGCCGCAGGGGGCTCAGGCCAGCTGGACGCTCCCACCCCCCAGACGCCCGAGGGGCACAGCGACCGCTGCCGCAGGGGGCTCAGGCCAGCTGGACGCTCCCACCCCCCAGACGCCCGAGGGGCACAGCGACCGCTGCCGCAGGGGGCTCAGGCCAGGGCTTGGGCTTGGGCTTGGGCTTGGGCTTGGCTTGGGCTTGGGGTTGGGCTTGGGCTTGGGCTTGGGCTTGGGCTTGGGCTTGGGCTTGGCTTGGGCTTGGGCTTGGCTTGGCTTGGGGTTGGCTTGGCTTGCTGCGTTGCGTACCGGACCATAAAATGGGGAGGCACCGGAAACGAGTCAGCGTCTGCGCAATGATTGGAAGTAGCAGTATTTGAAAATAGTTGGCGCCACAGGCAATCCCAATCGTTTTCAAAATAAAACCATGGCACCAGTATCCTTAGTCATGTCTCTACACAACAGTGACAGTACCAGCGCTACCGCCAGCCGCCACAGCCATGAGTTTGGCAACCATGCCACTTTGCCAACACATTATCAACACGTCATCACACCCCACCCCTTTCTCTCTACTATCACTTCCTCCCTAACCTTACCCATAATATACCAATAGCGCGACCACAAAATAACCCCCTGACGCTTCTCCTTTCAAACAAAATAACACAAGTAATTTTAAGTATCACTATAGCAACAGCACTAATAATCTACTAACCACCCCCCACCCCCCCACCCCCAGTCTAGGACAGATTCCAAAAATTAAGAGAAGACTGGAGTTGACATACAACTCGGGTCATAGATAGGGAGGCCTACCCACTGCCATAATGGACTACACCTACAAACATCTATCTTCTTCTTCACAATTAACCTCTTACGCACACAACCGACACATACGACCAAGACCCTATTTACAAAAGTCTACAACTCTAGCTCAATGATCGATCACTTCACTTAGAAAACAGCCAAACCTTGCTTCAAACTTACCCGAGAACCTTGGACAAAACAACAACGTAGGGAGGCGCCACACACTGACTACACCCCTACACATACATTTACGTGGCGTCACCAGAATCGCACCTTGATCTGAATTGTGACCCACTTTTACGGCTGGGCTTGGCTTTATTTCACACACACACACTATGGCGCCACCAGTCACGTCCATCCACAACCACACACCGGTATCTCACTTCTTCACTGACCCACACTACCCTGCTACGACCCTGAGAACCTTAACCTATGCTAAAGCACCAGTTGCGGTATATCACTGCGACCTAGGGACGCAGAGATAGCCCGCACACGTGGTGGCTAACTACTAGGGACAAGGACTAATCCAAGGGACTCTAATCTCTAAACTACTACTACCCCCCCCCCCCCCCCTCTCCCCAGGACCAACCCTTCTCTTTCGACCCGGGACCACTACCGCACCGGTAACTGCGTCCCTAAGGGAGGCAACCACAAGTACCTGTCACGGTCGCTAAGCCGGACGGCCCTACCACCCCTACCCACACCTATTACACACTAGAGCAGACAACACAGCACACTAACACAACTTTACAATCACGCGCACCTCTTTATTTCACACACCCAAACATACCATGGCGCCACCACTCACGTCCATCTACACCCACACACCGGTATCCCACTTCTTCACTGACCCACCCTACCCTACTACGACCCTGAGAACCCTAACCTATACTAAAACACCAGTTGCGGTATATCACTGCGACCTAGGGACGCAGAGATAGCCCGCACACGTGGTGGCTAACTAATAGGGACAAGGACAAACCCAAGGGACTCTAAACTTAAACTGCTACCACCCACACCTCTCCCCAGGACCCACCCTTCTCTTTTGACCCGGGACCACTATCGCACTGGTCACTGCGTCCCTAAGGGAGGCAACGACAAGTACCCTACACTGTGCTGGCCACTACGTCCCAAAAAAGGCAGTAGCTAACACCCCTACCCTACTGCCTAACGCTACACCCCTTCTACAACACCCATGGGACAACCTATCCCGGCCCGGAAAACTCCAGTCCTTGGCACTGTCCGGGGACCCTCACAGGCTGACTCCTCCACGGATGACTCCGCTCCTCAGCGCTGTCCGTGGCCTCACAGGCTGACTCCTCCACGGATGACTCCGCTCCTCAGCGCTGTCCGTGGCCTCACGCAGACTGACACCCCGAAGACTCTACACCCCGGCGCCGACCGTGACTCCTCACGGTCTGACTCCTCCCCTGCGCTGGGCACGACACCCGGCGCACCCACACACCAGACACCCTCTCGACGAGTCCGGGGCTCGAAGGACACCTCCTCCTCTGAAGGCCCCGCCGGACACTGAGGGTGAGGGAAGGTCTGGTGCAGCGCCCTCTCACAGGACGCCGAACAGGGAAGAGTAACAGGTGGCTGGAGGACTCCCGGAAGAACTCCGGTAGCGGAGGAGAGCTGCCCACAGACGGCAGACGGCCTGGATGGTCTCCCTCTCCCGGGAAAAAGCAGCAGGCAACGGGACACCGCCTGTCACCTGCCGGCACGCGGCAGTACCCTGCGGTGGTCTGACCCCAGCCTCAGGACGGAAACAGGATACCTGCTGACAACACTGTAGGCCACTACTGTAATTTTGCTACTACCCGAGTCATCAAGGCCCATAATCTACCTGGTAAAGCTTTTACTCTCCATCTCCCTTGCCTACTTCCCACTCGGGCATGAGAGTGACCCCTTGAATTTCGAATACACCCCCCAACCCGTTACTTTGGGGTTATCAGATCCATTTCCTGCCAACCCTTACAACAGCAGTAAAATAATATTCTCTCTGAGCCAATCTACGCTATTACATATGAAATTATGACTCGCACACAATTCTCGGAGAAATAATCCCAATCTAAGCAATCCAACACGGACTCCATGGGCCCCCTTAGAAAATACTAAATAAACTAGGAAATGGTATTTCACAAGGAAACGTTTCCACCTAGTAGTCAGTAGTAATACACGTCTAAAAAACAACAACAACAACAAAAGAACAAAAAAAAACATTATCAATCTTTAACGGTTCACAGTTCTAGCATATTCATACAAGAGAATCGGCTCACACCCCCAATCCTTCATATTCTTACCCCTTTTTGCACTGTCAATTTATAATCATATATCAATACAACATGATTTGTTCGCCAAAATTTCCATCCAACACCCCATTCTCATGTCATCTATTGTCAGATAACCCAATGGTAAATCCTTGTCATGCCAACACAACCATACTTCATACAATATTACATGCTGCACAACCTCCGTCTTTATCCTATCAACTGCTGAGCTACCCGCCTTAAACTTTACCCTACCCTTCTTTCCGACTACTAAAAATTCATAATGGGACTATCTCCCTGCAACCTAAGATATCTTTCTCCAACCCTATTCTGTCACAAACACATACATCCCTGCATGTGTGACGACTGTCATTTACTTAACAAAACTTCTAACCATATGGACTCACTGTCCTGTACCACATGCATACATCACCAATACAGTTTGCACGCGCACGACACACGCGTCAAGCACCCTGACTCGTAACGAAAGTTAGAAGACACCAATATAAGTTGAATAGCCACGACCGTACTCCGGTATAAACCACTCGACCACAAATCAGCCTTGGCTCAACTGCACAGTTAACCGATTCCAATGCTGCGCAGGTCAACTCCGAAATCATTAATAAATTCCAACGAACTACTACTATTTACAACTGAAATTGAGCACAATCCCTTTACGATTTACGCAGACACATCTGCACCTGA
>CM031598.1:61588755-61596616 GCA_018398815.1 Conus ventricosus | reverse complement strand
CTCTCTGACCACCCCCTTAATATACATCACTCTCTGACCACCCACTTAATGTACATCACTCTCTGACCACCCTTGATATACATCACTGTCTGACCACCCCTTGATATACATCACTCTCTGACCACCCTTGATTTACATCACTCTCTGACCACCCCTTGATATACATCACTCTCTGACCACAACCTTAATATACATCACTTTCTAACCACTCTTTAGTATACATCACTCTCTGACAACCCCCTTAGTATACATCACTCACGTTCATACACACACACACACACACACACACACACACACACACACACACACACACGCCGCACGCACCGCAGGCCCACACCAGCCACACACACGAAAGCTCCTTCTCTCATGCTCTCTCTCCCCTCTCTCTCTCTCTCTCCTCTCTCTCTCTTCTCTCTCTTCTCACACACACACAACACCACACACACACACACACACACACACACACACACCACACACACACACACACGTCGTGCTATTCGTCTCAGTCAATGCGTTCTAAAGTAATGTACTATGTAAACCATTAAGGCTTGCTGGAGAGCGAGCACAACCCCCGCTCCACACCCCCACACCCCAACATCTCCATTCCTCCCCACAGATCTTCCTAGACGTCCGTGGTACCACCCCCACTGAAGAGACAGGTCACTGGCTGTCTGGGTAAGTCTTTAGTGGCCATTACCTGTCACATAGGGCTGATAAAAGGATACTCTCTAACGACGTCCCCGCCTTTTGGCATTTTACAGGTCCAGACGAACGTGTGTTTTTTTTAAAACTCCAAACAGTTTTTAAGCACAATGAAAAGTTTTTAGTTTTCTAAATACTCTTATCCTTTTTTTTTTCTTTCTTTCTTTCTTCTTCTTTCTTTCTTTCTTTCTTTCTTTCTTTTCTTTCTTTCTTTCCCCCCCCCCCTTTCAATTTGTTTGTAAGAAAAGTTTAACCTGATGTTAACAAACAAAAAACTTTAAGGAGTTGCAGGTTTCACGTTTTAGTGAGCGTGCATGCACACACGCGCGCGTGCGCGTTTGTTTGAGTTATGTGTGTGTAGTGCGTGTGTGTGTGTGTGTGTGTGTGTGTGTGTGTGTGTGTGTGTGTGTGTGTGTGTGTGTGTGTGGGGTGTGTGTGCATACGTGCCCATTTGTGGTGTGGTGTGTGTGTGGTGTGTGTGTGTGTGTGTGTGTGTGTGTGCGCGCGGCGCGTCGCGCGCGTGCGTCAGTCTGTATGTGTGCATGTTTCTGGATGTGTTGTGCATGTCCTGTGCATTGTGTTTGTGAATATGTGTGTGAACTGTGCGTTTTTGTGTGCGTTGTTTGGTGGGTGTATGTGTACATGCGTTATAATACATATATGTATAGATACATGCCTACATACGTCCACATTGGCGCGTGTGTGTGTATGTGTGTGTGTGTGTGTGTGTGTGTGTGTGTGTGTGTGTGTGTGTGTGTGTGCGTGCGTGCGTGCGTGCGTGTGTGTGTGTGTGTGTGTGTGTGTGTTGTGTGTTGTGTCTGTGTCTGTGTGTGTCTGTTGTGTGTAGCCTGCATACGTGCGTGTTTGGGTGAAGGTGTGTGTGTGTGTGTGTGTGGTGTGTGTGTGTGTGTGTGTGTGTGTGTGTGTGTGTTGTGTCTGTGTTGTGTGTGTGTCTGTGTCTGTGTCTGTGTGTGTGTGGGAGCCTGCATGCGTGCATGTTTGCGTGAAGGTGTGTGTGTGTGTGTGTGTGTGTGTGTGTGTTTTGGTGTGTGTGTGTGTGTGTGTGTGTGTGTTCGTGTGTGTGTGTGTGTGTGTGTGTGTGTGTGTGTGTGTGTGTGTGCGCGCGCGTGGCGACGTGCGGTGCGGCGAGGTGTGTGTGTGTGCGCGTATGTGTGTGTGCGTGTGTGTGTGCGTGCGCGTACGTGTATGTATGTGTGTGTGTGAGTCTGTCTGTCTGTCTGTTTCTCTGTTTGCCTCTGCGTGTGGGTGTTTGTGTCTGCATCTGTCCATATCGGGTCCGTGTGTGTGTGTGTGTCTGTGTTTTTGAGCGTGTACTAGTTTTTTTTAATAAGTGTAGTGATGGACAAACCTTATTGCGCAGATAATTTTCCTACGCATGAAGAATTTCGTTGGAGAGTATTAGAGAATGGATGGAATATTGCAAAATGAACCTTTGGTATACACGAAGATAGGCCTTTTTTTTCTTTTTTTTTCTTTTTTTTTGTTGCTTTTATTAGTTTGTGTGTTTGTTTTTGTTTTGCCTTTTTTTACCCTAGATTTGTAGGTAAATACAGATATGTGCTCTCACGCATGCGCAAATACGTACTTACTATCTCTCCATATCTCTCTCTCTCTCACACACACATACACACACACACACGCACACACAAATAAAACACACACGCACACACACACCACACACACACACACACACACACACACACACACAACACACACACACACGCACCACACCACCCCGCACCCCACACCACACACACACACACACACACACACGCACGCACGCACCACGCACGCACGCACGCACGCACACAACACGCACACACACACACACACACACACACACACACACACACACACACACACACACACGCACGCACGAGCACGCACACGCACACACCAACCACACACACACACACACACACACACGCACGCACACGCACGCACGCACACACGCACCCCACGCACGCACGCACACACACACACACACACACACACACACACACAACCACACACACACACAACACACACACACACACACACACACACACACAGAACGCCTTAGGTAAATCATACACAGGGATGGCTTCTTTTCATGTTTTGCTGTCCCGAAGGTTCCAGCTTTGATTGGAGACGTCGGCAATCTCATTTCACTCTCGAGGATTACGCCAGACGAAGATGAACCATTGAAATGGGCAGCAGTTACTAATCTCTCAATCTCCCTTTCTCCCTCTCTCCCCTCTCTCTCTCTCTCTTTCTCTATAGCTCTCTGTCTCTCTTTCTCCCCTCCTCTGTTTCTCTCCCCTCCTCCCTTCCCCCGTTCTACCTCTCCCTCTCCTGTCTACCCCATCTCTTCCTATCTCTATCTGTCTGCCTGTCTGTCTGTCTGCATCTCTCTCTCTCTCTCTCTCTCTCTCTCTCTCCTCTCTCTCCTCTCTCTCTCTCTCTCTCTCTCTCTCTGTCTCTCTGTCACACACACACACACACACACACACACACACACACACACACACACACACACACACACACACACACACACACACACACACAGACACACACACACACACACACACGACACACGCACGCACGCACGCACACACACGCACACAAACACACACGCACGCACTCACGCACGCAACGCACTTACGCACGCACGCATACATATACACGCACACAGTGGATGTTAGAATAATCCTTTTCTCCTTGGCTCTCATGTATAGCACATTTTTTGTACCTTCGTATGTTCCTATTTCATTCAAAGGAAACACGTTTTCCACAGTTTCATGACAGCAATATCCAGAATGCTGATGATGGAAAGAAAATCCGAATCTTTCAGGCGGAAGAAAGGTAGGATCCTTCAGGAGAAGTTGGATAAATACGTTTTCAGTAATACTCTCCTTCAGTTTCTGTGGGTGGTGGTGACTGACAATTGAAGAAGAGAAACAATGCAGCCTACGATGACAGTTCGCCCTGCAGCAAAAACATGTGACAAAGCAATGACGAGAAAGTTTAGAAAGGCACCATTTTTAGGGGGGCTTAAAACTGCCTTTAAAGTGGGGAGATGGAGGCAGGGGGCGGAAAACAGAGGGGGGGGATGGTTTTTTGGAAAAAAAAAATTGGGGGGGGGGGGGGTTGATTGTTTTTTCCACAAAGTCAAGATGATATTTTAAACTTTGAAAGCAAAACAGAAATAATTAACAAATCATACTTTTTAAAAAATGGCAAACGAACCCCAAAGATTGCTCGTTTTGATACAATGCTGAAAGAAAAGTGCTCTGTCAGAGGTAAAAAAACCACAAAGTCGATTTCGAAAAACATCGGGGCATACTCTGTGCAATAGACCAGATGTGAATTTCATTTAAAGTTTTCGAGAAAAACAGCTAAATGGTGACGTGGAATGTCGACCAAAGATCGGGCTTGTTTTGGATGGCTGGTTATTTATGATCCTTTCAATTTGGCTTGGATAGTGGTTAGACACCAAACGAACCGAAATGCAGGTGTTTGTCAGCAGATCAGTGAAATCTATAGAACAAGAAAAACCAACAGCCAAAGGGACAAGAAAGGAGATTATGCTGAGGGTTTCGCTCAAGTAATGAACACACGCCACAAAAGAATAAAGGGGAAAAGGTGAATGGTACAAATGGGCAAAGACAGAGTCAGGTTGATATAATTCCAAAACACACATTACCCCACTCTCTCTCTCTCTCTCTCTCTCTCTCTCTCTCTTTTCTCTCTCTCCCTCTCTCCTCTCTCACACAAAACACACACACACACACACACACACGCACACGCACACACACACACACACACACACAAACGCGGCGCGCACAAGAGAGAGAGAGAGAGAGAGAGAGAGAGAGAAAAGAGAGAGAGGAGAGAGAGGGGAGAGAGAGAGAATGCTCACATAGATTGACTGACTTTGTGCCTGCGGGTCAAAAAAGCAACAAGGAGTTCTGGCGTTTTGGGGTGATTAGGGTTTCAAAAGATAAAAACCAAACTGAACTACGTAGAAGGGGGCCGGAATAGCTCATTTGGTAGAGCGCCGGATCGTGATCCTGGGTTGGGGGGTTCGAATTTTTTTTTTTCGGTACAGGGGTTTTTTCCCCTGGGATTAACATTGGTTCTGACTCCATTTCCCCCTACAGTCCTTCGAATGAGACTATAAAAACCCATGTTCCGTGTGTGAACGCACGCGCACAACATCTTGCACACACGTAAATCCCATCACCAACTTCGGAAGAGAAGGCCAGTTTGGCCGTTGGTATGGATGACACTAACACATAGCATGCACCTTCTCCGAAGATGGAGTATGGCTGCCTTAAATGGCGGATAAAAAACGGTCATACACACAAAACTCCACTGCTGTCTATACAGGCAGTGTCCGAGGAGTGTTCTGCGCACGCAGCAAGAACAGAAAGGAAAGAAAGACCTACGTAGAAGACAAATGGACAGTTTTTAAACAGAACAACTTGAAATAAGAATTTTTTTCTCAAAAAAGGCATTACTGAAGATGGGAACAAAAAACCAAGCGTTTCTAAAGTAGAAACATTTATTTGTACTGATATAAGTGAAATCTGTCAGTGATTTCGATTAATGGTACACCATTTGTATAAACATGTTTCTTTTGGGGATTGGTTTTTTTTTTTTTTTACAAGTTTGTCCTTTTTTAGCGAATGATGAAAAAAAAAACCCCCAAGAAGTTCAACCTAGTTGAAATAACTTTTGTCTCTAGAAGTATGTTTATCAACCCCAGAATGCCAAGGAATTCGACGAAAAAAATATATTTTATATTGTTTCCTTTCAGTTCAATGCAATGAATTAAATGTCATATTCAGAAATACCAAGGCTGGATCAACAATTAAAAAAATCCTTTCGATTGTAAGAAGAGAAGTAGAGTCTACACAAAATAGCACCTTGCATTATTCAGCGGCAGATCAGGCGAAGATCAGGTCTGAAGAATGGGTGCTTGATGGCGGGCAGAGACACCAGCATGTGTCTGCAATCCAGCTAAGCTCTGTGTAAGCTCTCATCGAGCCAGGATTGAAAGATCAATGTTTCTGCTCTGGGAAACACGCCGGCAGACAGCGAATGTTAAGAAAGATTAAGACAGACGCAAGCCGCCGATGAATAAATGCCTCTGGAACTCTGGCATTTGGAACAAACAATATTGCCGCTGGCGTGATGGAATTCTGCATGCAGGAGCATGTATGGGCCGCATCACGGACTTGCGCCAACAGCAACTTATTTAGCATTGTAATATGGGATCCAGCTGTTCGCGAGGGACACGAGGTAAAGATGAGATGAATGAGGGGGAGGAAAGACTTGGTCAAAGACAGATGTCTCAATGGCTACAATAATGATAAACATGATCATGTTCAAGTGTTTATAATATCACTATTGAGGCAAGAAGCAAACTGCCACTCGTTTTTATTTGTCAAATGATTTTATTTTTCTAAACAATAAACAAGCAGGGTAACTTTTGTTCTAAGTTTGTTCCTTGCTATTGCATTTCTGTCTCGTGTTTTATGGTCATTCTTCCAGTTATCTGATGCTTCTATATTTATTTTCAAATCTGTTCATCAGGGTCTAAAAGCATCAACGGAGGCGAACAGACCATAAACAGATGAGCCAAGAAACACAGCTCCCTCGGAGATACTATGCAGTACAAGACAGTTTAATGTTACAAGAAATACCAGCATCACGACCCCACCATTGCCACCACCTTTGTCACAGTGATCACCATCTCTACTACTACTACTACTATCACTACAGAATACATGGCTAAAGGTACAAATACGGCTACTTACAATGCTTCCCTTAATGATACTGTCACTGGCTACACCACTATCGCTGATGGTTAAAAAAAAAAAGTGGTGTAGTGATAAGACACTAGTTTACGATTAGAGGTTCGATTCTTTCGCTGCACGCGGGAAAGTGTGTGAGTTGTTTCTCATCAGATACTTTGCTTTTCCGTCATCTTACATTTCACCTGAATGCAAACTGAATGAGTGCTAAGACCAGCTGCACCGAAAACGCAGTGAAATATATCTTGAAATGTTAGCACAGCCTACGGATTACAAACAATGTGACAAATAAGTTGGGAGGATGAGTTGTGTTGCAAGGTAAGAAAAAGCAACAATAAATGTTTCCCTCACTGTGTGTTTTGTTGATCGAAACCATTGGCTGAAAAAAATGAAAGAATCAGTTTTCAAGATTATTATTTCATTGGTTTGTTGTTGACACTCTCTCACAATGTGTGTATTTCTGTCGCTGTTATCGGGTTGACTCTTCTCTCTCTCTCCTCTCCTCTCTCTCTCCTATCTCTCTCTCTCATCTCTCTCTTTCTCATCTCTCTCTCTCTGTTCTCCTCTCTCCATCTCTCCTCTCTCTCTCTCTTTGCTATGGCTTAATCTGAATAACATTCGCTTCGCATTCGCATTCGCTTCTCTCTCTCTCTCTCTCTCTCTCCTCTCTCTCTCTCTCTCTCTCTCTCTCTCTCTCTCTCTCTCTCTCTCTCTCTTTTCTCTCTTTTGCTATGGCCTTAATCTGAATAAACATTCGCATTCGCATCGATTCGCATTCGCATTCTCTCTCTCTCTCTCTCTCTCTCTCTCTCTCTCTCTCTCTCTCTCTCTCTCTCTCTCTCCTCTCTCTCTCTCTCTCTCCTCTGTCTCCTCGTCTCTCTCTTCTCTTCTCCTCTCCTCTCTCCTTTCCTCTCCTCTCTCTCTCTCTCTCTCTCTCTCTCTCTCTCTCTCTCTCCCCTCTCTCTCTCTCTCTCCTCTCTCTCTCTCTCTCTCTCTCTCTCTCCTCCTCCTCTCTCTCTCTCTCTCTCTCTCTCTCTCTCTCTCTCTCTCCTCGCCATCTCTCTCTCGCTCTCTCTCTCTCTCTCTCTCTCTCATCCCCTTCTCTCTCTCTCTCTCTCTTCTCTCTCTCCCCTCTCTCTCTCTCTCTCTCTGCCTGAGGTGACAGACAGAAAGCGAGAGAAAGAAGGTGGGTATGGATGAAAAACACAATCAACGAACAAACAAAACTTAGTCGCACAAATTTCACACCACACCTCCCACTTTCTGCTTGACTGTCCTCCTTTAAGACAATGCTACCATGTGCAGACACATCCAAACGACTTTCCTCCTTTAGGACA
>CM031598.1:61558755-61581255 GCA_018398815.1 Conus ventricosus | reverse complement strand
TGGGGAAGAGGATGGGATCCTTCCAAGAGAAGGTGAGAAATGCGCTTCCAGTAGAGCTCTTCTTCAGTTCTGTGGGTTGATGACTGACGATGGAAGCTGGGGGAAAGAGAAGCACTGCAGTCTTGGATGACAGTTCGCCCTGCAGCAAAAACGTGTGGACAAAGGGATGACGAGAAAGTTCCAGAACAGCATCATTTTGGATGAGGCTAAAAACTGGCTTAGAGGTGAGGGAGATGGATGTGAGGGGGGGGGGGGGGCGAGGTGAGGGGCAAGGGAGGGGGGGGGGATGGATGGATGGCAGGTGGAGAGAAAGAAAGAAAAAAAACATGCATCGTTTTCTTTCAGTCTAAGATTACATTTTAATGTGTAGAAAGCAACACAGAAATGATCAACAAAAACACCTATTTTTGTAAAAATGGCAAAACGAACTAAAAATGGCTTGTTTTGACACCCATTGAAAGGGGTTAAAAAACACACACACACAAAACACAACACACACACACACACACACACACACACACACACACACACCACACACACACACACACACACACACACACACTCACTCACTCACACACTCACACAACACAAAAATCGAGTCCAGAAACAAAGGTGGAAAACCACGGGCAATGCTTTGTGGAAGAGACAGGCTGTGGAGTTCACATCAAGTTGCCAATACATATACAGCTTGATGAGGACGTGGGCTGTCGAGCAAAGGTCGGGCTTGCTTGTGTCGTTAGTTGGTTATTAACCACCTGCTCAATTGCTTTGATGGCTTTCGATTCTACATGAACTGAACGGCAGCTGTATGGTCAGCAGATCAATGACCATCCAAAGAAGAAGCAACAGTTACAACAACCAACTGAAAGAAAGGAGGCCATGCGTGCTTGTCGCGCAAGTAATGAACATCCGCCCCACAATAATAAAAAAAAAAGGACAGAGGGTGGATGGGACAAACATACAAGTATTGAGGCAGGTGCATTCAATGCCAAACGCACATGACACGCAAGCAGTGGTGCATGTGCACGCACGTGTACACACACACTCGCACGCACGCACGCACACGCACACACACGCGCGTGCGTGCGCACGCGCCCACAACACACACACACACACACACACACACACACACACACAACACACACATACACACACACACACACACACACACACACACACACACACACACACACACACACACACACACACACACACACACACACACACACACACAAACTGCACAGCCACCTGTCTGCTGAGCCACTCTGACATTATCCCCAAGACAGGTGGTGGTGGTACAGTTTTCTCAAAAAGTTCAGTTTAGATCATGAATATTATAGGATATTCTTTTATAGCTCTCCCTGAAATCATACAGTACTTTACAACAAAAAGCACATATACATACAGCATTTCTCTCTCTCTTTTTTTTTAAAAGCCAGTCACTTTGTTCATCAGACACTTGACAGTGGTTCACCTTTTTGTTATCACAGAGGTCGCCAGCATCATCAGAACCTTTCACGTAATTTATTTTATTATCATTTTGTTCTGCGTCATGTACAAAATGCTTTAATTGTTCTTGGTGCACGGATGTCGGATTTTACCCACGATTTTTTCCCCGCTTTCTATCCCTTTGACAACAATGCAAAACGAGCGATGCACATCTGTAATGCTTAAAAATGATTTCTTATAGTTGAAACGAGAAACTGATTTATTCGGCGTTTCAGTGCAGTTTCATGTGTTTGATACCCATTAATGATAAACCGATTTGTCTAATTTAACTCTGTTTGTCAAGATATAGCTGTAGATGGTATTTGTAAGGTCTATATTTACCAACATTTTATTTGTATTTGCATCTTGTTTAAAGGTCTGATCTTAATAGCTAAATATTTGTTACAACATTCCCATGTAATATATGATGACTTTCATCAATGTTTGAAACAGTAATTGCAAGTGATCTGATTTTTGAAGGAAAATACTGATTTTAAAATATCAGAATTATTTCGAAAAAAAAGTAATTCGCCGATTTCTGGTGATTACCAGTTGGTGACATCTTTATGCCGAAGATAGCTGGACAAATTGTATAAATATTTGTCATATTGACAAGCTCTATCCTGCTAGAACTTATACCGGTTAAGAAATTATTAACTTTAAAATTTACCACACGCAAGCACGCCCCCCCCCCCCCCCACACACACACACACACGCACGCACACACACACCCACTCACTCACTTACACAACCAAGACAGAATGCCTACATACACTGGCTCTGTTTGGGCCTGTGAGTAAAAAAAGGAACAATTAACGCATGAGTTTCGGGTAAATAAATATTCAAAAGATACGACCGACTGATCTACTTATACGACAGTCAGAACTGTTTGAAATAAAAGATTGTTTTTATCAAAATAGACATAACTAAAGACGGCAACAAATATTAAACTGTTTCTGAAAGTAACATGGGATTATTTGTACGTAATCCTGTGTAATGTGTTTAACAACTTGACATTGCAATATGTCACTGGTACCAATATTTTCTTAACAAGACTAGTTTTTTTTCGCTGATTAAAAAATCTCTAAGGAAATTCGACCTAGCTTAAAATATCCTTTGCTTCTACAACAGGGGACGATGAGAGAGTCTATCAAAAATAACCCCATACTGCCATGCAGTTCGATCAACGACACAAAATTACTGTTGTTTCCTCTCAGCTCAGTGCAATGAATAAAATGTCATATTCAGAAATAACAAAACTGGATCAACATAAAAAGATCCTTTCGATTGTAAGAACAGATGTAGTCTACACAAAATAGAACACTGAATTATTCAGCGGCAGATCAGGGGAAGATCAGGTCTGAAGAATGGGTGCTTGATGGCGGGCAGAGACACCAGCATGTGTTTGGAATCCAGACTAAGCTCTGTGTAAGCTCTCATCGAGCCAGGGATTGAAAGATCAATGTTTCTGCTCTGGGAAACACGCCGGCAGACAGCGAATGTTAAGAAGAGATTAAGACAGACGCAAGCCGCCGATGAATAAATGCCTCTGGAACTCTGGCATTTGGAACAAACGATATTGCCGCTGGCGTGATGGAATTCTGCGTGCAGGAGCATGTATGGACCACATTATGAAACTGCACAAACAGCAACATATTTAGCTTTGTAATGTGGGATCCAGCAGTTTGTGTGGGACACGAAGTAATGCTGAGATGGGTGAGGGGGATGAAAGGCTTGATCAAAGACAAATGTCTCCACAACTAGAAGTAAAGAAAAGGATAAAGTGCAATGGGTCCATGACGTTGATGGTAAGGCAAGCTGCCATGAGCTTTGAGTCATTCGTCTTTTTTGTTGTTGGAGTTTAGTTCTGTGTGTTATTTCACTTTGTTTTCTTGTTCTGTGGTCCTGCCTACAAACATCTGATGCTTGTACAATTATTTTCATATCTATTTATCGAGGTCTTATTTCATCAATGTATGTGAACAGACTGTAAACAGATGAAGCAAGTAACAAACCACTTCACAGATTCGTTGTTCGTCCGTCGAATCGATGAGAACCACTTCAGTCATCTTGGGGCTGAGGGAGGCGGGGGGGGGGGGGGGTGATGATTTGTGGATACACAGGCGGGCTGATCAAGCCGATGTGTACACGGAATGTGCTGTGACCACTTGGACAGGGACTGTGGGAGACCCGCCCTTGGTTGCTGGCGCAGGCTTTTTGCAGCAACTTTTCTGATGAAGCAGCTAACAAACCACTTCACATGTAATGCTCATCGCAAGACAGATGAATGTTCAAAGAAATGCCGGCTTCCCCCACCCAAGCACCACCACTATCACCCCTACCCCAATTAGTACAATCTCTTCTACAACTACTACCACGATAGAATGTGTGGGTAAAGATAACAAATATCACCACCTACAATCCTTACCTTAATAATAGCATCACTGGCCACACCACCATCGCTGATGGTGAACACGGTGATCTAGTATGAGGCACTGGCCTACGGAGCGAGGATCAGGAATAGGGTTAGAGAACAGGGAAACCTTCATTCTGGGACACTTTCGCCCTCAACCAGTTTCGGGCGAAAGTGGCCCAGAATAAAGGTTTTCCTGTTCTCTGACAAGTAAGACTTCAATAACCAAAAAATAACGATTATTTACAAACAAACATACTGTGTAGGGTTATCCGTTTTCAATACTAATTTACTAAACTTTTCAGATTTCAGTTTTTGTTTAATCCTATGTTTTTCCTGATCATTTTCAATAACATCATTTTCGCGCAAACATTCTTCAAATGAGTCTCTGTCTTTCATGTGAAATAAAACTACAGTCTTTAACTGTTCTCTAAAGTCTTTTAAAACCGAGTTATATTTCTGACATAAAATCCACACACTTATCCCAGCATGCCTTCCACTGAAAGCTAGTTTTGACAAAGTGTTTCTCTTTTTAACTATGTCTCTTTCTGCGAACAGTCATCTATAATAAATAGGGTCTGCGTTCCTTCAAACAGTCTATAAAACTGTTCTAAACACTCACTCAGTATATTGCTAGGATCAACTAAATATATGTCATCATCTGTCCATATAAACCTTCTATCATGATATGCTTTGTTCCATTTAAGTGTTGGACAGAAAACCACAATATGATCAAAATTATAACGATAAACTGTTTGTAACAGGTCGAGGATAAATATTGTTTTTCCACAACCAGTTGCCCACAAATCAATGAGCAATGAGGAGTTTTTGTCATAAAGTTTAACTGCTCCATAGTTTTATAACAGAACTTAATCTAATCCGGTTATTGTTTTTATCATGCCCTCTGTTAAAACTTGTTCAGTATAATAAAATCCTATAAGGTCTAAATGTGTAAGATTAATCCAATTCAGTGCTGTAAGATTGTTTCTATTTAGACTAATATTGATTTTGTTGCTTGTTGTTATGACCTTAATATCCTCACCATTGTGAAGAATGACAACAGTAACTTTAAGACTGTCAACGTCTAAGTTTTGCCAGCTAATTAGAATTCCTTTAAAAAGGACGTCACTAACGCCCACAACCCCATCCCTCTCCTTATCTTTTAAGACAGAAATTTCAAATATCATTGTGAACGTGTCCCCTAATTTCATTTGCGGCATGAACTGTAATTTTGTAGAAGCATCTTTTAAAACCGCTTCTCTTCTGTGGAGGATGTACTGTTTTTTCCCATACGGCTTTATTTCAATCTCTTTCCGACTATTGTCATCTGGCATAAGACTTACATGTAAAGGGCCAGAGTTGAATGCTTTTCTGAAACTTTTTTGACGGCCAAAAAATGTAAATGGGCTTATGAATTCAAATTTTATGTCCCATTCTAAATATGGTTCTAAGTGCCATTTGAGGTCAGGTTTTCGAACTATTTTATATTCATACTGGCCAACATTATTTGCCTCTAGATTGCGCAGTTGTTCTAGTTTAGGAAACTTTTTGTTGTCGCCAACCTCTTTGCGTTTATAATCACCATCTTTAGTGTACTCAAAACCATACAAAGTGCCTATTTCGCCATTCTGTTCAAAGTCCGCAACGTCTGCAAGGTCTTTTAATTCTAAAGTTATACACCTTACAGGCGCTAATGTAACTCCTGATTCTTCTGGCCCATGCGACATTTTTAGTACAGTTTATTATTTTATTTCCAAAACAATGTGCAGGTTATCACATTTCACGACTTTCCCTGTTTTGTCTTTGATTTTTATATTAAATGATCCAACCCTCCCACAAACTAATCTTTTAAACTGTAAATTAGGGAATTGTATAATTTCATAATCGCAATATGCAGCTTTCCCTGATGGAAGAGCTCTTAAAACAGTTGAGGGCCTTCCATCATATAAATTTTCATCAGTGCTCAGCTCGTCTAAATGAACATAGAGTAATGAATGTAATGCAAGATCGAGCGGATTTTCCCCCTCAAAAGTAGTTTTGTCTGGCGCAACACTAAAACTATGAGTGGGTAGATTGGCAGTTGTAAAGCCTAACATTTTAGCTAGCTCTCCATCAAAATAGTAAGCTACTTCTTCAGGCTTGAATGTTAACATTGTTTTTAGATTTGCATTGTTAAGTTTGAGAGTAATGTCAAAGTTACTCATTGCTTCTTTTAGTGAGCAAAACCCGTAATAACCATCAGGTATTGTTAACTGGCTAACTTTGGGTCCCTGATTTGTTAATTTTTAGAACCCTATTATTCTTCTTGGATTTACTTATATTAAACCATACAACTTTGTAAAATATTTCATGAAGTGCAACCATTCTGGCCCCGCAATGTTATCAATAGCATGTTCTAAAAACGAAGGACGGTCTTGTGTTGTTATTGTTACAAACATTTTTTAAAACAAATTAAAAATGAGTGCATTCAAATATACTGGCGCAAAATATATCTGTTGGGCCGCACTACAATCTTAAAAACATAACAACTGATACTCTTGACATTGCTGTGACCCAGACTGCCACTTTTCATAAAAAGGTGAGTACTCCATTGAAGAGCTATCTTAACCCCCCTATTGAAAACGAGCACAACCAGAAAGCGTGGTTTAGTCATCCGTTGCAGTTTTATCAGAACCAGTTAAACTTTGCTGTGTCTTGTGCATCAACTGGGTGTGGAGTGTCCGTATGCGGGTCATTTAAATCATCCTGATCCTTTGGTGAGGTCAGTGTACAGATTTCATTTCTATTACACCTTTAGACGTATTTTGACTGAACTGCAAGCACCATTACCGAATGACAAATCGTTTAATCCATTCAGCAACAGAATAGACATGAAGGCTTTTGAAAGGATCTGTAACGAATTCAATATTAACATCAAGACAGACTTTAGGCAAAAGTTGGATCTTAATCATGGCCTAGGCGTCCTTTATTTTCGGGGCACGCACAGAAAGTATAACTATGACTGGCATCCTCCTTTCAAAACTGTTCGGGCCCTGGGCCTAGAGCAAGAGCATAAAAAGCATGGACAACATTTATCTTAGACACTTCTAAGGGCCTAACTAGAGCGGGAATAGAACGAATAAACAAACTCTATTCGTACTTACGTTTGGTGTTTGCTAGGTTCGCAAGCACAGGCAAGATCGGGCATAACTGATCTTTCTACTGGCTTTGATGCACAAAAACAATACTTAGAAAATTTAGAGGACGCCATTAATTCTACAGTTGATTTGCCTTCAAGTATTAAAAGGTACCAAAATGTTTTACAATACGCAAGATCGAAAGTAGACTTTGCTGTTGGCACTGGTTTATACATGCTGCCTTCTGACCTCAGGCTCCAGATAGGTACAATAATAAACTATAATAATGAAATTCTTATAGCAGGCAATGAACAGAAGGTTGGGAAAAACGACATAAATTCTGGGCCAGTAATTTTAAACAAACAATAAAAGAACACCCAAGAATAAGTCATCCAATCCCCAAGGCCCCAACCCCCAAAAGCCATTGAAGATCAGCAAAGCTCGCGGCTCTGTTCGCGATGACCATTGAATATGAAAAGACAGCGCTTGTTCTTGGATTAACTGGCATAGGATTACTTGGTCTTTATCTTACTAAATAGTAACCCAACTATTAAGAGAGCTAATGCCCTAAGTGCTCGGCCATAAAGCCAACTACTTTGCTTGCAGTAGACAAAAGCAGCTAACGATTACTCCTAATATACCTGGTAAAGAGTCTATAGCTTTACCAGCTAATTTTTTTTAATAAACTCGCAAGATGATCAAGCTGTTTTTTACCCATGATTTATCAGGTGGAGGCGATGGCGGTGGAGGCACTGACCCGGAACCCCCACCGCCTGTAATAGCCATCCCCAGTGTACTTATTGCAAATCCTAAGGCTGTTATAACGCTTACTAATGTGACTCCTTGCTCTCTAAACAGTGTTCGGATTCGTTCTGCTAGCGTTGTGTCTTCATATAAAATTCTTTGGATAGTTTCTCTTATTCTGCTCACTTGAGTTCGCAATTGTTCTCGGTTAGTAGACAAAACTTCTAGTCTTGCCGATCTTTCTTGTTCAAGATCTTTTAGTCTTTGGGTTATTCTTTCTTTAATATCATGCCCTAAGTTGGCGTCTCATCCTCAACGAGTTTTTCTTTTTCTCTTTTTATATGCTCATCTATTTCACCAGTTTTGCAAAATTTGGGTTTGTTAATTCGCCTCTGATGCTTTTTCAAAGCATGATCAAGGGCCGCTATTTCCCGCATAGGCAATGGAGAATCATTAATTGTTTTTAATGCTGTTTCTTCTGAAAAACTGGTTTCTGCTTCTATTGCATTTATTATTTCATCTGCTGATTGATTTAATTCTTTAAGTTCCATGTTTTGTATTTGGTTAGCTGTTGGGAGTTCTTGTAGTGTGTTTTGAAGTTTAGCAACTGCATCCTTATCTAATTTTGGTTTAGAAATGCCAAGGCGATTTTGATCTTTCACACTGAGTCTTTGTTTAATTGTACTCTTGGCTAAAAAACTTTGATGGGTCTGGTTTAGTTGTAAGCCGAACAAGTTGTCCTTGGTCGTTTTATCACAGACAAATGGCCATCTTCTAATTCAAAATCATTTGGGTCTATAAATTCGGGAGGTTCTTGACCTAAACTTTTGTAAAATGCTCCGACCGTACTTTCTGTTAATTCACGCCGCATTGAGAGCATTGAGTGATGCCGTGTCAAAGGGTTCATTTCACTCATGTCGTCTCCACGATCAAAAACATCATAAATCTTCTTCACCTTCAATGCCTGCCATGTTTTTAAATAATTAACTTTTTATTTTGCTTCATAAAAATGTCACAAGCACATGGCTCGATTCTTGACCCGCATAGAAGACTGAAAGAAACCCTTTGGCGTGAAGGGAAATAAGCGGACTATTACTGTTCCAAATAATCCATCTACTATTGATGCAGATCAAATTCTTACTGTCAAATTTCCAGACCTAGGAGCAGATGATGTGATTGTGCCAGGGTCTGCGCGTCTTACTTTCAAAATAGTACTCGCTTCAACAACAGACACAAGCAGGACAGTTGTCCAGAATTTGGGGCGGGGCAATCGTTAAGAAAAATTTCTATAAAACTTGAGGGCAAGAAATATTTTCTTTACACAATGCAGACATATTTTTAACCTATTCTGATCTATGGCTAACCGGGAATGAAGGGATGATCTTGCGTTTCAAGGAATCGAAAATGAAGAAGCACTAAAACTTAGAATAGGCGCCGCACTCGACGCAGATGCTAAAAGCAGCAAAAAGGCTGTAGCTGTAAATTTTGCGTATGGAAATCGTTTTTCCATTCCCTTAGATTTTGAGCTGTTAAAAGCGCATGCGCCATACTTTCAAGGAGCATTAAAAGACAGATTGTCATATGAACTAACTTTAATGAATACAAACGCGTTATCAGATCATCAGACACCGAAGCAAAGTACAGCATTTCTGGCATCTCGTTAGAGTTTGACGTTGTTAGCAACCCTAATTTAGCAAGGCTGATTGAGCAACAATATCAGTCAAAATTAGCAATATATTACGAAAGAGTGATTCATCATACAACATATCCCAGAAAGCAGGGCAGACGCTATATGGAATTTTAGTTTTAGTGTCCGCAGCAAGATCGCTTAAAGGTATTTTATTGCTATGTGAAGATGAAGAACCGTTCAAAAGAGCAAGTGAAAAGTTTTTTAATCCTAAAATAACGAAAGTACAATGTTCGATTGAGGGTAGTCCTAACCAAATCTACGCTAGCGGGCTTAGACCTTATCAGCATTTTGAGGAAATAAGAAAACTCTTTGGAGGCGGGAGGTGTAGAAATCCAACAGCAGACCTTGTGTCTAAAGATCTGCACCTTCACAATGTTAGACTTGATGATTTTAACAACGAAATACGGTTTATGGATTGACCTAAGGTCAACAGAGGATAATCAGTTTGCATGGAAGCGGGAGAACTGTGAGAGACGTAATAAACATTCAAATTGATAAAGAAGAAGAAGCCGATAAACCGCTTAATGTACATTTGTTTTTAATATATGATGCGCAGCTGAATATTGAAGATAACAGATTAAAAGATATACAATACTAAATTATTTTTATTTTTAAAAAAAGCATGTCTGTTCAGGTTTATCCAAATGTGCCTACAGAGTCGCCGAGAGAAGAGATAGCCCCTAACATAAAAACCTTTAGATTAACAAACATTACGCAAATGCAGCAAGTACTAGAGCAAGACCTTTCAAAATACAGCAAAACCAAACGAAGGTATTCTGCTGCCTTTAATGCTGTTACCTATGTTAATACTGGAGCATCGACTATAAGTGCTCTATCAGCAGGAAAAGAGTGTTGGTCTTTAGCAACAGGCGTAGGTGCACCGGCAGCTTTACCTCTAGGCGGTTTGTCTTTAGCTCTTGGCCTGTGTTCATTAGCTGTAGGTGCTGCCAGCAAAAAATAAAAACTAAACTCCAAAAGCACACAGCTATGGTTCAAAATAATAACAGCTAAACTTAGTTCCTTCAAGCTGATAATAAATAAAGCGCTAGCTGACTCAAACATCACGGATGAAGAATTTAATCGTTTACAGGCCGATTTTGATGACTACAAAAGACAAAAGTTTGATCTTCAAAGAAAGGCGAGGGGAAGTTTTTCTCAACAGCCAGACCCCGAGCAGATAAAAAAGGAATGCTTAAAAAAAGTAAACGAGACATTAAACTCTGTTTTTAAACAGCTCACATTAACAACACCAAAAGGTGTTTATACTTTAGTTTATGAGTCCAAGCACAAAAAGGCCGTCGATATTGATTCTGATTAAGTATTTTTTTTTTTAATTTAAATAATATTTTGGCTTAGAAAAGAAAGACAGCATGGCTAAGATATATGAAAAGGCCCAGATGAATTGTTTGAAGGAATGCTCGAGAAAGAGCGTTTGTCAAGAGCACTGAATGATATTGATTTAGAAGTTATTAATCCAGAAAACGTGCGGGCAAGCGTTGTACATGCAATTTCTCAAGTTCCAAGTAAACTAACAATAGACCCACCCGTTAAAGTAATGTTAGCTGTTTTAATCGACTATATAACAATAAATGAAGAAAATCTAGAAGTCTGGGTCTCAACTAAAACCCGCAGACTATTCTTTCTCATAATGACTTAACACCCGGTTGGGCAGACGAACTGCTTACACAGTTTGACGCTGCCGCTGAAGAAGCTAAAATGAGAGGCTCTGGTTGGTCAGAGGGCGAAGTCTTAGAGATCAGATTAAAACAGTCTAAGTATGCGCCGATTGTAGGCAAGGCTTACTTCCACTACCTCCAGCATTAGTTTTCAAAAAAAGCAGTTTTAAAAATAAAAAATTCAGACAACAAATGTTTCATGTGGTGCGTTCTTGCAAGGCTGCATCATGTCCGCGAACACGCAGAGAGAGTGACTAACTATCGGCAATACACCAAAGATCTTAACTTTATGGGGTGTCCTTTCCTGTTAGTGTAGGCCAAATTGATCAGTTTGAAGAAAAAAAACAAACCAATAACTGTTAATGTCTACACATGGGATGAGGAAACAAATCTACAGCCGATTAAAGTGTCCAAGAACAGTCCAACGATTGGCGAGCCAGACAAAAGCCATGTTGACTTACTGCTGATGCTTTCACCAGCGGGGCTACCGCATTACACATTGATACGAACGATGAGTAGACTGATGAAGCATACTACAAAAGATCATGGCAAACAAGAATTCTGCAGAAAATGTTTAACAAGAATTCCATCTGCGCAAGCCGCGAGTGAACATATAAAACATTGTAAAAGTTCTGTAGACTGTAATACAGAACTAATTACGCCCCCGCCAGGATCTAAAGTTAGTTTTAAGAACTGGAAACGACTGCAAACGAGCCCATACGTAGTTTACGCAGACTTCGAGTCGCTTATTGTTCCTTATGAAGGGCCAGCACCACAAAAACTCAGAAAAACAGTCTTAATGAGTAATCATCAGATTTGTTCATTTGCCTTCATTATTGTTAGGTCGGATGGCGCTCATTCAACGCCAGAATTATACAGAGGACCAGATGCGGCTAGAAGATTTTTACAACGCATGTAGCAAGTGCGCAACGATTGTTCTAATAATCTGAATTTATCTGAAATCATGATGGCGCCAGAAGACCAACAACAGTATGCCTCAGCCACTCACTGTTGGATTTGTGGTTTAGGCCTCTCATCAGACGCAGCGAATCCAACAGTAAGAGACCATGATCACATTAGCGGAAAGTTCAGAGGAGCTGCGCACAACAAATGCAATCTTCAACTAAAGTTTGAACCAAAGACATGGAAGCTGCCTGTATTCTTTCATAACTTGCGAGGTTACGACTCTCATCTTATAATGAAAGCAGTGGACAATGCCTTCAGGGTGTCATGCATTGCACAGTCATCAGAAAAGTACATGTGCTTTAATCTAAATAACATGTCTTTTTATGACTCTATGCAACACATGATGGGATCATTAGAGTCACTAGCTATGTCCTTAAAGTCCTGCCCAATAACAGAAGAATATTTTGACCCAACTCTCGTTAGAAAGGGTGTTTACCCTTATGAATACATGAACAGTTGGGAAAGGTTTGACGAAGAGACACTTCCTCCTAAAGGCGCGTTCTTTTCTAGTCTTAGAGGAAAGGACATTAGTGATTCTGATTACCAACATGCTCAAGATGCGTGGCAGAAGTTAGAGTGTAAAACGATGGGAGACTATCATAACTCCTACTTGATGGCTGATGTATGTTTGTTGGCGGACGTCTTTGAAAATTACAGAAAGACCTGCATGAAACATTATAGCCTGGATCCCGCGCATTACATTTCTGCGCCCGGGATGAGTTGGGACGCTTTCTTAAAGTTTACTGGAGTACAGATTGATTTATTGTCTGACCTACCAATGATTCAGATGATTGAAAACGGATTGCGTGGAGGAATTAGTATGGCGTCGCATCATTACTGTAAAGCAAACAACAAATACTTGGACGACTATGATCCGAGTAAAAGGTCTAACTATCTCATGTATTTAGATGCAAACAATCTGTATGGATGGGCAATGGCGCAATCACTTCCATTACGCAACTTTAAAATGTACACAGAAGACAATCCAAAAAATATTCAAAAGGCATTAAAGTGGCTGGGCAGTTTGAAGCCTGATCGACATCAGGGCTATATTCTAGAAGTTGACTTAGAATATCCCCATGAACTCCATGACCTGCATAATGACTATCCATTAGCAGCAGAAAGTCTAAAGACGAATCCAAGAGAGCCGCCTAAACTTGTGCCTAATCTTCGAGGCAAAAAAAATTATGTCTGTCATTACAGACTTCTACAATTTTATTTAAGACATGGGTTGAAGTTGACAGCAGTTCATCGCATAATTGCTTTTGATCAAGAACAGTTCATGAAACCATACATCATGAAGAACACTGATCTCAGAACTAAATCCACAGATGCTTCAGAAAAAGACTTTTTCAAGCTGATGAACAACAGCTGTTTCGGAAAGACTATGGAGAATCCGCACAAGCGTAAAGATGTCAGATTAGTCACTAAAGAGAACGAAGCAATTAAGCTGACTTCAAAACCTAATTACCAGGACTTTAAAAGATTTCATGACCAGCTTTTTGGTATAATGATGAAAAAAAAGAAAGTCAAATTGGACAAACCTGTTTTTATTGGGTTTACTGTTTTAGAATTATCAAAGCTTTTGATGTTAGAGTTTCTTTATGACTACTTTAAGCCCTCGTATCCTGAGTCCAGAGTACTTTACACAGATACAGATAGTTTTGTTATAGATATTCCTACTGAAGATATTTATAAAGACATGGAATTAGAAGTAGCTAAAGGAGCGAGCGGATGGTATGACACGTCCGATTATCCTAAAGATTCGCCTTTACATTCAATTACTAACAAGAAGGTTTTAGGAAAGATGAAGGATGAATTATCTGGAAAGGTGATCAAGGAGTATGTGGGGTTAAGGTCAAAAATGTACAGTATTTCGAGCCAGGAGAAAATCATTAAGAAAGCAAAGGGAATATCTCGCAGTGTTGTGCAGTCAAACATATCACATGACAACTACAAAGAAGCACTGTTTGGCAATAAGACTTTTCATCATGACAACGTAAAACTGCGATCTAATCTACATGAGATCAACACAACAGTTGTAACAAAGAAGTCGTTAGACAGAACAAACACAAAACGTGTGTTTGTTAATCCAGAGTTTTCATATGCATATGGACATTATAGAACCGTAAAATAATTAAAGCGGAACTGTGTCTGGTGGAATTATCTGCAGTTCTTCTTTCACAAAAGATCTTTGAGGAGCTGGTTGTTTTGTTGTGTCAGTTTCTCGTAAATAATACACGGGCGGATTCATTTTTACAATTCTTTTTATTTCGTACGGGTCAACACTCCAAACTGGATCTGTTGCCCTGATGCGAGTGTCCCCTTCTGCTTCCCCCGGTAAATAAAGGTACCTTACTTTCAAACCAAACGGTAATAGTTTGCCGGATGAAGACTCTCCTTCAACAACATTTATTGTTTTTCTTTTGATTGCTTGTACTGGTTTTAGCCCTTTAAATTCTTCATTATTCATTGCGCGCAAAACTGAGGGCAGTCTTCTAACCCATTCTGTGTTGCGAGAATTGTCAATCAGCTCTCTGTGATACTGGTAGAGAAAAGTCTTTCAGCTAACTGTTTGTTAAAGTTTTCAACTAAAGCCTGTGATCTGTGAACTCCTGGAATGCCTCTTCTAATGGTAACTCTATGTTTTAACAATAATTGATTCACTTGGCCTTTAAATTCTTTTCCATCGTCGACTTGAATCATGCGGGGATAAGTTAGCGGGCCTCGTTGGTATATCAGTTGTATGGCAACAGCAACAGCAGAAGCACTCTTTTGTGTTAATGGTTCCGCATCTTTGTATCTTGAAGCTATGTCAATGACTGTGAGTGCGTACTTAAATCTTTTTCGTCTAATCGTATCAGAGGGTAAATATAGAAGGTCCATTTGATGGGTGTCGTTCGGTATTGTATTCACAAAGTGTGGTCTCTGTATTCGTCTAGGCGCAGGTAAATAAATTTGCCAAATCGCTTGTTTAGATAACCATTCTTTTGCTGTTTGTTCACTGACTCCTGCCGCTTGGCTTAGCTTTTGTATTGCTGTGATACCCTTCCAATATCCTTTGGTGAATAATAGATTTTGTTCATTTTTTATTCAGCCAATATTATGTGCAACAAAATACGCGCCGGCCATACCAAAGGCAATAAACGCGATTTCTTGCATCTTTTGTTTTTCTGATGGTTGATAAAAGTCACTGAATTTTGGTGGGGGCAATGTCGGGATTGGTTTGCCTGTTACTAGATAATATTGTTTTATTGCTTGATCAACATTTTTAAATGTGTAAGCTGCATGCCCCTGTTTTTTCAGTGTGTCATTAATAAAATCTAACTGCTCAAGTCTCTGCTTTTCATAGGCGTCTTGTGCAGCTGCTAGTTGCTCCATAGCTTTGTTATGTCTTTTTCTCTCGCCGTCATCCCCCAGTTTACTAAATGCAAAATTACTTCCGCTAAAAGCGAGCGCATTCACCACAGCGCCGCCTATCATCATTACGAGTGAAGCCATTTTTTATAAATGTATTTTTTTTTTACATATTAATACTGTCTGGAATTATTCCTTGCTTAACTAGAAAATCTTTCGTAGCGAACGAAGCTGTAATAATAGCAATTAGCTTTGCTGAGTCTTCAAAGTCTAGTTTGCCAAGATCTGCCGGTTTAATTCTTAACAAGCTTTTACCAAGCATTGAGTATCCTACACTTAGACCTCCAATAACAGCAGAATAGTATACAAGGTTAGCAACAGTTTTTTCGGTGCTCATTTTAGAAAATAAAATAATTATAATTTAATAAAAAACATGAACAGTGATGATCTACTACAGCTACAAGGCAGCCTAAACCTTCCTGAACTTATGAATGACCAAGTGATGATCAAGCTATTATGCCCAAAAAGGAGAGGCTGTATTCTTTGGCAGCATGTGGGAAAACAAAACAGTTCCTCGGAACTGAATTCAGCATAGAACAGATTCAACAGATGACGCCACAAGACATTATAAAGTATCATAACAGGTATGAAGCGCAGCTGGGGTCTAGAATGGTGAAAAGTGTGGGGCAAACGGTTCTTAGTTTGTACACTAAACTAGTCAGTAGATTTGCTCCCATTGATTCTGAACAAGATCTTACGTATGATTTAACGCAAGATCCAGTTTTAACAAAGTCATTAGAGTCTCTAGGCTGTGATCTATACTACAGATTTGGAACATTGTTATCGCCATTAATCATGGGATTAATAACTTTTAATCATATAGATTTTGTTTCCCTTCAAAATGAACGAGCTGGAAAATCATCAGAACCAGAATCAGGAAACATTGAATCAGGTGGAGAAAGTAACCAAGCCAGAAAATCAGCAGAAAACACTGAATCAGGTGGGGGCCAGTGAAAAGCATCCTCATCCTGGGCGTGTTAAAGCAGGAAAAAAATTAGCAGAGTGGAACAGACAAAAAAAATTAATGTTACAGAATATAACTCATCATGAAAACATAACACCGCCAACGCCAGAACAAGTTGATTCAATGCCAGCTATAAAAACTCCATGTGATTCAAGGGCACCAAAGTCTTCATGGAATATTGAACTTAAACCTGTTGCCATTTTTGGCGCCATTGCTGCTGTTGGGGGCAGTTATTACGGTTATAAAAATATAAACCAATGGCAACAAAAACAAAAGCAATCAAAAAAATCTGAACCACTAAATGCAGAAAAAGACAACTGCACGCCAAAACCGCCAACAACAAAGCATCATTTTGATCCATTTATAATGCAATAATATTTTAAGAACTTAATTTTAAATTTTTTAATAAAATAGATCATGGCGTATTATAAAATGATAAAGTCAATAAATAAAGACATGGAGTCTATAAAAGACATTTCCATAGACCAGAATTGTAATCAGTGCGGTTGCTTAGGATGTAAGAACTTCATTAAGATCTATGCAGAGAACGCTGAGCAAGACATCCTCAGCAATGACGCGTTTTTTGAGGCGTGTGTGTACTATATTAGACATTTACTATTTAAGATAAAAACATAGATTGTCTTGTTTTTTGATAATTATAAGATAACTCAAATAAGAACTTGGTTGTACTTAGAGAATGACTTAGTTATGATCTTAGGTTAACTTGGTAAGAACTTGAGGATGACTTGAGGACAACTTGAATTAAAAACTTAGAAGTAACTTGAGAATAACTTGAGGATAACTTGGGTAAGAACTTGTAAATGACTTAAGGATGACTTGTGAATAACTTGGGTTAAGAACTTAGAAGTGACTTGGGGTGACTTGAGTTAACTTGGGTTAAGAACTTAGAAGTGACTTGGGGTGGGTAAAGGTAAGAAGGCGTTAAAATGTCAAGTGGAACTGGTAAGGCCACTTAACATCTGTTTATCATTTCAGCCAGCACAGTAATAACTGCGGTTAGTTGGTTTGGCTAACCGGGCCAAACGGGCATCCATGCACGTTTGACCCAGTTAGGTGGCTTGGTAGTTTCACTACTCTTAACTAGACCAAACAGGCACCCATGCACGTTTGACACAGTAAAGGATTTGCGGCTTTATATCTATGTCAAACAGGCATGGATGCACGTTTGACCCAGTTAGGTGGCTTGGTAGTTTCACTACTCTTAACTAGACCAAACAGGCACCCATGCACGTTTGACACAGTTAAAGGATTTGCGGCTTTATATCTATGTCAAACGGGCATGGATGCACGTCTGTCCTAGTTACGAGCACCACTACATCCTGTTAGACTCATGCTGCTAAAAAAGGTCAGTTATAGCAAGGTTGCCTCCCACAACAAAGAGTTTCATTATACTTTCCTTCTCGCACAAAAAAAGTTTATACACACCCCTCCTCTTTTTTTCATCCGGGCTTGGGAATCGCCAGTAGTTAGTACGCCCGTCATTGTATTTTTGAAGCATTTTATATGGAGATAGTGCTGGCTACACACTACTCCTCTCCATACTGGTAGATGTACTAAGGTCTGCCTAGCCCTATCTAGTTTTGCCAGAACATTCGAAAATCGCCATTCAGTTGCATAAGGGCACACTTGAAGGCAGATGAACTGGTTAGAATTAGAGAAGTAGAAAAGTATACACATCTTAATACACAGAATCAGCTTGCTACATGAACACTGAATCTGTAGTTAACAATCAATCAAGTCTGATACAAACTGGAAACATTTTTACTTGGGAGGAACAGCAAAAATGTTTCAAATATAAGTTTTTAGCATACGAATCAGCCGTGTTTACCTTCGCCTTAAGAAATGAACGCCATGTTTTTTAAACATGGCTTTAGCTGTCCCAAGCCAGCTCCCAACAATCAACGCGTGTGGTTTTGTTTTGCTTCGGCCAACTTTCAACAATGCAGCGCCATTTATTAGATAAGGAACCATCCTATCAATAGTCAAACACGTATTAAAACTGGCTACATCTTGTTTCATTTCCTTGAACCGACAAACCTTTAAGATAGTCGTTCATTTCCAAAGCAGTTAGTTCACTTTTTCGTTTTCTATAAAAACAATCTTCCCGGTTTCACAACATGCTTCGCCTAATTCTTTCAACAAATACTCTAACATGCAGTTAAAGTAAAACTTATGGCCTCGAATAGCACAGCCCTGTTCTTCAGTAACGTTTTAGCCATTTTAAAATAACACAATTAAAACACAGTGGTCACACCAGAGCGCAGTCAAAACACAACCTTTCTTGTTCGATAGTCCGAGCAAACAATGGCAAACCCGGTCGTGTCACGTGACAGCCTCGATACGGTGTGTCGACGTGGTACAATCGAGAATATTCCAAAACGCAGTTTGTAAGCGGGCCGTGCGCTAGCCGTGCCATAGCATAAATTAAGTGATCAGGTTTCAGCCTCGTGTCTGCCTGTCTGTGTGGGCAAAGTTTTGTAGGTAGAAATAGTCAGAATAAGTGTGCGGATTTTATGTCAAAAATATAACTTAGTTTTAAAAGACAAGCAAGTTAGTAAATTAGTATTGAAAACAGATAACCCTACACAGTATGTCTGTTTGTAGATAATCGTTATTTTTTGGTTATTGAAGTCTTACTTGTCAGAGAACAGAAAACCTTTATTCTGGGTCACTTTCGCCCGAAAACTGGTTGAGGCGAAAGTGCCCAGAATGAAGGTTTCCCTGTTCTCTGGGTTTGAGGGTCGAGTCTCACGCTACAAGCAGATTATGTCGTTTCCATATCTACGACAAGCGTAGACGGACCTGTGTCACATTTTGGTTGAGCAATAAAGTTTTTAACGTTCGTCAGAGACGAACACAGCCAAACACAACCGAAAACAGCGGATTCTCCGTCTTCTTCCGGATCACCGATCCGTTCAAATCAATGAGAAGGTTCGCTCAGATGCTTAAATGTTTAAATGTTTGGGAGTTTTCGTTTGAGTGGGGAAAACATTTTTGTTCCTGATAACATTATAATAGACAAACCCTTTTGAACTGATCCAAGATTTCGTGTGTGTGTGTGTGTGTGTGTGTGTGTGTGTGGTGTGTGTGTGTGTGTGCGCGTGCGTGCGTGCGTGCGTGCGTGCGTGCGTGCGTGCGTGCGTGCGTGCGTGCGTGCGTGCGTGCGCGTGCGTGCGCGTGCGTGCGTGCGTGCGTGCGTGCGTGTTTGAAATTTCAAAGTTATTTCGTGTCTGTCTCAACACAATCTATCAATGCTCTGTATTTTCACACATTTCAAGAAGTCTAGAGACATTTTCTGAGATTTTGGCCATGAAGTGTGCCCTATTCAGTTATTCCCGTTTCTTGTGAAGCGTGATTGTGTCGCAGTTTTGACTTATTTTTAAACAATGGCATTTACAGTACGAGATAACCACAAGATTTATTCTGAGCTGATGAACGGGTGGGATTCTACAGTTTACTAGCTTGCTGATATATAGGGTCAAAGATGGCCCACACCAACAGGTGAGATTACAGGTGCAATTCTTGAGTTTACCAGTTTGCTTGTATTATACGGTCAAAGCTGGGTTACTGATGGTATTTTTAAGTATACTAGTTCACCTGTTGTCTAATGTCAAAAATGCGTTAAGGTGAAATGATTGATTTTACTAGTTTACATGTGATATATGGTCAAACATAGGTTACAGGTGGGATTCGTAACTTTACTGGTTTACTTGTACTATACAGTCATAGATGGGTTACAGGTTGGATAGGGTTTATTAGTCTACTTGTAATATATAGTCAAAGAGGGGTTACAGTTGGAATTCTTAAGTTTATTGGTTTACTCGTGATATGGTCAAAGATAGGTAATAGATGGGATTCCTGACCTCTTCACGTTACTTGCAATGTAGGTTCAAAGATGGGTTACAGGTGGAATTTTTAAGTTTGCTTGTTTGCTTGTAATAGAATAGTGGTCGAAGATGCGTCAATGGCATTCTTAAGTTTGCTTGTTTACTTGTTATAGAATAGTGGTCAAAGATGCGTCAGTGGATTTCTGAAGTTTGCAAGAGAAAGTGTTATAGAATAGTAGTCAAAAATAGGTCACAAGTGGTATTCTTAAGTGTAATATAGTTTACTCGTAACATCTGATCAAAAATGGGTTACATAATACAGCAATCCGCGATAGTTTTGTCTGGGTCGTCGTCCTGCAGCCTACCATAACGACCTTATGCCAACAGAGCCCTATACAGTATCGTTTTCTTCCTTGTCTTCCTGAAGTCGATTGCTGCTCGCAGACAGATAGAATGGGCACAGAGACCCAATGACATTATCTTATGTGGAGTTGTGGAAGAAAGGCCACCAGGCCCAGACGTCTTGGGATAATGTCACTAGATCACACCCTGTCTCCACCCATCACAAACAGTAGACGTCTGCTTGCTGACCGATCTGCTGGCTGTTTATTGAGGTTAATGTGTTTGAAGGTGTGTTTGATGTAATATGACAGCATCAGGCACAAATATTTGATGTCCGCATAGTTAGCGCATTCACGTTACATCTATTTGTCAGAAACATTTGAAAATAATAAAGATAAACACATTTTTGTTTCACTGTGAAGTTGTTGCGCTTAATCCACCTATCTTTCTTCACAATTTCCGTTCTGTGCCAATCTTTTGCGTAATATGTGAACTTGGCAGAGACAAACTTCTAGCAACCTAGTCTTTGATGCAGCTAATTCCGTCTGAAATTCAATGCTGTCCACATTTATCTTGTTTATATTGAAGAGAGAGTCGATGTTTTAACAGAACGATGCTGCTGAAGCAGAGAATGTGTTGGGTAAACTTTGTTTTAGTCTAAGTTCAGGTGTGACGCAAAAGGCTGCGCAGTGCGAGAGCTGGGTTACGTGCACGCCCTGTCCTACAACACAGTATTGAAACCCTTTGCTTAGGCAGCCCACAGACGTAAGAGAAATTCATAGTGTCAAGTCGATGTTCAGCAAGTGTTTCAGGTACATACCCTGTCGACAGAGATATCCACAGGACAGACACACTATGAAGTTATTTTCACAGCTGACCTTTCACCATGCTTCGTGGATGGGCTCGCTGCCTCCAAGCCTCCAATGCTGTGTACCCGAACGAAAGAAATTGAAGTCGTTGCTGAATCATTGCAGATACAAACTTTTGCAGTGGTCGGAACCAAAAAAGTATGACAATAATGTTTCAATGTTGACCTACATACATGCTTGAAACTTTGGTATTCGACCCTGCTACCACACGTGTACCGTTCGTTGTCTCACATACGTTTACATTTAACAAAACCGGTTTTTCCTTTTTTTTGTCACAGTCAGCTGATTTTGTGAAATCTACTACACTTCTGCGCCGCACGTGCAATCCATTCTTTTCATAACAATGCATTTTGAACTGGTGAATACGCTACATGATTGAATTCATAATTGAAACAGCGTCCACGGCGACAGTCGCCATTTTAGAAGAGATGTAAGCCACACAAGAGTTGTTATCTACTCCTGATCTCAGAAAGTCATTCTGATAGCACATTGAAAGGGAAGATAATCAGAACAGAACACGGTTCCAGTCTGCCAACTTGACGCTCTTAATCTTGTGGACAGATCCTGCCCATTTTTGAAATTGTGTCTGGAACCGTCAAGCCCTGCAACTTGCTACGTCCCGCGGGCTTCATTAGGAGTGTCGGGGACGGGTGTCACAATCAGGAATCTGGTTCCAGTGAGACGCTGATCATCCTCTTTGATGAGTCGCTCTGTGTGCGAGTTCCCAGCCTCCGCGACCTGTCTGCAGCTTGTGACATCATGCACCCTTCTTCTCCTTATTTTCAACGCCAGGATTATGAACTGCTCAGGTCCAGGCTGTTATGATAGAGACTGAAGATGCAAATTGCTCCTTCCACCAGTCAGAGCAAGTTATTGGTGCATGGCGACCCTAAAAAATGTCTGAATGTAATTCGACAAGTCTTTCTTTTTAACGTTTAGCCGTAAAAGACAAAAAATTATCTTGTTC
>CM031598.1:61544070-61547755 GCA_018398815.1 Conus ventricosus | reverse complement strand
CATACGAAATGTGTGGGTAAAGATAACAAATACACCACCTCAATCCTTACTTAATAAACCATCCTGCCCAACCATCGCTGATGGTGAACACGGCGATCTAGTTGAGGCACTGGCCTACGGAGCGAGGATCAGGAATAGGGTTTGAGGGTCGAGTCTCACGCTACAAGCAGATTATGTCGTTTCCATATCTACGACAAGCGTAGGACGGACCTGTGTCACATTTGGTTGAGCAATAAAGTTTTTTAACGTTCGTCAGAGACGAACACAGCCAAACACAACCGAAAACAGCGGATTATCCGTCTTCTTCCGGATCACCGATCCGTTCAAATCACTGAGAAGGTTCGCTCAGATGCTTAAATGTTTAAATGTTTGGGAGTTTCGTTTGAGTGGGGGAAAACATTTTTGTTCTGATAACATTATAATAGACTAACCCTTTTGAACTGATCCAAGATTTCGTGTGTGTGTGTGTGTGTGTGTGTGTGTGTGTGTGTGTTGTGTGTGTGTGTGTGTTGTGTGTGTGTGGTGCGTGCGTGCGTGCGTGCGTGCGTGCGTGCGTGCGTGCGTGCGCGTGCGTGCGTGCGTGCGTGTGTGTTTGAAATTTCAAAGTTATTTCGTGTCTGTCTCAACACAATGTATCAATGCTCTGTATTTTCACACATTTCAAGAAGTCTAGAGACATTTTCTGAGATTTTGGCCATGAAGTGTGCCCTATTCAGTTATTCCGTTTCTTGTGAAGCGTGATTGTGTCGCAGTTTTGACTTATTTTTAAACAATGACATTTACAGTACGAGATAACCACAAGATTTATCTGAGCTGATGAACTGGTGGGATTCTACAGTTTACTAGCTTGCTGATATATAGGGTCAAAGATGGCCACGCCAACAGGTGAGATTACAGGTGCAATTCTTGAGTTTACCAGTTTGCTTGTATTATACGGTCAAAGCTGGGTTACTGATGGTATTTTAAGTATACTAGTTCACCTGTTGTCTAATGTCAAAATGCGTTAAAGGTGAAATGATTGATTTTACTAGTTTACATGTGATATATGGTCAAACATAGGTTACAGGTGGGATTCTTAACTTTACTGGTTTACTTGTACTATACAGTCATAGATGGGTTACAGGTTGGATAGGGTTTATTAGTCTACTTGTAATATATAGTCAAAGAGGGGTTACAGTTGGAATTCTTAAGTTTATTGGTTTACTCGTGATATGGTCAAAGATAGGTAATAGATGGGATTCCTGACCTCTTCACGTTACTTGCAATGTGGTTCAAGATGGGTTACAGGTGGAATTTTTAAGTTTGCTTGTTTACTTGTAATAGAATAGTGGTCGAAGATGCGTCAATGGCATTCTTAAGTTTGCTTGTTTACTGTTATAGAATAGTGGTCAAAGATGCGTCAGTTGAATTCGTAAGTTTGCTAGAGAAAGTGTAATAGAATAGTGGTCAAAATAGGTCACTAGTGGTATCTTAAGTGTACCATAGTTTACTCGTAACATCTGATAAAAAATGGGTTACATAATACAGCAATCCGCGATAGTTTTGTCTGGGCGTCGTCCTGTAGCCTACCATAACGACCTTATGCAACAGAGCCCATTACAGTATCGTTTTCTTCCTTGTCTTCCTGAAGTCGATTGCTGCTCGCAGACAGATAGAATGGGCACAGAGACCCAATGACATTATCTTATGTGGAGTTGTGAAGAAAGGCCACCAGGCCCAGACGTCTTGGGATAATGTCACTAGATCACACCCTGTCTCCACCCAACACAAACAGTAGAAGTCTGCTTGCTGACCGATCTACTGGCTGTTTATTGAGGTTAATGTGTTTGAAGGTGTGTTTGATGTAATATGACAGCATCTGGCACAAATATTTGATGTCCGCATAGTTAGCGCATTCACGTTACATCTATATGCAGAAACATTTGAAAATAAAGATAAACACATTTTTGTTTCACTGTGAAGTTGTTGCGCTTAATCCACCTATCTTTCTTCACAATTTCCGTTATGTGCAACCTTTTGCGTAATATGTGAACTTGGCAGAGACAAACTTCTAGCAACCTAGTCTTTGATGCAGCTAATTCCGTCTGAAATTCAATGCTGTCCACATTTATCTTGTTTATATTGAGAGAGAGTCGATGTTTTAACAGAACGATGCTGCTGAAGCAGAGACTGTGTTGGGTAAACTTTGTTTTTAGTCTGAAGTTCAGGTGTGACGCAAAAGGCTGCGCAGTGCGAGAGCTGGGTTACGTGTACGCCCTGTCCTACAACACAGTATTGAAACCCTTTGCTTAGGCAAGCCCACAGACGTAAGAGAAATTCATAGTGTCAAGTCGATGTTCAGCAATGTGTTTCAGGTACATACGCTGCCGACAGAGATATCCACAGAACAGACACACTATGAAGTTATTTTCACAGTCTGACCTTTCACTATGCTTCGTGCATGGGCTCTCTGCTCCAAGCCTCCAATGCTGTGTACCGAACAAAGAAATTGAAGTCGTTGCTGGATCATTACAGATACAAACTTTTGCACTGGTCGGACGCAAAAAGTATGACAATAATGTTTCAATGTTGACCTAGATACATGCTTGAAACTTTGGTATTCGACCCTGCTCACAAATGTGTACCGTACCGTCGTTGTCTCACATACGCTTCTTCTTCTTCTTTCCTATTGTGCCACGATCTTGAGGATGATCATTCTGGCACATACATCTGCGCTTACAGTCAGCTGATTTTGTGAAATCTACTACACTCCTGCGTCGTACAGACATCCATTCTTTTCATGACTATGCATTTGAACTGGTGAATACGCTACATGATTGAATTCATAATTGAAACAGCGTCCACGGCGACAGTCGCCATTTTGGAAGAGATGTCAGCCACACAAGAGTTGTTATCTACTCCTGATCTCAGAAAGTCATTCTGATAGCACATTGAAAGCAACATTGAAAGGGAAGATAATCAGAACAGAACACGGTTCCAGTCTGCCAACTTGACGCTCTTAATCTTGTGAACAGATCCTGCCCATTTTTGAAATTGTGTCTGGAACCGTCAAGCCCTGCAACTTGCTACCGTCCCGCGGGCTTCATTAGGTAGTGTCGGGGACGGGTGTCACAATCAGGAATCTGGTTCCAGTGAGACGCTGATCATCCTCTTTGATGAGTCGCTCTGTGTGCGAGTTCCCAGCCTCCGCGACCTGTCTGCAGATTGTGACATCATGCACCTTTCTTCTCCTTATTTTCAACGCCAAGATTAAGAGCTGCTCCTATCCAGGCTGTTATGATGGAGACTGAAGATGCAAATTGCTCCTTCCACCAGTCAGAGCCAGTTATTAGTATTGGTGCATGGCGACCCTAAAAAATGTCTGAATATAATTCGACAAGTCTTTCTTTTTAACGTTTAGCCGTAAAAGACAAAAATTATCTCGTTCGTATTGAAGAAGAAGCGGATTTTTCAAAGGAATTCAGCAGGATTAGGTTCTGTATTGTTTAGACTTCATGTTTGTTTGTTTTTCATTGCTATCCCTTTGATTTCATAATATGATTTATGAGTAAAGTTATTTGCGATTGGGAGGAACAGACCTCAGCATTTTCCTGTTGGGTGCACGTCCGATGCCCGACTCCTCCTGTCATAAAAGAGCGCAAGCGAACAAAGGGAAACTACTCTCATACCTGAACAACAGAGCAAG
>CM031598.1:61516570-61531570 GCA_018398815.1 Conus ventricosus | reverse complement strand
GGCTCACAGCGCATGCGCCACAGGAAGGGAACGTGTCTGTTTCCGCACATGCTCCTTGCCCATGGCTCGCGGCAAGTTACTCTTGAACAATGTTAGAGAGGTGTGCTTTAGAACAGGCTTCCCTGGTCAAGAGTGATGCTTGCTGTTGAAGGATGAGTTCATTTTTGTTATTTTTAAAACCGTTACAGGAGTCAGACCTTCATTTATCCTCTGTCGCTTCTGTCCTTTATCTCTTTTGTTCACAGCAACACAAGAAACACTGACGTGGAGCGCAGATCTTTGTCTCAATCATGTCAGGCTTACTTCTCCCAAATGAGGCAAACGGTAAGAGGAACAGATGGATCAAGTAAACAGAAGGCATTTCTGACCTTGAGAAGCCTGATAGCTCGATGTGGTAGAAGGTGTATGTAGACTCTTCCTCCACAGCACTGAAGTATAGAACCTGTTGTTCAGAATCTATTGTAGCCAAGATACTAGAGACAGGCTAGTTTCACAATCATTCCCCGGCAGTGACGAAGCTATGTCAGCACGCATGCGCGACGAAAAGGGGAAGTGACTGTTCGTGCCCGTGCTTTTCGCCATATGGTCGGTATCGCGTCGGCGTGGACTTTTGTTTCAGCTCTCCACTATCGTGCCAGTCCTGGTCGTCCCTTTTAAGCAATGTCAGTGGCACGCGCCTTGGAATGAACATATTCTGCTCAAGAGAAGACTTTTCTGAATTTCGTGCTCGCTCGTAACGTGGAGAGCAGCAGAGCAGAGCATCATTTTCCCTGTGCTGTGCTCACAGTATTGAGTCTGGTTCTTTGAATGGTCTCTAAATCAAACCATCAGTAATCAAGAAGTCCTTGCTGGCCATAATCTCAAACACAATCAAACACCTGAAATTTGTTACCTGTACACTAAGATGAAATGGTTACAACAGAGCTTTTGCATGTCATGTTGGCGTTTGCAGCAATAAGGTGGCTGATCAACTTACCAAGAATGTCACAAAGGAATGATTTGCAGATTCTCTGTTCCTTACAGCTGTCTGAACCTCAACACTTGGTCTTACGTCAAAGACCTCTGTCAAGAGACGGTAGCGAGCTCAGATTCGTCCAGACATTAAAAGAGTGTTTACTGTCTGCCACTGATGGCTGTGAGAAAGAAACAGCTTAGTGCAGATTACACACAGGCCAATTACTTTACACCTGCTCACATCTTTGAAGAAGACCTGTGGTGCATTTATCTAAAACCAGGCACCTGTTGGCCGTTGGGACTTAGATATTGTCAGGCATTGTTTCGAGATGTTTCACCTACTGTGATTCTTGAGTTTCTGAGGGATATATGTATTATCATCTGATCTAAAATTTTACAGAGGAAAGATTATATGCGCAGTTTTTGCGTATTAAGGAATCTATTTCAATGAACTGTGGGTATTTAACGTTTCTCTGGGGAAGCTATTTGGACGAGGTGATAGCCCTATTATGGCCCCTCGCGGTCGGCTGAGCTAAAACATCTTGTTCCACAATAAATGAACCACTAGTTCTGTTATGTATGCATAAACGAACCCCCCCCCCCCCCCCCAAAAAAAACACACAAAAAAAGCAAAAAAAAAAACAAACAAAAACCCCATGCAAGGCAGAGTTATGACGTGACCTATAAGGACGCTGTCATTGGGTTAGGAGCTCCAATGGCAACATTAGATCATCAAGGATATTATTCACGTGTATTCACTTTTCTCTTTGAAGGGGGAAGGGTGGGAGGTGCTTTTTTGTGACCGAAACCTGAGCTAGGTTTGGTGGTCAACTTTCATTCCTGGTCAGTTTCTTCTTTGTTGTTTGTTTGTTTGTTTTTGTTGTTGTTTGTTTTTTTGTCAATTTCTGTTCAGCTGCTTTTGAAGATTTGTAATCTGCTTTCTTCAGTTCTTGTACACGTTCTACGTCATCATGAAGGAGAATGTGCATAGAAGCGGGTGTTAACACATTACAGTTGTACACAACTGTCCGTTGGTGATAATTTCGATTATGAACAACATCACATTTTACTTATTACAGTCTGAACAAAGAGTCCTCATAATCCAAGTTATTTAGCAATTCGGCATACTTGTGAATGTCAGAATTCTCAGAATTCTTATTTTCTGAACATCGATTGTCATTGTTCTTTCATACATATTTTGAAACAAAGAAATAAAGACAAAAGGAACGAAAGACAGAGACAAACAGATAGACACACAGACAGACAGACAGGCAGGCAAACAGAGAGAGGGAGAGACAGAGACAAACAGATAGACAGCAGGCAGACAGGCAGGCAAACAGAGAGAGGGAGAGACAGAGACACAGAGCACAGAGACAGAGACACAAAGACAGAGTCAGAGAAACACAGAGACAGAGACACACACCAACACACCAACACACAGCAGAGAGACAGAGAAAGAGAGACAAAGACAGACAGACAGAAATCGTGGCCACATAGAAAGAAAATCAGAAAGAGACGCAGATACAGAAACAGGTTAAAAAAAAAACTGCTGTTGCTGATCTGGATGATGATGTCCATGAAAATAATAGGTTGCCCCACAAGAAACCTGCCACCTTCACACACACACACACACACACACACACACACACACACACACACACACACACACACACACCACACACACACACACACACATACACGCACACACACACAAATCGTGCATTCTTTCTCATAATTACTTCTTTACCAACAGACCATCCAGGTTGAGACAAAAAAAAAAAAAAGATTAGTTGAATCAATACATCCCCCATTCAGAGCAGAACGTGACAAGTCCAGTTGCTGCTCCCTCTCTGCAAGATCGGCCTTTCTGAATGAATTCAGAGCGGTGACTCACCCGATTTTCCCATGTAGAGAGGAGAGCTCTTCCTCTCGTTATCTCATCTCCCTACAGAAAAAAACCACAAGGGAGATAAGAGGGTGGGAGGAAATGAAGGTGCAGTCACTGGAGATGGGAGATAGAGGGTGACAATGAAAGCCTGAAGACCTCACGCAGCTGATCCATTGATGCAGACCCGCCTCATTTCCCGTCGTTTGTTGTTTTGTTGTTTTTTCAAGACCGGTGTCGGCTTTCATCACGCCTCTCTATCAAACTGGATTTTTGTAATAAACCAAAATATTTATACAGCTTTTTTATTGGTGTTTCTTTACCTTCTTTGTCATCACAGTTTGGTTCATGGATCATGAACTCATGAAGACTTCAGAAGCGTCACTCACAAAGTTTCTAACACAGTGGCTCCCATATTCTTCCTTATTAAATCAATGCATTAATTTTTCAAGGCTTCCAAATGATAGGACAACGGCCAATTGTTTTGTTTTCTTTGTCGGGTTCATTTATTTTGCTTGTTTTGGTCATTTGGTTTTTATTCATTTAATTTTTTCTGTGTGTTTGTCCTTTGCGGTTATTACTGTGCTTATCTATGTCTTTGATTAGACAAAAAATACACTTATAATGCCCATGAATGGATAATGACGATGAGGATGATTACGATCATTATGATGATGATCATGATGATTATGTTTCGTTGTTGTTATTGTCGTATCGTTTTGTAGTCCTTATTTGTAATTTGTGATTTTGTTTTGAAATGAAATATGATTCATTAAAAAAAAAAAGAATCAGTAAAGGATAAAAGAGCAAGAAAGAACTTCAGAAGCATACGGGGAAAAATTGATCAATTCCATGTTGTTTACAGAGGAGCCGCGAAAAGAACAGATCTGTACATAACGAATGAGATTATTTGAACATGAGAATGAAATTTCATGTGTAATTCGAGAGAGACAGAGAGAGTAGGGAGGGAAATGGGAAGAGGGTGGAGGGTAGGAGACTACACAGTGGAACACGTAGCACTGAATCATGATCGTTATATTTGGAAAGAATGTTTAAGGCTGAATTGTCAACTTTCATCAAATTTCAAGGAAAATTGGAGTTGACTTTTTTTTTAAAGTTTTATTCGTGTTCGGGTTTGTTTGTTTTTTTTACATCTCGAGGATATAATTCCAAAGCCAACCTCAGAATATGCGAGGCTTCCTCTGCATGATGTAACGGTTGTAAAGAAGAGGTGGGGACATATGAATTTCAATAATTATTTATAGTTTTAAAAAATCTCCATAAAGAAAGCAGCGATTCCATGGAACAGTCTGCTGCATGAAGTTCAGGCAACAGTTTGACGTAAGTAGAAAGATATCTGACTGACTTAAGTAGAAAGATATCTGACTGACTTAAGTAGAAAGATATCTGACTTAAGTAGAAAGATATCTGACTGACTTTAAGTAGAAAGATATCTGACTTAAGTAGAAAGATATCTGACTGACTTAAGTAGAAAGATATCTGACTGACTTAAGTAGAAAGATATCTGAGTTAAGTAGAAAGATATTTGACTGACTTAAGTAAAGATATCTACTTAAGTAGAAAGAAGTCTGCCGGTTTGTGGTCAGACTCTCAAGCGTACCAATAGTTATTTTGACAGCTCGTCTGTGATTGATAATAAGAGGTTTGGGGCAAACTGGAGCTAAATGAATCTCAAAGTGAAGAGGCCATGGTCAGAATAAGTTTGAATACTGAATAGTACATTTCTACAGCGTTTTTTAATTTTTCTGAGTTGATTTTTGTTACAGTATTTCTGAACAGATTTTTGAACTATTTTACCAAGTGAATCGTTGTGGGTTGTTCTTAGTAAGACTTTTGTGGTTAGCAATGTTTATTTTTTCTCTGGCAATACGAGTAAATGGTGAGCAAAGATTTTGAATGTTTGCCTAATACAGTAATCATTATATATTTTCAGAAGAAAATGCTTGGAAAAAAGAAAGAGAAAGAAAAAAAAACTCCAAACGGTACGGATAGCTTTTAAGATATTAAACCCTGTACATAACCTTTTTCAAAACAAATGTCACAGTTAGGAAGCATCTACAATTCTCCTGATGATTAATTCAGTCTTTCTGAGGATGCGAGACATGAAATTTGATGTGTCCATTTAACACGATTATGTTTGTCAAGTAGGACAGGCCCATTAAGTGTCAGCGCTAAATTGTGTTCTAAGCAGTGTCATCAGAACTGTTCTCACATCCGTTGGTCGATCATCTGTTGTTAAAAAAGAAAAGAAAGGAACAGTGGTAAACTCAGTAGCGTACTCTTTGAAACGCAAGATTTGTTTGGTTCACACACACTCACGCACGCACGCACGAACGCACGCACGCACACACACACACGAGCGCGCGCACACGCGCTGAAAGTTACTGTTTGTTACATGCTATTAAAAAGAAAGATTTAACCAGTTTCATTGTTCGTCAAAGGCTTTTTTTGCAAAATTCGCAATACAACAGACCTCCAGAGAGCTTAGTGTTACTCACGAAACAAACCATTTGGCTCGTATTGTGTGAGATTTATGATTTTCTTCAAACCTTTATTGATTTAGAGGTAATTAGGTTGCGTCTACCTACACGGAGAGAAAACCCTTGTTGGATATATAGGGGAGGAAGAATGTAGAGGAGAGGGCGAGGTGGGTGCTGACAAAATGGCTCTCTACGGCCAGTCGTACCCAATCAAACAACTCGACGTAACAGCCGCCGGAAACTCACACGCCCCCGCTCCCCTCGCACCAAGTCTGTTACAAAGAATGATGGCATTTAAAGTTCGAGGATGTTTTCACATTTGGATAAAAAACAGTTTATTTGTTTGTTTTTTTCAAAAAAATTGTTTTCTAAACTATTTTCGTTTCCAACAATGGCTTGGGAGACATTTCGAAAGGCGACAGGCTGTGTCCATCAGGTCTGGGCCTCAGAAGGCTTCCTACGTCGTGTTAGACCTACCTCATTGTCCATCGTCCTCGTCTCATTCTGGCAGTTGTGGGAGGCTCTTCACCCACATTCTCTATTTTAATCTGTGTGGTGTGTGTGTGTGTGTGTGTGTGTGTGTGTGTGTGTGTGTGTAGTGTGTGTGTGTGTGTGTGCGTGTGTGTCGTGCGTGCGTGCGTGCGTGCGTGTGTGTGTGTGTGTGTGCGTGTGTGTGTGTGTGTGTGTGTGTGTGTGTGTGTGTGTGTGTGTGTGTGTGTGTGTGTGTGTGTGTGTGTGTGGTGTGTGGTGTGCAGGGGTATCCGATTGTGAAGTTAATTTGCTCGCCTTCCCCAGTATAGAGTAGCAGAGGTGTGTTTCGAAATTCCTCTGTGTGTGTGCGTGCGTGCGTGCGTGCTGTGTGTGTGTGTGTGGTGTGTGTGTGTGTGTGTGTGGTGTGTGTGTGTGTGTGTGTGTGTGTGTGTGTGTGTGTGTGCGCGCGTGCGTGCGTGGTGTGTGTGTGTGTGTGTGTGTGTGTGTGTGGTGTGTGTGTGTGTGTGTGGTGTGTGTGTGTGTGTGTGTGTGTTTGTGGTGTGTGTGTGTGGTGTGTGTGTGTGTGTTGTGTGTGTGTGTGTGGGTGTGAGTGTCAGCGCGCGTGCGTGTGTTTGGTGTGTGTGTGTGTGGTGTGTGTGTGTTTGTTTTGTGTGTGTGTGGTGTGTGTGTGTGTTGTTGTGTGGTGTGTGGTGTGTGTGTGTGTGTGTGTGTGTGTGTGTGTGTGTGTGGTGTGTGTGTGAGTGTGTGTGTGTGTTGTGTGTGTGTGTTGTGTGTGTGTGAGTGTGCCGCTGCGTGTGTGAGTGTGTGTGTGTGTGTGTGTGGTGTGTGTGTGTGTGGTGTGTGTGTGTGTGTGTGTGGTGTGTGTGTGATCGTGCACTGTTTTCTGTGCTAACACTCTGCAGTCACCGGAGGTTTCCGCCGCAGGCAGCATAATAGAGGAGAATGCACACAGCGTTTCATTCCATTTACGATGTTGTCTGGCTCAATAGAGGGCCGGTACCATCATTCGTATTGGGCTTGCAATTCTAGAAGCTAATGTGACCCTGCACTACATCTAGTCATCAGACCCACTTTGCCAGAACTCAAAGATAATGCCCTCTCCATGATCAGACTAATGACAGAGTGTATGACATCCGTGTGAACAACGTGGAAGGATGAGACATCCCGGCATTTCTTTAACACTTGACAGACATCTGCTATGACCTATCCAAACGAGTCGCTTCTGCATTTAAGCCATCCCCAGCAACAACGCCAATAATGTCGAAGTTTTCGCGCTTTGACCAATCACACAGTGACAACTTCAGTGCTCCATGCAGGAATCCCACCTTAATTGCCAGACTAGGGACCCACTGCTCACACAGTGACAACTTTCAGTGCTCCATGCAGGAATCCCACCTTATTGCCAGACTAGGGACCCACTGCTCACGTGACATAGGCATCCAAAAATACCATGTAGCCATCCACCCACACCCACACCCCCAAAGCACCGGGCTGCAACACTGTACACGGACACACCACCACACTAATCATTATTTAAATCAGGATGTATCTTACAGCTATTTCCGCCTTCTCTATTCCTTCCTCCTTTTACTCATTGATTAGTTTTATTCTTTTCGAGCTTATCATTATCATTCTTCCTATTGTCATATTATTTCTAGCAGCAGTCGTAGTCTTAGTACTAGTATTAGCAGCAACAATGGCAGTACTGCTACATGTAGTGGTATAGCATAGCAGCAACAATAGCAGTGCTACTACATGTAATAGTAGTAGTATAGTAGTAGTAGTAGTGGTGGTGGTAGTAGTAGTGGTAGTAGTAGTAGTAGTAGTCGTAGTAGTAGTAGGGTGATAGTTGCAGTAGTAGCAGAACTTATTTTGGTGATGATGATGTGATGATGATGATGATGATGATGATGATGATGATGTGATGATGATGATGATAACAATAATAATAATAATAACAAAAACAACAACAATAATGATAATGATGATAATAATAATAATAATAAAGATAATAGTAATAATGATAATAATTATAATAATGAAAATATGATCGTTGTTATTATTATCAATAAAAATGATAATAATAATAATAGTAATAATAACAATAATAATAACAATAACAACAAAAACAACAATAATAATAACGATAGTAGTGAAATATTATCATCATTCTATTATTATCATTATTATTATTACTATAATTATAACTATTTTTGTCACTATTTTTGTCTTTCCCTTTCTTCTTTTTCTTCATCCTTTACTAATATCGATCTTATTTGCACGATTTCTCTTTTTTTTTTCTTTTTTTTAAATGATTTTCCAACATTAATCACAAAACGGATAATCAACATAACATACAATAAACATCATACAAATGGGTACACTAAATCAAGGGAGGGAATAGGGCTAGAAAGGAAAAAAGGTATAATCACATGAAAATAAATCAAATAGTCCATTCAATAATCAACGAAGAATAAAAGAAAAGAAAAAGAGTCACAAACGTACAACCTTAACTCTTTCTCGTTCACGAGGCACCCGAGGAATGAACACTCCAATATGCCTGTCCAGATAGGGTAAAGTGGTTAGTCAGAATGTTTTTCACATGTATAACACCTATTTTCATAAATTTCATTAGCTACTTTTTACCCTCGACTACTTTTTGCTCGTTTTGCTCGTTCTTTTTCTTTTTCCCTCCACGTCTAACTCATTCCAATAGACATAACAGTTAGTTTTTTCATAAGGTACCATTTTCTATCAAATTCCATGTATTTCATTTCTGAATAATGCATATATTTTTCAACCCTATATATATTATTAAGTTCTCTCAAGAAATGTTTGACAGTAGGTTTTATTTGTTTATTCTGCATCTATATATATATATAATAAATGTTTAGCCCATAAGATAATGTGTTCAAAAACTTCATCAGTTTTTGTATGCTCATCATTTCCGAATAGAACCAGCTCCACATTAAACTCTATTCTGCTGCAATGTTCACATCTTTCTTTTAATGTTTTTTCTAGTTCCCCCCAGAAATGTTTCGCAAACTGGCACTGCCACAAGTAGTGTTGAACTGAATCGGTTTCGGATTCACAAAATGTACACAGATCAGTGGTAAGACTTCCCATCTTCTTTAAGATACAATTTGTAACCAAAATATTGTGACAAATTCTTATTTGGAACCATTTTAATTTAATTTCTTTAATTTTGTTTCACATTGTTTCATTGTTGTTTCCCAATCTACCACATATTTTAATTTATCTTCCCATTTAACAAAGGAGCTTATATCAAATATTGTTATTTTTTCGATGAGATTGCTGTAAAAAGGTTTCGATCCCTTTTTAACGCTTGATATTAATTGTAGTGCTTTCGTTCTTAGGTTACAGCTATTGTTCGTTACTTTAATATTTGCACTTCTTAAATACCTTTTATTGATGATATACAGCCCATGAATTCGAGGTAATTTACAGTGATATCATATTTTTCAGAAAATTTATAATCGAGAAAACTTCCATCTTGATTGACAACATCTTTAACGAGGAATATCTGTTTTGCTATCCAGTTTTTAAAGTTAATGACGTCATTACAAACTCTAAACTTATCATTACAGAATAAAGGTTCTGCTAATACCTCATTCGAATTGTTTAAAAATACCTGATCCCAAAATCAACATACGAAGTAAAAACGTCTTTCCAAAATTTATTGATTTTTTTGCTGAGGAATTTTCTAGGTCCGTAGACGTCAAATGAATCTATTTCTGGAACGTAGCACTTAATATTGTTTTCCATTTTGAATTTGTCGTGTATATTCTTTTTAAACCAGGTCAGTTTTAAAGCTTGTATATATTTGCTTAAATGTGGAATGCCTATACCTCCATTTTCAACAGAATGTACTGCGTATTTCCTTTTGATCTTGTCATTTTTTTATTCCATATAAATTCAAAACATGTTTTCTGAAGTTGATTTATTACATCTTCTGGAGGATTAGGCAACAGAATCCATAGGTATATGAGCTTTGAAAGAATCATGGACTTCAGTACTGCGATCCTGCCAAGGGTGTACATATACGTTTTGACCAAACTTTAAACAATTGTTTGACTTCAATAAATTTATCTGCTGTTTGATTTCTGTCATTTTTGATAACTCTCCTGTGAACCAAATACCTAGTATCCTATATTTTGGTGGATTCCATTTCATTTTCCTTTCGGAAAGATACTCACATTTTGAGTTTTTTAGTTTTCCTAACCATACATTAACAGTTTTTTTCATAATTGAGTTTTAGTCCTGAATTTCTTCAAACTCTTTAAGAGTTTTAAACAGATTTTCATACGAAACCCTATCCCCTTCTAATGTGAACACTGTATCATCTGCAAATTGGCTGATCTTAAACATCGTATTGAGTATTTCAATGCCTTTTATTCTCTCGTCTTCCCTGATTTTACATGCTAAAATTTCTGCACACAAAACAAATAGATACGGCGAAATGGGATCACCCTGACGACAACCTCTTTCTATTCAAAACTCTTAGATACTTTCCCATTCACAACTACATAGGATCTTATATTTTTATAAAATGTCGAAACCCAGCAGCATATACCTTCCCCAAACCCGAAAGCTTAAGTATCTTATTCATATATGTCCAATTTATCGAATCAAACGCCTTCTCATAGTCAATTGATACCAGTAAACCAGGAAAGAATTTTTGTTCCAGTCAAAACATTATGTCATACAAGGTTCTTATATTTTCTCCAATGTATCTTCCCGGAACAAAACCTGTCTGTCTTCATTAATTAATTTATGTAAAACAGTCTTAATTCTATTCGCTGTACAGGTGGCACCTATCTTATATGAAACATTAACAGTGAAATTGGTCTCCAATTTCTTAAAAACTCTCTTGGTTTATCGGCTTTTGGTAGACACGTTATTAATCCTTCTCTTTGAGACACCGACATCTCTTTATTTATAAAGCCTTCATTTAATGATCTTATTACAAACTCTCCTATTTGTTTCCAAAAGAACTTAAAGAAATTAACTGTCATCCCATCTGTACCGGACTTTTATCATTCTGCATATTTTTTCAGGGCTTTTGATGCTTCTTGGATAGTATTCATGCCTTCTAAATGTTCTGCTTCGTCTTCATTTAGTTGAGGCAGATTTTGAAGTATACCTGCTAATTTCAAAATCTTTTACTCTCTTTCCTTGTACAAATGCTCGTAATATGACCTGGTCATCTTCTAACATTTCGTCTGTTTCTAGCATAACATTTCCTTGATCCGTAACTAATTTCAACATCTGTTTGCTAACAAAGTGTCTTTTTTCCAGTTACAAAATACTTAGTTACTTTTTCACCCTGTGAAGCCCATCTTGCTCTGGATCTAAGAATCATCCCATCTACTTTTGTTTTACGTAACTGAGCAAGCTCATCTTTCTTTTTTTGTAAATTAATAGCATTAATCTGCGTGGGTTTTTCTCTTTTCCAAATCTTGTATTTCCTTTTCTAAGCAGTTTTCGGCTTCATTTGCTCTCTTTTCTTATTGATACTAAACGAAATCGTTTTTGATCTTATTTCCATGATCAGAACTTCTAAAAATAACCTATCACTTATCATAAATTGTATTTCATAATTGGGTATCTTGCTTGCTTAAGTTCTGCCTATCATACGGTGATGTAGCATATTGTTTCCTTCACATCATTTATAGTTTGGTTCACTAAATCTACGTAATTGGCATCCCTAAGTAGCGAGGCGTTAAATTTCCAAAATGTTTTCTTTTCTGTTCGGTATTTAGTGCTATGTTTAGTTTGATCAACGAGTGGTCACTTCTGTAACCCCAAAGGATTTCTGCGTCTCTAATATTACCAGTAAGTGTATCTGAATTAGAAAAAAATCCAATCGACTTTTGCTGCATGGGGTTGGGTCTTCTCCAGTATATCTTAGAATTTCAGGATTTAATTCTCTCCAGATATCGACCAATTCTAATTCACTGATCATGTTTAATACCATTTCTCTGGCTTTCGCATTATTTACAGATTTATAATTGTAATAGTTCAGCTAGGATTAAAAACTAGATTCCAATCTCCACCAATTACGATGTTCGTGATACCAGTCCTCCTTGATTTTTGTTTGGATTTCTTAAAAAAAAGTGGGACTGTCGCAGTTTCGTCCATAAATATTTACCAGCACAATTTCAGTGTCCAACGTGTTTCAGAATAAGTATAACGTAGTTTCCTTGTCTATCCGTGACCGTTTTCTTTATTTTGAAATCAAAATTATTATTTAGCAAAATAGCAACTCCCCTTGATCTCGAATTGTAAGATGAAAACACACATTCATAGCCCCATTCTGCCCTAACTTGTTTTTCAATATTTTTTGTGAAATGTGTATCCTGTAGAAAGTAAACTGAATGTTGTTTTTGCCTAAGAAACTGGAACACGTCCTCTTCGTTTTTGAAAGTTTCCTAACACCTGGCAGTTTAAAGAGGATATGGTTAAGTCACTCATTCTTGTCACGTCGTATTAACACATAGTCAGTGCAACCTACTTTTTTCGAGAGTGCAATAATATCCACGAGTGCCCTTCTTTCTCATGATCAACCAAACATATGCAAACAAGACACATTTTAAACAAGAAAGAAAAAAAAATGCTACATAAAAAGTCTGATATGAAGATGGAATATATGCAATCAAAGACCACATCTGGTGAACGAAATGTGTAACAACTTCAAAGGAATATATACTAAACAGCAGTGAATTCGTATCCGCATAGGAATGACACACACTTTCATTCTTACAAATACAGCCAATGTGCAGACTGGGGTGTATGTTGTTGTGTGGTTGTGTGTGTGTGTGTGTGTGTGTGTGTGTGTGTGTGTGTGTGTGTGTGTGTGTGTGTGTGTGTGTGTGTGTGTGGTGTGTGTGTGTGTGTGTGTGTGTGGCGGCCGCGCGCGCGCGGCGCGTGCGCGCGCGTGGTGTCTGATTGTCGAAAAAGGGAGAGTAATAAAAGGCACAGAGAGAGAGAGAGAGAGAGAGAGAGAGAGAGAGAGAGAGACAGAGACAGAGACAGAGACAGAGAGACAGAGAGTTGTCTGTACATGAGTAAGACATCAACATCTAATATCAACACAATCTGGTAGAAGCAGTCATGTGCCAATGTTTCCTCAACCAACAAAAGAACAGACCCGATGCAAAACATAATAATAAACACTCACACTTGCCTGTAAGCGAGCACGTGAGCACAATGTGTGCGCCTGCGCGCGCGCGCGGTGTGTGTGTGTGGTGGTGTGTGTGTGTGTGTGTGTGTGTGTGTGTGTGTGTGTGTGTGAGTGTGTGTGGTGTGCATAGGTGTGTGTGTGGGGTGTGTGTGTGTGTGTTGTGTGTGTGTGTGTGTGTGTGTGTGTGTGTGTGTGTGTGTGTGTGTGTGTGTGTGTGTGTGTGTGTGGTGTGTGTGTGTGTGTGTGGTGCCTGTTGTTGTTGTTCTTCAATTTAACGTCTTTTCAACTAGAATGTGATATTAACAAGGTCGTGTGTTTGAATGTAGTGTGATGTGGGTGTTGTTATGTGTGATGAGTGTTGTGTGTGATGTGTGTGTGTGTGTGTTTGTGTGTGGTGTGTGTGTGTTGAGTGTGTGCGTGCACGTGTCGTACATGTGTGCGTGCAGCGTGCGTACGTGAGTGCGCGCCCGCGTGCGTGCGTGGCGTGTGTGCGTGATTGTGATGAGAGAAACTCTAAGTAAAATTAACTGAAAAAAAAAAAAAAAAAAAGACATCAAAAGTAAAAACAAACAACTGTTCAAAAAAGATCTGAAACAGGCAATTACAGGATTGAGCAACTGGGCTAACATAAGAATTCGACAAAATGTGTGTGTGTGTGTGTGTGGTGGGGGTGTGGTGGTGGTGTTGTGTGGGTTGTTGTGGTGTAGTGTGTGTGTGTGACTGCCTGCCCCTGAGCCTGCAGCACCACCCCCCCCCCCCCCCCCCCCCCCCCCCCCCCCGTCAAAAAGCAAACATCCCTAAGCTGCTCAAGTAAAAATCAAACGCCTGAATGGACTAGTGGACTAGAGCAACAATTGTACATAACATTACCACATTGTCATGACTAAGTACACCCAGATAGAACAAATGAAACACCGTTACAATATTATAATAATTGGGGCACACACGTACACCAAAATTGCATAATGGAAACGTCGGAAAGTACATATGAAACCAATACATACATAGTCATGCCAGGCGACTAAAATAAATAAATAAAAATAATAAAATCCTGCTGCACATGTTAACGTTCATTGACTGATTCATTGTACTTAACCCAAACTGATATACAATACATAACAGCTAAAGTTGCACAGGAGTACACAAAAAAATCTGGCTATGATGTGCATACACACGATAATTGAACAAGAGACCACTAACTATGACACACAAAACTCCCTTCAAGTGTGTTCATTCATTGCGTTTGATTGGCTGGAGCATACATACTGAAAAACACAAATATACATTAAATGTCTCAGCAACAAGATCAACAAACAAAGTGACCAAGGCACCAATAAAAAATCAAGCTAAATGTATAACCAAGGACGACCAATTTCTAAAATCGTGCGAAAAGTGTGCGTCAAACAATACAGATACTGAAAGATCACATTGAAACATAAAATGAGAGGAGAGAGAGCGGCAGAGCAGGCGGGAGAGGGAGAGGCATCCCTAACAGTCATAATGTAAACCAGTGAAAGACATACCAATCCTGCATTCCGCTGGCACTTTCCACCCAACCAACACTGAAGTCTGTTTTATTCAAAATCAAACAACGCTATCCTATTTCCCTGAATCATGATTTAATTCATCTACATGTGCCCAACGACAAGCAGCCTCCCCCACCCCCACCCCCCTTAAAAAAATAAAATAATAATAAAATAAAATAAAAAAAAATTACAAAAAATTAAAAATGTGAAAAAAAAAAAAATTGTGTGTGTGTGTGTGTGTGTGTGTGAGTGTGAGTGTGTGTGTGGTGTGTGTCTGTGTGTGGTGTGTGTGTGTGTGTGTGTGTGTGGTGCGCGCGCGCGCGCACACATAAAACTAGCTTTACACTGAGGTTCAGGTGGGTCAACATACACGCCCACCGCCACCCCTGCAATCAAAAAAGTAAGCAAAATTGAAACCTGATGAGTGGATATTACATT
>CM031598.1:61506570-61511570 GCA_018398815.1 Conus ventricosus | reverse complement strand
CAAAACTTATTAAGGGAAAAAAAAAAAAGCTTTGGTTTAAATTAAATTTCCCGGGGGAAACCCCAAAGGGGGAAACCCAACTTTTCCCCGGGTAAGTTTTCAAACGTGGTTTTCCCCCATCCTTTGGAATTTATTTGTTTTGTTAAAAAAAATAATCCCCAAAAATTTTATATATATTTTTAAAAACCCTTTTTCTTGTGAAAAGTAGAAAATATAAAAAGATATCCCTAAGAACAAGTCTGAGGGCAATTTCTTGAATGAATCCGCAAGGGACAAAATACAACAAACTAATAAATCCAAGATAATACCGCACCTTCCAGCAACTACAGAGCAGCTTGGTGTTGCAATGACTGCAAAAATATTGAATTATAAACAAAGCTGCCTTAGTCTAAGTTGAAAAATAGGGGAGAAAAGCATCATATCTGCAGTGGTAAGATGATTCTCCCTAACAACAGATGCTTTTATATTTTCTACTTTTCACAAGAAAAATGTAGCTTTTCTTGCTCTTTAATGATTTTCTTTTGCTTCTTAGATGGCACCTTTGGGGGTTTTTTTTGAAAACTAAACAAAACATACTACGGTATTGCACACCAACCTTTTCTGGGATTGCATTCTTTTAAAAACTAAAAGGCAGAGGAGTCAAATTACCACTTTCCCGGTCACTGAGGAGAAACCACCAAGTTTCGAAATATCGGTATATGACCAGATATATGTTAGTGAGTTTCCCTCCCTATTGGAGGATGTCTCCCCCTTGGAGAATATAACCTTGCTGAAGGCTCATTTTTGAGAAGCATTTATTTTATTTTTCCCCATTCACCCACTCAAGCACATCTGTTATTTAGGCAGAATCATCTACCACGCAGATATGAATGCTATCTTCCCCCTATTTCTTCAATCTAAGACATAAGAGCAAGTTTTGTTTATAATTCAATATTTCTTGCAGCCCATTGCAACACCAAGCTGCTCTGTAATTGCGGGAACGTGCGGTACTATCCTTGGAATTTATTAGTTTGTTATATATATAATATATATATATATATAATATATATATAATATATATACACAGGTAGAATTTTCCGTTGCCTGCACCCGCACCACAACCAAACAATGAGAACAGGCAGATTAAAAATATACAAGGTAAAAACAAGTTCTTCATTTTCTCCACACAAGGTAAAAATCAACATTAAAACTCGAGCTTTCGGCCACAGGCTCATCAGGAGAATGTTTTTTCTTGACTGTTTTCAAACTGGTCACATTTCACATTCTCCTGATGAAGCCTGTGGGCGAAAGCTCGAGTTTTAATGTTGATTTTACCCTTGTGTGAGAAAATGAAGAACTTGTTTTTACCTTGTATATATATATAATATATATTAATATATATATATATATATATATATTATAAAAAAAATATATATATATATATATATATATATATATATATATATAAAATGCCTAAAACAATTTTTAAGTGCTCAACCCCTTGGGGAGCAACATTAGTTAAAACAAGTTAAGAGGAGTCTTAAAACTATCTACAAATTGTTTCAAGCGTGTTGCGCTGTCATCAGGATGGTTTTGGTTTGCCCACCGCCGATGTTATATAGCGTGGGCTCCCGTTTGCGGTTGTTTGCACGTGCGGGTTGGCTGCACGTGTTTTTTGGGGCTTTCAGGTTGTTTGTTTTGGTGTGTTCACTAACAACGATTTCCATTTATGCCTGCAGTTGTTTACTATTCTGTTTTGGTGTTTAAAGTTGCTAAGTGTGGTTTGCATAGTATTAACCATTTTTCAGTAAACATAGGTTGCACCTTTTGAAACATTGCTGTATGGTGATGCTCTTTTTATGATTTTCCAGGATATATTGTTAGCTTGTTTTTGCGTCTTTAAGTTTCCAGATATATTTGCTCAGTTCTGTTTGGTTTTTATATTTTTCTTTATTAAATGACTGTTTGTGGTTTGCATATCTGGTTTTGAAGTGGTTTTCAGTGATCCCTATGTATGTTTCTTTTTCATTTTCTGATGACACAGTAGCCTGGTTACAATGTTGTGTGAAGACATTTATTGTTTAGTGGGCACTGCTCCTTTCTGTGCAATTGCAAGATTTCCTTTCTTCACCCTTCTTTGCTGTGTTGATTTTCATTTTGTTGGATGCGTCAATTAGGTTTTTGAGGTTGGGCATACATGAGTACGATAGTTTGACAGTGTTTTTGTTAAATATTTTGGACAGTTGTGTTCTTTTGGAAATGAGTTGCTAAGATTTTGAAGAATTCTTTCCCTATGTTTGTTTTGAGTTTCCCGTCGTATGGGGGGTTATACCATATGATTTTTTCTTTTCCTATTTTTCTTGCTTTTATTTGTGTTGTTGTCTGGGTTGTATTGTAATTTGTAATTGTATCCACTTGTTTGTAGTGCCTCCTGGTATTGTACTGCTGCATTGTTGAACACTCTCTCACTGCATGACAGGTTTGATAGTCTCTTGTTTATGCCATGGGGTATGGTCTTTAATATAGATGGTGGATGGTTACTTTTGGTGTGTGCATAAAGAGGTGTATCGTTGGGTTCTTGTATGGTTTAATATGTGATTGTTGAGATCCAGTGTATGTCTAAGTAGTTCACTACCTTTTTGTTTGCTTCAATGGTAATCTTTAAGTTGTGGTTTTGAAGATGATTTGCATAGTTTCTTTCTTCTTGTTTTCGATGGTTCTTGGATTGTTGGTTAGTGCAGCAAGGCCATCGTCTCTGTATAGTCCGACTTGTTTTCCGAGTTTTTTCTTGATGTTGGACAGCATGAATAGTCCGACCAGTTCACATGTTTCTCCACCATCATGGGATCATGTAGATAGTTTTTAAGATTCCTCTTTTAACTTGTTTTAAACTATATATATATAATATATTTATATATATATATATATATATATATATATATATATATATATATATATATATATATATATATATATATATATAATTTTCAGCATTCATTCCAAGGATTCATTCCAAGAACTGGCCCTCAGCACTTGTGTCTTAAGAGTTATCTTTTTTATATTTCTACTTTTCACAAGAAAATATAGCTTGTTTTGCTTCTTTCAATCATTTTCTTTTGCTTCTTAGGTGGCACCTTTCGTTGGTTTTCTTAAAACGCAACAAACCTACTACGGTATTGCACACCAGCCTTTTCTGGGATAGCATTCTTCTTAAAACTGAAAAGGCAGAGGAGTCAAATTACCACTTTCTGCGGTCACTGAGGAGAAACAACCAGGTTTCGAAATATCGGTATCTGACCAGGAGTTATATGTTAGTGAGTTTCCCTCATTTTGAGAAGCATTTATTTTATATATTTTCCCCCATTCACCCACTCAAGCACATACTGTTAGTTAGGCAGAATTATCTACCACTGCAGATATGAATGCTTATCTCCCCCTATTTTTTCAATCTAAGACATAAGAGCAAGCTTTGTTTATAATTCAATATTTCTTGCAGTCATTGCAACACCAAGCTGCTCTGTAAGTTGCTGGAATGGTGCTCGGTACTTATCCTTGGAATTTATTAGTTTGTTGTATATTATATTATATATATATATATATATATATATATATATATATATATTAGTTAAAAAGAGGAGTCTTAAAACTATCTACAAATTTGTTTCAAAGCGTGTTGCGCTGTCATCAGGATGACAGTGCTCCCCAAGGGGTTGAGCACTTAAAAAATTGTTTTAGGCATTTTGAATATATATTATATATATATATATATAAATTATATATATATATAATATACATTAAAAGGAAACACAACGCACTTAATGTCATAATATTTTGCCAAATTTTCGGCCATGCGGCCTTCTTCTGGGCTTGTTTATTGACAAGGTAAGAACGTCATAAGTATTGACGCATTTGAACATAGTTGTCATAGCTATGACGTCAGTGTTTCTGCTATTTAAAAGAATAAAATTGAGATTAAGAGATGAAGTTGGGGAAAAAAAAAAAAAAAAAAAAAAAGGACGCAGATATGCACGTACACACTCATACACACACACTTCACAACACACACACACACACACACACACACACACACACACACACACACACACACACACACACACACATGTACGTGTCTCTCTGCCACCGAGACCGCCAGAGAACCACGTCCCTCTGCACAGGGACCATTCCATAACAGTATTTACACAAACACACATGTACACACACGTGCAGGTCACATAAAGAATTCCACCCAACCACATCATGCCCCACCCCTCCCATAAGTTAACCAAGATTCCCCCGTCTCCACTCTCAAATCAGTGTCCATCGGAATCAAGGCCGTTGAGTCCCAAAGGATAAACTGTCTTTAGTTTATTCTTCCAGAAATCTTCTCTTCTCTGTCTTGCGGTTTTGTTCAGGCTGTGGACCTTTTCCACCACAATGCATCTCATGTTCTTCAGAGAGTGTTCAGGTAAGTTGAAATGATTGTTGACATGAACACATGCACCTTTGTTCAACTTGATGTTAGACCTGTGCAGATAGAGCGATCTTTCAGTGTCAGCATAGTTTTCACCCATGTACTGTGTACTCTGACAGTTGGTGCAGTACAGCATGTAGACAATATTGCTGCTGTCACAGGACAGTCGATGACGGATGGTAAATGTCTCTCCTGTCTGCATACTACTAAATGTTCTGCTCTCAACTAGATGGTTTTCACAAACCACACAGTGTTCAGCTGTACATTTGAAGCATCCAGCATAGATGTCATCTGGAATCGGGAGAGCTGATGGCATGAGCAGATTTCTCAAAGACCGCGATTTTCTTTCGGCTAGTATGGGTGGGGAAGGCATAGCCTTCCGCATTTTTCTGGCTCATGTGGAGAAGAGGTTGGAGTTCTGCAAACCAAGAACGGAATGGGGGATTAGAGGGTTGTGGGTGATGATGAATATATATACTGATTAAACACAATGGAACCCATGAATAACCTTTAACTCAGAAACAACAAAAATTACATTTAGCAAATTCAT
>CM031598.1:61505074-61506470 GCA_018398815.1 Conus ventricosus | reverse complement strand
TGCACGAAAGGCTTCGAGTGATACAATGCCATAGTCTGCACACACACTGAGGTCAGCGTAAGAATCAGCTGTTGGTGATGTATTTGTATTTTGCCATTTAGCTCTGATGGCTGTAACTGGCGTGCAGATAAACTGATACTGTTTCGAGCTTAGCAAGTCACGAAGGTCTTGTCAGAGGGGTGAACGCTCATGCTTGACAGGTGGTGAAACGATATGATGTGTCTCACTTGTATGTTGTTGACTTTTGTACTTTTTATTCACTTGACATCCACACAACATCAAGGTGTTTTCGTCTCTCAGAACGATAAAACCGTTCATTTTCTGCACCAGTCAGAGGCCATTGCTGTGTGTGGTGCGTGGGGTACACTGGCGGTGATTGATCAGTAGAAACATCCTTCTGACCTCGAGCTCATGATCAAATCTGTCTAGCTTGTGTTGGAAATGAAGTGAATTTCAAACAGGACGAAGCGACATTGGACGCTAAGTAGCTCAGTCATCGTGCCCCACATCTGTCTTTCTTATTATCAATTCAAGAACAAAGGCATGGCGACCCGCTGAATTGTGTAATCCTGAAGATTGGTAACAAATAGCAGCGCATTGCACGTGGTGTCTCCTCCTTCTGCTCCTCCGGTGAGCATGAGGAAGATGGCGACAAGGTTTGTTTTGTGTTGAACGGTTGTCCTTGTTGGCCAGTTACCCCACGAGGACACGTGTGTCACATGTCTTCTTCTATAGCCCCTCACCTCCCACCCAGATCTCCAAACGTATTTGCCTTTCTTGTTTTGTCTCCTTTTCCCACTCATACATTCCTAATTTCTTTACGTTTATTTCAAGAAGTGACATCAGACCTTGTGTACCTTGACCTTTAAAGCAGGGTCAGTGGACTGATGTACTGTTTCTTGATTGACATGCTCTCTTCCCCCTACGTCTTTCCCTCTCCCCTCTTCCTCCTTATTCCTTCTCCCTCCCCCCTTCCCCTGCTACAGCTCATACAACTAACATTTCCCTTAAGATTCTCATAAACTACATCATCCAAACGGTAAGTCGCATACCCATGCAACCTAATACGTGTCTCTTATCTAACCCATCCCATACAGTCCTTCGAATGAGACTATAAACCGAGGTTCCGTGTGTGAACGCACGCATAACATCTTGCACACACGTAAAATCCCATCATCAACTTTCGGAAGAGTAGGCCAGTTTGGCCGTTGGTATGGATGACACGCTACACATAGCATGCACCCTGCGTGAGAAATGGAAAGAATGAAGGAAATAAGGAAAATGAGTGATCGATATTGAACGATACTGACTGGATGACACGGGAAACGACTGAATGAAGCGCCAGCTGGCAGCTCTTCAGTCGGCACTACCCTGGTAGGCAGCCCGTTGTGTAAAC
>CM031598.1:61482574-61485074 GCA_018398815.1 Conus ventricosus | reverse complement strand
GAACATAAGAGGAACAGAGAAAATGGAGAAGACCGATGTTGAATGCGAAAAAGTAAACTGGGACTGTATTAGTCTATGGAAGTATATTGCAAGTATCTATAGCTCTGTCACAGACTTTGGTGGCATTCGGGTGAAGAGCAAGGAACAATAGCAATCCATTCATTTACTCATTTTCTATACTCTATACACTTACTTACGTCTTGTTGCTTGGCAAATGTGGTTTGGCGCATATGGACAAGTGTACTCACGGTGAAGCCTTTTTTGACAAAGCTCTGTGAAACTGAACGGAAGAAGAGGAGGGGGGTGGGGGTGGGGGGGTGGGGGGTTGGGAGGTGGTGAGGAGTGGAAAGGAGTAGTTTGAATGGGGGATGAATAGAGAATAACATGAAGGGTACAGACTAGAGCAGATTGAAGGGAAGGAGAGAGAGAGAGAGAGAGAGAGAGAGAGAGGAGAGAGAGAGAGAGAGAGAGACAGACAGACAGACAGACAGACAGACTGACAGACAGACAGACAGACAGACAGACAGACAGACAGACAGATAGACAGACAGACAGACAGACAACAGACAGGTAGAGAGACTGAGACAAAGACAGAGACAGAGACAGGAAGACAGGTTGGAAATTTAAAAAAAAACCCACACCTGAAAATGTGTGAATGAATAGCGGAAGAGAAGGGACCACATGGTAAAGAAAATAAACCAAAAACAAGACAACAGAAGGAACCAGAGTGTAATAACGAAAAAGGAAGAAGGGAGATAGAAAGAGAGGAAGTGGAAAGAAGGGTGTGCATGAGATGGGAAAGGGATCGGGGAAGGGGAGTTGGGGGGGGGGGGGAGGGAATGGAGTTGAAGAATTGACGTGAGGTTAGAGAAAAACACAACTACTGTGTACTAGGGCTTTCTTTGATTGTTGTCTTTCTTCTTGACTGCCTAGAATTGTTATACTAAATTGTAAATTGTAGTATTTGTTTGTGTTTCTTATCATCCTAATTTCACCGCAATGCCACCCAGTTCCACGGCACCAATAACTTCACCAACCCCACTCATTGCCAAAAGTAATTACGTGCGATTAAAAGTGGACCCCAACTTCATGTTTTCATTCCTGTAGAGATCAAAAAGTTTGTTTTTTTTCTTTCTGGGAAAACGCCTTTTATGTGTGTCCCCATACGGCAAAACAAAACACCAATGCATTTTATTGTGTTCTCCGGGGATTCAATATTGATTGCTGTGTTTTGTGAATCTGCAGTTCTTCTATGGTTTACTGTGCTTTATGAATCTGCAGTTCTTCATCTGTGGATTGCTGTGTTTTATGAATCTGCGGTTCTTCTTCTATGGTTTACTGTGCTTTATGAATCTTCAGTTCTTCATCTGTGGATCGCTGTGCTTTATGAATCTACGGTTCTTCTTCTGTGGATTGCTGTGCTTTGTGAATCTGCGGTTCTTCTGCTATGGATTATTGTGCCTTGTAAATTTGCGGTTCTTCTTCTGATAGTTCGACGTGATTTATTGTGCTTGTTGTATGGAGACCCTGTTTCTTCTTCTTCTTCATCGCTTGTGTTTGTGAACGGCTGTGCTTATCATGTGGGGACCTTGGTTATCCTTCTTTGTCTTCTTTTAGTGTTGTAGACTGTGGCTTGGGTACTGTGGAACCGAGTCTGTTGACTGTATATATGTGAGACACTGTGGAAGGCGCCGGCGAGATCTGTGAGTGATATCAAGATATGTAATATGATATCTGATGATTGAAGTTCCTATGTATTGATATCTTGATCTATATGCTGTGTAGTGACATGTATTAATTTGTACCAATTCACATGAATGTATCTTTTGATGGTTCAGGCAGCATAATTATAAAGAAAAGAAATCTAACTCGTGTGTTGCCTGGCTATCCATGTACGTATGGTGTGGGTGTGTGTAGGGAATAATTATTACACGCATCCAAACTTTTGAGAGCGAGAGTCAGACAACAAAACACGCACCGCACACCATCCGTAACATTCTTGGACTGGCTGCAAATTGTTTGGAAATAATTTTTGGGGGTAAATTTTAAAATCCTATTTTAGGCACAGATTTCGCTCGGCTACTCACACCCAAAGTTGTTTTTTTTTTTCAAAGGCGCCATAATACATCAAGGCAATCATTATTATAAATGACGAGAAATTCGAAATGCGTGAAATTGGGTGTCACTGAGGTTTTATCTTTCTTCTTCTTTTCACTTCGCTCTGTCATTGGTTTTCCATTGCTTTCTGCTTCTCCTCTTTATTCTTTTCCTCTTCATCCTTCTCCTTCACTTTCTCCGCCACCCTCCTTCTCCTCCTCTTCCTCCTCCACCTCCTCCTCCTCCTTCTTCTTCTTCTATCGTCTGTCTCTCTCTGTCTCTCTCTCTCTCTGTTTGTCTGCCTGCCTTTCTGTCTCTGTATCTGTCACTGTCTCTGTCTCTGTCTCTCTCTCTCTCTTTCTCTTCTTTCTCTGTCTGTGTCTATCTGTCTGGCTGTCTGACT
>CM031598.1:61445074-61467574 GCA_018398815.1 Conus ventricosus | reverse complement strand
TCCCAGTCTTGGCAGACAGGCCAGCCTCAACGCGAGAGTGCGTGACTAATATCTTCTTCTTTTTTCTTCTGGTCCTTATCTTTGCCTCTTGTTCGTCCTTTACTTCTTGCTCTCTGTGATATTGTTTTAGTTCTTCTTCTCTTTCTTCTCTTTTTCCCTCCTTTCCTTTTTTATCTCCTTATTTTTGTTCTTTCCATTTTCATATCTTATCTTCTTCTTTTTTTATACTTCTTTTCCTTCTTCTCTATATACAGCCTCTTAGCCATTGCATTTGAAAAGTTTCACTCTTCCTCCTTCTCTTTCTTCTCTCCATGCGTACCTTTCCTCTATTCCCTTTTCAGGTGAATTTTTCTTTCAAACATATTTTTCTCCCCCCCCCCTCCCCTTTCCCCCTTTTTTCTCTTCGTTTGCCCCCTCTTCATTCTACGTTTCTATTTTTGTCAACTCTATTCCCTCCTCCACCTCCTCCTCATACTTCTCTTAATGCATCTTCTTTCTCTGCTTCATTTCTCTTTTATTCCATTTATTGTCTCCTCCCCCTCCCTCCTCTCCCCCTCTCCTCCTATTCTGCTCTTTTCACCAAACACCACCACCCCTTCCATGCCCTCTTCTCCCCCGTCCACTTCTCCTCCCTTCACTTGTATGATGCAACTCTCGCTTTGAGCACCTCTATCTTAACTGGGCTGTAGTGTGATTAAGTCTCTCTCCCCCTGCAGTATCTACGTGTTGTCATCCTGGTGGTATCAAAGTGGTATTACATACTTCCTCTTCAAGAATGTTATTTTGAAGAAACAGATGATGCAAGAAGAGGAAGGGAAAGAACTTGAAGGCTGAAAACACGCCAGTGAAGCTCTGATTGAAGATAACAGGAAAATATGGACATACACCACTAGGCACCAGCACTCAAACACAAACAACATGGAGCCGATTTCACAGGCTAGGTGTAGACTTTTCTGGTCTGTTTCATTTTCGATGAACATGCTGAGAATGCCCTATGTCTGCTAGGAGAACTAACAATCCTGCTTCCTCCTTCTTTCTGGGGTAGCTACCCTCATCTGCCACATCATTTGGTGGGTATGAACGTTAAACCTTAATATAACATAACTGCCCATTATAAGGGGGTTGTCGTTCCGGTGGTATCAGTGTAATGCATTTCTGTCTCACCTTCCGTGCAAATCAAATAGCATTACACCCATGCGTGCCATTCATTCCAACTCCCTGTCTATTAGTCACACCCGGCCTGTCCCACCACAGCCCTGGCACCAGCAATTTACAGGAAGAGTATAAGTCAGTTTGAGGCAGTCCTGCAGAGTACTACTGCTGAGTCCTCTTGTTGGGTGGTTCACTGGTGCCTTTCCTAATCCAACATATGCGGAACATCCCCCTGCAAAGCCCTTTCCTGATAATAGTCATCAGTTGCAGGGCCAGCATAAGTGAGTATCCCCTTCCAGAGGGTGCCACCACGTCTGTCCAACGACAGTCTCTATCAACGTATCAAATGAACATCAGCGTGAGAGTAGGGCATGAAGGACCACAGAATTTAAGACCTTTATGAAGATCTATGAGGACAACATGATGAAGATATTGGTAAGGTATTCCAAGCTGGCCTGAGACTGCATGACAGGGCTGTACTCTGCGCTTATTTTCATAATATCTTCCAAAGTTAACAAGGCCTGAAAGATAGAGACATCTGCAGTGATGATCAGAAAATTGAGCAATACTAAGAAACACAACCATCAAATCGATTAATCTCGATAGTATAATTCCTGTCATTCCATTTGAGCCGATAACAAACTCCATCTGGGTAATAGCCGGTCGTGTGCCCAAACATTCTATCAATATTAATGGCTCTGATGGGAATCGAACCGATGACTTCCCAGCCGCGAATCCGTCATACTAACCACTGCGCCTTCCAAAGTACCCGAGAAGAGCGTGGCGGTTGAACATGAATGCAAACTAAGGTAATACACATTCCCCAGACCTCTTTACACTTTTCGCTTTGTTTACTTGTTTGCAAGAAAACAAAGGACACTCAAATATTAACACATCGTTACTCAGTAAAACTCGGCATTTTCAGCAGACACTTTGCGTGTAGATTTGGAAAATCTCACTGGTCACAGGAATTTGATCCTTCCCTCAGATTTGTCTGAGGAATTATGTGTATTGGTTTGTTCGTTCCAGAGCACCATCCACAGACTGCTCAGAATGCAACAGTGCTGACAAGCATAAACCAAAGAGAGGCGGAACACACACCAGCGTAACTGGATCGATGTTAAGTGAATTAGGAGTTGTCTGCTTTACTGACTCTCCTTTTCTTCTTCGTTTTTGTGTGTTCCTATTCATTATGGACAGGATGTACCTGGGTGCAAGTGTATGTGTGGTGTGTGTGTGTGTGTGTGTGTGTGTGTGTGTGTGTGTGTGTGTGTGTGTGTGTGTGTGTGTGTGTGTGTGTGTGTATGTGCGTGCGTCTGTGTGTGTGTGTGTGTGTGTGTGTGCGTGCGTGCGTGCGTGCGTGCGTGCGTGCGTGCGTGCGTGCGTGGTGTGTGTGTGTGTGTGTGTGTGTGTGTAAAACATGATTTTGGTGTTGAATATGTATGTGATTGAGCAAGTGCATGTGTGCATAAGCGTGTGTGCGTGTGCTAGCCTATATGTGTGTTGTTCTCTTTCTCTCTCTCTCTCTCTCTCTCTCTCTCTCTCTCTCTCTCTCTCTCTCTCTTCTCTCTCTCTCTCTCTCTCTCTCTCTCTCTCTCTCTCTCTCTCTTGCAAGGATGTATGTGTGTATGTCGGCATGATGCTGTGCCCGTGTGTGTGTGTGTGTGTGCGTGTGTGTGTGTGTGTGTGTGTGTGTGTGTGTGTGTGTGTGTGTGTGTGTGTGTGTGTGTGTGTGTGTGTGTGTGTGTGTGTGTTGTGTGTGTGCGCGCGCGCGCGCGCGCGCACGCGTGCGTGTGTGTGTGTGAGTGCGTGTGTGTGTTTGTCTGTCTGTCTGTCTGTCTGTCTATGACTAAATTATCATCGTTAGTTAGGGGATCAGTAGGTGGCGTCCTATGTGTGTTGGATCAGAACAGGTACCACTAAACACCACCAAAGTGATTCAGCAGCAGCGCAGTGTCTCTTCTAGTGGGTTGCCTCATGACGATTTGCCATTAACTGTTCCATGTGGATTGCCAGTGCCAGGGCTTCGGCAGGACGAGCCAGGCTTAGCTGTAGACGGTGGGCCAATCGGCAGGACGAGCCAGGCTGTAGCTGTAGACGGTGGGCCAATCGGCAGGACGAGCCAGGCTGTAGCTGTAGACGGTGGGCCAATCGGCAGGACGAACCAGGCTGTAGCTGTAGACGGTGGGCCAATCGGCAGGACGAGCCAGGCTGTAGCTGTAGACGGTGGGCCAATCGGCAGGACGAGCCAGGCTGTAGCTGTAGACGGTGGGCCAATCGGCAGGACGAGCCAGGCTGTAGCTGTAGACGGTGGGCCAATCGGCAGGACGAGCCAGGCTGTAGCTGTAGACGGTGGGCCAATCGGCAGGACGAGCCAGGCTGTAGCTGTAGACGGTGGGCCAATCGCAGGACGAGCCAGGCTGTAGCTGTAGACGGTGGGCAATCGGCAGGACGAGCCAGGCTGTAGCTGTAGACGGTGGGCCAATCGGCAGGACGAGCCAGGCTGTAGCTGTAGACGGTGGGCCAAAATAAACGGCGTGCATACCTCACCACTGAGGTGGCACAGAAGATGAGGCAGAAAAGAAATGTTTTGCCTTTTGGTCTTGAGAGAGAGAGAGAGAGAGAGGAGAGAGAGAGAGGAGAGAGAGAGAGAGAGAGAGAGAGAGGAGAGAGAGAGAGAGGAGGAGAGAGAGGGAGGGAGAAAAAAAAAAAAAAAAAAGAGAGAGAGAGAGAAGAGAGAGAGAGAGAGAGAGAGAGAGAGAGAGAGAGAAACAGAGAGAGAGAGAAACAGAGGAGAGAGAGAGGGAGGAGGGAGATATAAAACCCAGATAATTTATTGCTGCGGAGTTTAACCCATTCCAGAAGGCATTGAGAATTTGAATGTTTGAAGGAAAGAAAGACAAAAACAAACAAACAAACAAACAAACAAACTCTCAACTGTATCAGAGTTGACATCAGACACGCTTTGAATTCCTGACAATCCAAGTATGTCGCTAAATGTACACGCAGTCATGTTTGTCCAGTGCAGCACCACACAGCACCACACGGTAGACGCCTCGCCCACAAATAAGCAAAAAAAAAAATCCACGTCTAATTTCCAGCCCACGAAACGTTCCCAACCCAAGAGGGAAGAGGGTGACGGGGAAGGAAGTGGGGTGGGGAAGGGGTGTGTGGGGAGGAAGACGCTGGGAACGAGAGATGGGGATCTTGTGGGGTAGAGGGGGTATTGGTTGAGGTTGCAAGGGATATGAATTACTGTCAAAGAAGGTTGAATCCGACTGCATACTTAATTAATGATATGCAAATGCTAAGTCTGGCATCACTCCTATGCTTACTTTCATCCTGCTAGACAGAGATCCAGAGCATCAGCTGGAAGCGGATCGTTCCTTCCTCACAGGTTATTTGTTTAGAGTACACTTTGGCAAACCGGTCTAAATAAGTTGGTGGGTCGCTGGCATATGTCCATTGACGCGCACCACAGCTGTTCAGAGCTAGCCACTTAGTTTTGAGAGGAAGGGGAGTTTACAGCTCGCCCACAGCTGCAGAGGCCAAGCCGTGAATGCAGGTCAGGGAAAGGGGTGTTTTCTGCAGGCTGCTCCCCACCAGCCAGCTAACCGCGCTGTACTCAGCGAATTGAATGTCATCTGAGTAAAGCCGGTCTGGCAACAATGTGGTCGGCATTGCTGAACGGCCATTACAAGCAGGGCTGTTAGTTTGATAATTAGTAGTTGTCATAAAAAATGTAATACATCTGTTCTTTTGAGATAACTGAATAGGCAAATTCCCGACAATTCTTTTAATACCAAACTCGACTAGGTTTATTTTCCTGTAGATAATGTAGATACGGCATGAAAGCTTGTACACATGTGGTCAGGCGATATTCAAACAATGACAATACACACACACAATTGTGCAAAAATGACGTCATCACTTTCTGGGAACTTAATTTTCCCTAGTTAACTAGTACACAAGTTTGATACATGCCTATGCTTGGACTACAACAACAAAAATGTTGGGTCAGAAACGTGTAAGCCTTGTTTGTTCGGCCCTTTAACTAAGTGTCTCGAATGGGACGGAAAAATAAAGCTGTGGCACGAGAGAGAGAGAGAGAGAGAGAGAGAGAGAGAGAGAGAAGAGAGAGGAGAGAGAGAGAGAGAGAGAGAGACAGAGAGAGAGAGAGACAGACAGACAGACAGACAGACAGACTGACAAACCAACAGACAGACAGGAAGACAGACTGACTGACAGACAGACAGACAGACAGACACACACACACACACACACACAGAGTTAGCGAGACAGAGAAACAGAGAGACAAAGACAGAGACAGAAACAGGGACAGAGAGGATTGTAGTAAAGGACAAAGAGTGCGAGGGAGATAGACAACAAAGTGTTAAATACAGTAAGAAAGGAACACACAGACACACACACACACACACACACACACACACACACACACAAGTACAGGAATCCCAGTCTACATCGCTCTTCATGGAGAACACGATGCCTCCCTCCTCCAGTCTTCTCGTCACACAGATATCATGATGTACCCTTTTCTCCTGCACCGGGCCCTGGCGGAACTTCTATGATGTTCTACAAGACTGGTGAATGATCTTCATAAAACTTAACAACACTCCCCCGTCAAGAAAGTCAGTAGTTGTGCTATAATGTCTAGCGACTGAAATGATAAACTGATCGTCTTTGTGATATATATTTGCCTGGTTGCCATTTTGATTTTTGTTTTTCTAACCTGCTACATCGCGTAGTTTCCTCAATCCCCCCTCCCCCTTTTTTTTTTGTGTGCGTTACACATTACCATCTTATTCCTCTTCTAGGCCTTGCCTTTTGTAAAAGTGTTCTCTATTGCGTTGCTGTTCACTGATTAGTTCATTGTTGGGGAATTGTCTTTTTATCTTTCATTTGAATAATCTTTTTTTTGAAATTGTCCCTCCTTAAATGTCCATTGAAAAATTTTGTGGAAACAAATGACATTAATAACTACAATGAACTCCCGGTGTTTAAACAAAAAATTTGGGGTAAATCTTCAAAACATCTGAACCCAGCTCCTACAGGTCCTTTTCTTCAATCACAAATGGTCTAAAAAAGATTTCCCACGACTATCGTTTTCTTTTTCCCCCCTTGGGGTCAAAAACGGTACAAAAGAAAGTCTCTGCAGCCATTATATAAATGCCAGTTATTTTACATCCCCTTCAGCACCTATCCAAACTGGCACCTCAGACTTGTATTTTGGCACTTTGCACTTTGAAAATTTCTAGTCTTAAAAGCCCTCTGGTTTTTTTTCCCAAAAAGGGAGTCATTGAACAATTAAAGAGGGGCTACTAATATAAATTTCAAAGTAGAAAATGTTTAATTACAGGGATTTTAATAAAGCCCTTTTCTGGATAAATTGCCGAAAGTCAGCTCAAACCTTTTAGTGGGAAATATCGACCCCCCCACCGCCTGTTAAATGATGGAATTTTCCGGACTGCCTGTACCCCTAGTCACAGATCATTGCAATTATTTGTTTTTAAATCTCCCCATCAAGGGCCCCACGTACATGGAAAACTATAACACTTTAGGGAGTGACATTTCCCATATTTATTTCTTGGAGGATTTGTAGGAGCCAAGATGCAAAAGGATAAAACCCCAAATTTTGATTAAAGCGGCGACGGGGCCCAAAATTAAATTTCTATGCATCTTTCTAGATGCAATTCTTTTGATAAATCTGAAAAATCTATTACAGTCATTTTCTATCTCACTAGCATGCAGCGGTGAGGCAATTCCGTTCTTAGTCAATCAAACCCCCAAAACAGGGGTAAAGGGGGTGGACAAAATTTTGCAGAAACGCGTTGAAAAAAATAAAAGCCTTTTAAACTGTACGCAAAAGAAAAAAAAGGTTAAAAGGGGACATCCGTTAGAAGGGCCAAAGAATCAAAGGAATAAAGAATTAAAAAATGCAAAACCCGGTTGGTCATCATTTTTTTTTTAAAATGAATAAGGAACAAAAGAATCAATAAAATTTGGAAAAATCCATGAAATGAAAAAGGGAATCCTTTACCGCAACCCAATCTAATAGGGGCTGAAAAATTTCCTTCGAAAACCCAAAAAGCAAATCTTTTTGCTGACATTTTTTTCCAAAAACACTCCTTCTTTTTACAGACAAATGCAAGCTATGAGGAAAAACCCCTAAAAAAAGAAATTAGCTGATGGACAAAAATAAGACATTATCAAATGTGATATTACGTCTCAGGAATTACACCGCTTTTTCTTCTTTGTCTATAAAAAACGTCGTTGGTTTAGTCCATTTCTAATGAATTTTAAAAATATACCACAAATTTTGTTTTTTTTACATAAAAATTATTAATAAATTTTGGGAGAAGGAACATCCTTCCATTGAGAGACTAAATTTAATTTCCCTTTTTAAAAATAAAATCAATGCCCAACACAAAAGCTATCGACCTAGAGCCTTAATCCATGTCTGTAAACTAATGAGAAATTTGTTCTAAACAATTTGACTACTTTTGTAAAAAACTCGTATTATTCCCGCAAACCGGGCCCGGTTTTAAAAAGGGCATCTACATTGATCATTTTGAAAGCTCCACCAAATTAAAACCATTTGCTAAAAAAAAAACGTTCCCCACATTTTCGATATCAAAAAGGGGCATTTGATCATTTTTGGGGCGAAAACTTTTATATAAAAAAAAAAACTATGGGTCTCTCGGGTCTTTTTTTATAAATTTTTTAAAACATTCCTACCAACGAATTTCAGACAAAATATCTTATTATTCATCAAAAGATACAAATTTGGGAACCCTCAAGGCTCTGGCCCCCCCTTTCTCTTAATATTTTAACAGTTTTACCTAAATACTTTTAAAAAAAACTTTTAATTTGATTAAATTTTGCGGATGCATCTGCTTATGGTTGAACCCACATAAAAAAGAACACATCAAAAAGATCTGTTAAATTTCATTTAAAAAATTACAAAAAGATTAACACATGCAACTTTATGTCTGATAAAGGGTTATGCCCCTCGGGTGAAAAATCCCTTGATTTATTGAGCGGTTCTGCTCACAATCTCCTAACTTCAAAAAACTAATACCACATTGGGTACACTTCTGAATTAAAAATTTCCCTTTGGGGGCATCTTTTTCAAATCTTTCTTGGAATTTTTCACTTGGAACACATAAAAAATCAAGCGAGAAAATCCTTTAATCTGCCAAAGTTATAAGCAAACAAAGTTGGGGGGCCAGGAAACAAAAGGTTTAAAACATCTTTCTTTCTTTAGTTGCCCAAAATTTTCATATGCCAAGAGGTTTTTTAGGCTCCCAAGTACTTTTTTAAAAAAGCTTCAGTTTTAGACTTTTAAAGGGATTCAGATTAGCCCCTTGGTGTTCCATTTTATGCTTCGCTTTTTGGAAAAAACCTGAACTGGTTCTTTCCTCTTATGACCATCGGAACTCCTGCGCTAAGTAATTTTCGCTGCTCAACAGAAATGCAAAACCAAATGGAACTGGGTATAGGTCCCGATGTAGACTTCCAAACGTCTTAAAAACATTCGAGCCACAAAACGTACCACTATTTTTCCACTTTTTTGACAAATTCAGGTAAAACAATCATAAACAGCTTCTGTGCGTTTTCCCATAAGTCCCGTCCAAATGGGAGCTCCTCAAACCATGTTTTATTTAATATACAACTATATTAAAACTGATAAAATTAAAATTCTAGCTTTCGAAGCAAAATCACATATCATGAATTTTTATCGCTTTGAAAATCTAACTGAAGGCCCCATTAAACAATAAAAGCGGTTGGGGCTTTGTCATTCCTTTTTTAAAAATGAGAAGTCCTTTCATCTTGGGGGAAATCTTTCCTTTTTTTCCCGAACTTTTAAACAATATTAATGGCCGTAGAGTACATACATATTTATCATTTTTACTGTTTGGGATTCTCTTTTGTTTTTCAAGTCAGTTTTTTCAAACTTTAGAAACTACAAAATTTAAAAAATCGTGCTGAAAAGTATCAAAAATTAAAAAATTTTTCACAACATTTGTCAAAGGTAAAAATAGTTTAATTTTTTTTTGGTCCTTCCCCATTTTTCAACCGGGAAAAGGTGGGCTGACAGGGTTGCTCGAGCAGTGCAAACAATTTTGACAAAAGGCTTCTTTTATTTTTCCCTTGGGTTTCATAAGGATATTCTCTCTTACAAAGCCTCTTTTGAAAAATTTAGGAAAATAAAAAAAATGTTCCCCCCGAAACATAACCCACTCTCTTACTTTTTTTACGAGCTCTCGAGCAGTAATCTTTTTAAAAGGGGCTTTCCCCAAAATCCATAAACCGTAATATAAACATAGGGTTTACCCAGACACAGTAACAAATTGCCTCCTTATTATTTTGTTAAAAAAAAAATGCATTAAACAAAATATGCAAAAATATTCGACTTGGGGCCCTTGTAATTGGACAAAACACACGCTTACTTTTTCCCCTACTTGATTCCGATTTGTCAGATTTTTGAAAGGATGCTTCAAAATGCATATTTCGGATCCTGATCCTTAAATTTTGTACGAATTTTTATGTTAACCAGTTGGTCAATCCGAAAATTGTGTTTCATGATCTTTTTCGTAATTTTTGTTTTTTACTTTTGATGTTTTTTTTTTTTTTTTTTTTTTTTTACAGTTTAATTATTACATAGAGTTTTCTCCTCACACACATACACGCACACACGCACACACACGCACGCGGGCGCGCACTCACGTACGCACGCTGCACGCACACACGTACGCACGCTGCATGCACACACTCAAACACACACACACACACACACACACACACACACACACACACACACACACACACACACACAACACACACACACACACTCAAACACACACACCTTGTCTAATATCACATTTAGTGAAAAGACGTTAAATTGAAGACAACAACAACAACACACACACACACACACACACCACACACACACACACACACACACACACTCGAGAGAGAGAGAGAGAGAGAGAGAGAGAGAAGAGAGAGAGAGAGAGAGAGAGAGAGAGAGAGAGTATGTATGTCTGTATGTGTGTATGGCAGCGGTTTGTGCTGTTTCAAAACCTCAAGCGAATGTCTGAGCATTTGGAGGGCAGTAATCGATCAGCTGCCTGTGTCCTAATCTCGCTGAAAGGGACGCAGGTGATGGAATGCTCTTCCCAATTTTAGTTTACAACTCTCAGAACCTCTCTCTCATCCCTTTGTCTCCCCCCTTCTGCAGACGATGTAATCTAGTTTAATTTCCTACTACTACCTCCTTTCCCCATCCCCTCTCACTCCACTTTCTCCCTATCCCCCCCGACCCACCTTAGTTTGCCTTAATTTCTTAACGTATTCAACACTCTGTTGTTTGTTTTGTTGTTTTTCCCCATACTTTTCTTTGCAGTTTCCATCATAATGCTATGTAAGTGTCTCATTCTTTTCCTTCCATTTTTCTTGACTGAACGTATTTGAGACAATGGCGAAAACGTCGACGACGATAGTAGGGGTGAAACCATGAAATATATTTGAGCGCATTTGTGTGTGCCTGCACATGCATATATATATATATATATGGACATGTATATATATCTACCTATCTATCTCTCGATTTCAAACATATCATTCACACCATGTTAAGAAATACATAAAATTCATGATAACATAGAATAAAACAAACTAAGATGCAACTTATATTCCAAGGAAACTCACGGGCAATACATCTGCAACATGTGCTCTTCGCGCCAGTATTAGTCCTGTACGGTGCGTTGGGGCTGAGGGCACAAACTAACAACCCATGTGTTAAAACAGTACTAAGGCCACTGAGTGGTGACAGTATCTGTTCCGCCATTTTCCCTGTTCAAACGCTCCAGGCGGGCCTAAAAATACCTCCGCGTCAAGAGAATCCGCTGACGTAGATAAAGCCATTTATTCAGTTCACGCGACAAACCCGCCGCGGGGATAAACTTATAAAGGATCGGACCTGGGCTTGGTCCCTAGGCCACCGGCCCAGACCACCCCCCATAAAATTATACCGCATGATTCCCAGTCTTGGCCAGACAGGCCAGCCTCAACGCGGGAGTGCGTGAATAATTTTTTTTTTTTGTTCTTCTTGTTCTTCTTCGTCTTCTGCTTCTTGTTGTCATTAATATTGTTGCTCAGCTTCTTCTCTTTCTCCTCCGTTCTTTTTTTAAAACTTCTCCTTATCTATTTTTTTTTTTAGCTTTACTGCTCTTTCCTTGTTTTTCTTTTTTTGCCTCTGCATCGTTTTCCTTTTCCTCCACATACACCTTCTTTATCTTTCATTTTAAAGCATTTAACTCCCCCCCCCCCCCCCCCCTCCTCTTCCATATTTCTATTCATGCTTTTCATCTATTTCATTCTCCTGAATTTTCTTCAACCATACCTCCCCCCCCCCTCCCCCACCCCCTTCTCCTTTTTTCTTCTTATGTACACCCTCCTTCTTCCTACTTTTCTACTTGTCAACTTGGTTCTCTCCTCCACCTCCTCCTTCCACTTATCACACTTCTTTTATACGCCTCTGTTCTTTTCTCTTCATTTCTCCCTCATTCCTTTATTCTGTTACCCTGCCTCATCCCCATTCCTCCACTCCCATTCATTTTCCCCTTTTCTGCAGTATCCATCTACTTTGTCTTGTCATCCCTCCCCCCCCCCCCCCAACTCTTCTCACCCATCCACATCTCCGCCTTCTTCTTTTCACTTGTGTGATGCAGCTCTGACTTTGGGCTTGTTATATCTTAACTGGGCTTCAGTGCGAAGAGACAATTCTCCCCCTGCTGTGTCTAGACAGTTGTACAACATAAGATGGTTGAAAATTCTATTTTTTTCGTGTTTGGTCCGTGTTATTCTTAAGATTTTGACTAAGGATCAAAGGTACGTTAATGTGAGCATTGTGATATTACGATTACCAAATACGAAACTGGGGTTTTCAGCATTATATCTCAACCAGACTTGGCATGACAGATATAAACATTCGCAGCCTCCTTCCATCAGACAATGACTGAATTCAGACCCAGTTCTGCTGGACTGATATTCTTCATGTACTGTTACACCTGTTTGTCATTTCCATCCCTCATATTTATACAGTTAAACACGAAATACTTTTCGTCCATGAAAATCATTGATAGCTCGATCATTCCAATCAGCTCCGTTTTGACAAATGTAATCGCAAAACGTTTTCATAAGAAAAGGACAGCGTTCTGACTCTTTGTTTATGTATACGTTCACTTCAGAAGTGCGTCATTTTGGGAGGAATTCAGGAGAAATGTTATAATTTGGGGGGTAGGGCCACTTCAAAGCAGCTATCACAACCGGGTTTTCAGCCTAGGTATGGCACCTTTGACAACTCGGATCGCTTGCAGTGTGAAGTTGTTCCACCTTTCGAGAGCCCTTGGAAGAGCTGACGAAGGTTTGCAGGGGTGGGGTGGTGTTTGATTGGGCTCTGACAGTTCCGTCCAACACGTCCCAAATATGACCTATCAGATTCGGGTCAGGAGAAAGGAAGAGCAGTGGCTGCAGGATGTTAGCAATGTTGCAGTGAGGGGGCCCTTTGCATACAGGAGGGGCTCCTCTGTTGAGAATTGTAGCACGTACCCCAAACCATAACACCAACATCACCGTAAGTAGATGCCTCACTCACACAGTTTTCAACGCAAAGTTTATTGGGTCTGCCATATATTACTGCCCTTTCCTGTCATGGCCTTAAAGCAGAAAATGCGCTCAGTACTAAATGATTGTTCTCTCCCAGTCATGTTGTATAGTCAGGTGGCGTTTCTGATAACCCACTGGAGTTGGGGCTGTCGATGACATTAGGTAAGCACAGATCCCCTAAAATCTCTTCAGGGGCTTACTCCTGTGGCCTGTAGCCAGTTTGGCACCAACCCGTCTGAGACCAGCACAGTGGCCTGTAGCCAGTTTGGCACCAAACCCTCTGAGACACAGCACAGTGGCCTGTAGCCAGTTTGGCACCACAGTCTGAGACACAGCACAGTGGCCTGTAGCCAGTTTGCCCCAACAGTCTGAGACACAGCACAGTGGCCTGTAGCCAGTTTGGCACCAACGGTCTGAGACACAGCACGGTGCCTGTAGCCAGTTTTTGGCACCAACAGTCTGAGACACAGCACACACCAGGAAGTGCCTTGGCTGCAGTGATGATAGGCCAAAGCAGAATTTCTTAGGTGGCGGAGGCAGTTAAAGCGATCCTGGCAGACAATGTTCCCCTCTGTCTTCCAGTGCAGGGCTTGTCCGTGGCGGTGCCTTTGGCTTGGAACTGAGTCCACAGTCTGCAGATGGTGGTCTGAGTGAAGCTGAAGTGCTGTGTAATGCAGCTTGTGTCTGGCCAGCCTGCAGGTGTGTCGAATGCGTTTTTTTCCCGTTGTGCTTAGGTCCTGGGGGGTATGTTTTGCCCCTTGATTGTGCATAAGCATTTTGACTGAATCATTTCATTTCTGTAGTGTGAAACAGTGACGGGGATGGCAAATTAAAACCCGTCATTTCATTTGAATGTGTAGCAAGCAAGGTGGCAAACGGGCCGAAGTTGCAATTAGCGGCACCGTACATGCAACACATGCAATATCTTAAGCTCGCAATATCCCGACAAATTTCAACTGGTTTCCTTCAGAGTACAAAAAAGTGCTCGGTGTGTGTGTGTGTGTGTGTGTGTGTGTGCGTGTGTACGTGTGTGTGTGTGCGTGCGTGCGTGCGTGCGTGCGTGCGTGCGTGCGTGCGTGCGTGCGTGCGTGCGTGCGTGTGTGTGTGTGTGTGTGTGTGTGTGTGTGTGAGGGCAAGCAGCATCAGCGTGTCATTCTGGTGGTATCAGAGTCATATCATATGCTTCCCCGTGGAGAATTCTGTAAAGTACAGAGGAAGAAGAAGACGACAGAAGAAGAAGAAAGGAAAAGAAGTTTAGGGCTGAAGATATGCCAGTGAAGCTACGAACGAGGAGAACAGTACCACGACGAGCCAAGTACCTGTATCCAAACACTAACAGCACGCAAAAGTCAGTTCCATACTCTGGGTGTGGATGTTCATAGTCCATTTCATTTTTAACGAACATACTGAATAATGTCTTATCTCTATTAGGACCAAAACAAATTCCCCTCCCTCTTCCTTCTCCTGGTCTGATTAACCTAGTACACGGTATCATCTTTGGAGGTTATGGGTGTCAAATCTTAATATAACAAATCGCTCTTCATGACAGGTTTGGTGTTCTGGTAATATCAATGTAGTGCGTTTCTTTTCGTCTCACCTTCCATGTCATTCCCATGGTATAACCCCTACGATGCTCCCTCCAGCTGCCCGTCAATAGCCACACCCTGGCTTGTCCAACTGCAGCCCTAACACTGGCAGTGCCAAGGGGAGAGGCATCGTCAAACCGATCTGAGGCAGCCCAGCAAAGGAAACGCTGTACTGCTGGCGAATAACTTGGGCAGGTGTTCAATGGTGCTTGCACTGATCCGATATACTGCAGAGCACCCTCTTCTAAACCCCCCTGCTGATGATCACAATCAGCTAGTTTCTCTTCGGAGGACGCCACAGCGTCCGTTCAATGACAGTCTTCATGAACTCGTCCATTCTGGCGATTTTCATAGGACCTCGTCAAGGACAAAGGCGCGGAGAGCAAATCGAAGCTGAGGTCATCTTGAGAGCAGGGCATGAAGGGCCACCGAATGTGAGACTTAAGTATGCAGAATAATGAGAAGGAGGATGATGAAGATGATGCTAAGGCGTTCTATTTTGACCTGAGACTGCATGATAGGGTTGTACTCTGCACTTACTTTCATGATCTACTCAAACGTCAACCAGGCCCAAGAAATACAAACATGGTCAGGTGATTTGAGCAAAATTCATTAGAAAAGCATCCATCATGTAGATGAAACTCGACTATGTGGCTCCTCCCAGCTGAACCCATAGCAAACTCCACTTTTGTAATATCCACTCATGAACCAGAAAATCCTACACATATTAATGGCGCTAATGGGAATCGAACCCACGACCTTCCCGACGGAAATTCGTAATGCTAGCCACTGCGCCCTAGGAGCTACCGTATCAGTATACTGTGAGACGAGTCCCTACCCTCTTCCCCCCCCCTCTCTCTCTCTCTCTCTCTCTCTCCTCTCTCTCTCTCTCTCTCTCTCTCTCTCTCTCTCTCTCTCATCCCCCCTTCACTCCCCCAACTCCCCATTTAAGATGCTTCTTTCTCCACCTATCAAATGGCATGAGGAGGACGTGGATGTTAAACGTGATTGTAAACTAAACTAATCACCACCCTACTGTATCCTCCCCCCCCCCTCCACCCAAACTCTTCCAACCAGAAAACAAAGGATACACAGATATTAACACCTGATCATTCAGCTTATTGAGAAGATACTTTGTCGAGCAGATTTGGAAAATCTCACCGTTCACAGGAGATTTTATCCGTCCTTCGAGTTTGCCTATGGAATTGTCCAGAATCATTAGAATTATATACCGGAGCAACGTCCACAGATTTCTCAGTAAGCAACAGTGCTGAGAAACGTTACACAAACACAAGCAGCTAGCACACAAGCGTACTGGATCGATGTTAAGTGAATTAGGGGTTGTCTGCCTTGCTGCGTTTCCTTTTTCTTTTCTTGGATTTGTTTTTCTGTTGCTCATCCATTACGGATAGGATGTACGAAGGTGCAAGTGTGTGTGTGTGTGTGTGTGTGTGTGTGTGTTGTGTGTGTGTGTGTGTGTGTGTGTGTGTGTGTGTGTGTGTGTGTGTCCGTGCGTGCGTGCGTGCGTGCATGCGTACACGCGTACTTCCGTGCGCGCGTGTGTGTGTATGTGTGTGTTGTTGTTGTTCTTCAGTTTAACGTCTTTTCACTGAGAGTGATATTAGACGTGGGGGGAGAGAGTGACTGTATGACTGCATGAGTGAAGAGGTGTGTGTGTGTGTGTGTGTGTGTGTGTGTGTGTGTGTGTGTGTGTGTGTGTGTGTGTGTGTGTGTGTGTGATCGTTAATGGTGTTAGGGAATATTTTCTTAACTTTATTTCAAAACAAAAGTAAAACTTAACAGTAAGCTGTACAACGGCATTTGAAAACAAATGATATATCAAAATAATGAGAATAGGTGTGTGTGTGTGTGTGTGTGTGTGTGTGTGTGTGTGTGTGTGTGTGTGTGTGTGTGTGTGTGTGTGTGTGTGTGTATGTGTTCGTTCTTCTCTTTAAGGTCTTTTCACAATGCTGTAATATTAGACGAAAAAAAAAAAACTTCCCGTCTTCCTATCTCTGAACCTCCCAACCATTTCCCTTCAAAAATGAAATCTTAACAACAATAACATACTCAAAACATTTGTAAACATTAAATCAATGAGCCAACTGGGCTCCCTTTTAAGTCTTTAACAACATCCAGCATAAGCAAATCGTTCAATAAAATATTCTTAAAAGATGAATCTGAAACCGTTGAATCACAAATCGAAGTGGGTAAAAATGATTTCAAATGTTGACAGTGTAGAATAACATGGACAGGTGTTATTTCCTCACCGCAGACGCACTTAACATAACTGTTGAATTTGCATCTGAGAGCATTCAGTCTGAATCTGTAGACCAGGATGACAGTGTTCGGTTTTCACACATGAGCTCACCATTGCAGGAATGTATATGTTTGACTTTGAAAATATTCCTCTTTTCAGTGAAATTTACAAAAGAACCTCCCAATAGTTCCTTCACATGATTCCAACAAGTTTTCGTTATTAAGGAATAATTTTCAGATAAAGATAATGGAATTTTAACACATACAGAATTTTTAATGTTCGTTGCACCCTTTTTAGCTGTTCTGTCCGCCCATTCATTACCAAAAATATTACAATGTGATGGAACCCAAGAGAATGAGATACTAGTTCCGCGCTGTGACAAATAATGGATTGTATGACAAATTTCTGCAATAATATCACCTCTTACTTTTAGATTATAAGACTGTAGCACGTCTAAAACAGATTTAGAATCAACCAAAAATAATACCTGAACTAGACTAAAAGGAAGATCAAGCAGAAAATTCAAACCATCAAAATAGCAATACGTTCTGCTGTAAATATTGAAAAATGTTTTCAAAGATGGTAAGCCTTTTCTACTTTTAAAGCTGGGATTGCAAATGCAGCTCCAACCATGTCATTATCTAGCTTAGAGCCATCAGTGTAAATTTTTAGATGGTCCGGGTAGTGCTAAAAATATGAGCTTTTACAGAAGCAGATAAAGTGGGACCATCAGTTTTCTTTATATTTGTATAATTAGTATCGAAATAGGCTGATAGTAGTTCCCATTTAGGCACTGCAGTGAACAGTACACGAGATGATATATCTTTCTTATTGATTCCTGACTCTTGAAATATGTCGTCTATGTATTTGTCCGACTTTATTCAAGTTTAAAAGGCTGGGCCAGTCTTGAAATAAAAGTTACTCTGTGTTAGGTTTCCTATGGGAGCAAAACTTACCCCACTTGTTTACTGTTTATTGTTTACTGTTCCCTACCTCATTTCATTTCCCATTTTTAAGAAGTTCAGACTCTTTTTAGCTTTCATCATTACGTATTCTAAATGCTCTTTCCATGACAATTTTGATGTAAGGATTACTCCTAAAAATTTAACAGACTGTGCATAATTGATAACTGACCCGTCTAGATTGAAAGAAGGCAAATCTCTTCGATCGTAACCAGAGTCAAAAAGCATCATATGTGATTTCTCTTGAGACAAAGTTAAACCATTTTGAATCATAAAACCATTTATATTATCAAGTTCTCTTTGATACAATTTTTTAGTGTAATTTAGCGATCTCATTGGAGTGCGTTTTTTCATAGTCACTTTCATCCATATGCAGATATCATCAGCATATTGAACCAATTCAACATGATTAGACACAGATGATGGTAGGTCATGTGTTAAAATATTGAAAAGTATTGGTGCTACTACTGATCCTTGTGGAATTCCCATATGAAGTGGTTTTAATTTTGAGTAAGTGTGTCCTATTTTGGTCTGAATTGATCTATCTGCTAGAGAAGTCTTCAAATAATTATACACGCAACCTGATAAGCCAATGTATTTTAATTTATAAAGTAGTCTAGAGTGCCATACTTGATCGTACGCTTTTTTGATATCAAAGAAAGTATCCAGTACATTTTTCCTTCCAGCAAACCGATTTTAATTTGGGTTGTTAATTTGGTACGGTGATCGATGGTTGATCTGCCCTTACGAAAACCTGCTTGATGTATTGGTATGATATTGTTCTTTTCGCAGTAGTTTAGGAGACGATTTAAAATTATTTTTTCCATCAGTTTCCCCAGAGCAATAGGCCGATAACTGTTTATGTCTGATTTTGGTTTAGCAAGCTTGTGTATGGGAACAATAATAGATTGTTTCCATATTAATGGAATATTTCCAGACGACCAACATCTTTGTATGAATTGGTGAAGAAAGTTAACAAAATTAGCAGGTAAATGTTTGATTAATTCATTTGATATTCCATCAGGGCCTACTGAAGTTCTTTTATTTCCATTGGAGAAAATGACATCTTTCATTTCTTTTAAGGTGATTGGGGCATTAATAAAATGGCTGTTATCTTCTATTGGATCATTGTATATTTCACTGGAAGATTCTTTCACTTGAAAAACTCTCTCCTTTTCTGACAAGCCCTCTTTGCAACTCGTCATTGCAAACATTTCTGAGAAAGCTTCGGCCTTTTGTGAGTTAGAAGGAAATTCTTCGGTTTTTTTTTTTTTATATGTACTGGATATTCTGGAAGGCATACTCCATTTTTTCATATCCTTCACTTTTTTCCAAACCTTCTGAAGATCTGCATGATCAGAAACTTTCGTTTTTACAAAAATTAGACCAATACTTTGGCCTGTTCGTTTACTCTATTGCTATGTATTTTTGCCTTCTTCATATTTTTGTGTTTTTTCTTCATTCTTTTTGTCTTTGAGATATTCATTAAAGGCTTCTTTCTTCAATTGTTTAGCCTCTGCGCAAGCATCGTTCCACCAAACATTTCCTGAATATTTATTATCTTTCATTTGATTGCACTTCGGTATTGAAGAATCAGCAGCGTACAAAATTATCCCAGTAAATTTTGCATAAACACTTTCTATATTATCCAACTGAAGTTCTTCAATGTTATGCATTGACAACAATCTTTCAAATTTGTCCCAATGCGCATTTCTGTAATTATATTTAGGAATTTTATCTTTTACTGAATACTGACTAACTGGTTTGTCATTTAAACTGATAACAACGGGAAGATGGTCACTACCCAATGTATCCTTGACAGTATCCCATTCACAGTTGCATGCAATAGCTGGTGATATAAGTGACAAATCGATGGCAGATGGCTTATGTTTCGATATATCTGGGATTCTAGTTACACTCCCATTATTGAGTAGATATAAAGCAGAATCAATAACATTTTCAACGAAACGGTTATTGATGGACCTGCCAACAGTACATTCCTTGTCCCAAAAGGAAGAATTAGCATTAAAATCGCCCACTATCAATCAACCATTTCTCTTTCTGATCCTGAATCGAGCGTAGCCACTCCGTGTTCTGTTCGTCTGGACCAGTTGACAGATACACAGAAACTATATTCAAAATCAGCGATTCATTAAATTTTACTCTGACTGCACAGGCATTAATGTTTCTAGAATCTTTTGGAAAGGGTGGTACAATTTGCCTGTAATCCAGAACATCTTTGATATAAATAGCTGTGTTGATGTTTCCTTTTTCATCCTCAGATTGGTAGATTGGAGGATAAAAGTAGCCCTTAAGGATTGGGAGTTTCTTAGTGAATACATTTAGAGATTGTAAAGCTAAAACATGGTACTTATTTGATGAAAGATGCTGCACAAGAGTGTCCAGGTTTGTGGAAATTGATCTACAATTCCAGTGCATTATTTGAATATTAGATTGCCTTTCCATTTTTCTTCGGCATTTTTTCCCTCCTGATTAACGCTGTGTTGTCTCAACAGCCTTGCGATCAAGAATGAACTCAGTGAGATAAATAAGAAATAGCTAACAATACCAGCAACAACAACAACAAAAGATAGTTGTGATAAGATAATATAAAAACAACAAAAATGCACAATTTCACAAAAAGTTGACAACAGACTATAGATCTATATAAAATGCTTTGACAAAAAAAAAACAAGAAATATGCGAATTATAGTCACTCAAGATAGGGTAAACAGTGATCTTGACTGTGATTTCCGCAGAAACTAAATCAACAGGTCTCTTTGTCTTTGGTTTAATACCACTGTGTATTCAACACGTCGGACATGTTGAACCAAGGGTCTCTGTATCCAGGGAGGGGCTGGTGTCGTCTGTAAGGTTGATATTTTCCGGCCTGTCGCTGGTTAGACAAACTCACTGTCTTCCTCGGCTTCTCCCAGAAGAATTTCCGAACGTGCCTTCCAACATTTCTTGCCAGAACACTTGAGCCTCTAGGTGTAGGATGGAGGTTGTCTCTGAGCGCCCAGTTGTTGGTTGGTAGGTTGTTATGAGAAACAACAGCCACATTCTTGATTCCAAACAGATCTGAGGTTGTTAGAGCATTAAAAACCTCTCGCTTAATTTCCAGTTTGGGATCTTTGACTGGAGCAACTTTACTAACCACAACCTTCACTTTGGAATGGCTGGTGGCAAAGTCTTTGATAATGGAAGTAAACCCTTTGCTGACATGTCTTGGGTCTTTTTTCTGCAGGTCGTTAACCCCACAGTCGATAACTACTGCATCTGGTGGTTTTTCGTCAGTGTAAAGATTTGACTGAAGCGCCAAAGTAAGGTCTTCTGATGTGAATACTCGGCTTGTCTTAGCCTCAAAACCATAAGAAAGGCCCAGTCTGTTCCCATTCACTCCCTTATACACAGAATCATGAAGAATTACGACGTCCGGGAAGTCTTGTTTCTGTTCTTGTTTGGAACTGATACTTCTGAACAATTAAACAGTGGGAGAAAACAAGTGCAAGTTAACAATTCTTCAGTCATTACAGCAATGACTTGACAAAGATTTGAATTAAAAAAAAAAAGAAAAAAAATGGGGGGAATATATTATAAATATGAGAAACCCTTCACTAGCTGCCTGAGGGAACCATCGTACTCTCCTTCAAAGACAGATCTATTTGTATTGCCTGCTCCTAGGCCTTTCGTCCGCTGGATCGGACTCATCAGGGAGACACGGCTGATTGTGTCTGTGCTCTTGGTGTCAAATAGAGACACACCAAAGTCCATAATTCTGTGGTGTTCTCATCACCAAGGGTTCAAAAAAGAATCCAACAGCACCCCAAAGCAGCCAGCGAATGGTAGTAAATGGAACAAAAGGAAAGCGTGGAGAGGAAAAAAAGTAGCTGAAAAACTAAAAGCATTATGCAAACAGTATAAAATGTAGGGGACAATCTTTGAGCCTATGCTTGAGGATCCATTCAAGGATGCAAGGGAGATCAAAAGATATGGAACAGTGTGAGTGGTCAGCTCTGCTGTTCAATAACCCAAGCATTGTGAGGGGCTAAGAATTGTACAGAACAACCTTTACTTGGATCTCCTAAGAGATGCAATCTCCCACCAATTGACCAAACATGATACTTCTGAACAATTAAACAGTGGGAGAAAACAAGTGCAAGTTAACAATTCTTCAGTCATTACAGCAATGACTTGACAAAGATTTGAATTAAAAAAAAAAAGAAAAAAAAATGGGGGGAATATATTATAAATATGAGAAACCCTTCACTAGCTGCCTGAGGGAACCATCGTACTCTCCTTCAAAGACAGATCTATTTGTATTGCCTGCTCCTAGGCCTTTCGTCCGCTGGATCGGACTCATCAGGGAGACACGGCTGATTGTGTCTGTGCTCTTGGTGTCAAATAGAGACACACCAAAGTCCATAATTCTGTGGTGTTCTCATCACCAAGGGTTCAAAAAAGAATCCAACAGCACCCCAAAGCAGCCAGCGAAGGGTAGTAAATGGAACAAAAGGAAAGCGTGGAGAGGAAAAAAAGTAGCTGAAAAACTAAAAGCATTATGCAAACAGTATAAAATGTAGGGGACAATCTTTGAGCCTATGCTTGAGGATCCATTCAAGGATGCAAGGGAGATCAAAAGATATGGAACAGTGTGAGTGGTCAGCTCTTGTTTGGAACTGACTGAGTTCTGTGTTTTTCTTGTCTGATCTTTTTCGTCATGAAATTCTGACGTCATTTTATCTATGTTCTCGGCTTCCTTCTTTTCTTTTGATTTTTGATTTGCTTTCACCCTCCTACTCTCTGGCGTTGATGGTGATGTTTTCTTGGGGTGTGATGCATCAGGTAG
>CM031598.1:61439767-61441574 GCA_018398815.1 Conus ventricosus | reverse complement strand
ATGAGAAGGGAGGGATGCAGACAGGGAGATGCAGAGGGAGATGCAGACAGGGAATGCAGAAGATGCAGACAGGGATGCAGACAGGGAGATGCGACAGGTGACAGACGGAGATGCAGACAGGGAGATGCAGACAAGGAGTGCAGACAGGGAGGCAGAAGGAGATGCAGAAGGAGTGCAGACGTGACAGACACGGAGATGCAGACAGGAGATGCAGACGTGACAGACAGAAGGAGTTAAAAGGAAGCGAGAGAGAAGACGGGGTGGAGATGGAGACGAAGAAGAAGGAAAGGGGGGGGGGGGGGGGGGGGGGGTGGCGGAGGGACAGACAGAATCTTTACACGGGTGACTTTTTCTTTATTCTTTTTCTTTTTGAATTTCTGTTATTCATTGTTTGTCAGGATAATTCCCTGCCCCATTCCGAGCAAAAAGGTAGTCAAGCAGATTCTGACAACACATTCACATAAGTCCATACCCAGATGACCAGTGGGTGATAGTATTAGTGGATATGATTGTACCAGTCAACGTAAATGCTAAGAAAATAATTACAAAGATGATCAGAAAAATAAGGTAAGATACAGTCACCTCCACCCACCTCCCTCTGAGCGAAACAATTAATATAAAAACCACGCCAAACTGCATATAATTAATTCATGATTTGATGTCCGGAAAAAAATGAAAGAAATGGAGATGTATATGAATGTGCATGGCGTGTGTATAGTATCACTTTTTCATGAAGATCACTCAGAGGATGACAGTCGTGCAAACTGCCCTCAATCCACAACGGATCCACATAGAACATGACTGGCAGTTTCAGAAGTGATTCGTTTCTATCCCCCACCCCCACCCCCACCCCACCCCCGTCTGTTCTGTAACTTTTGTTGAAATATTAGTACAATTAAATGTTCGTCAGACACTCCTTGATGATCTCGTAGGAAACTCATTGCATACATCTCAAACATAATCACTCGCACACCCATATTAGTCCTGTACAGTGCGTTGAGCTGAGGGGCACAAACTAACAACCCACGTGTTAAAAACAGTACTAAGGCCACTGAGTGGTGACAGTATCTGTTCCGCCATTTTCCCTGTTCAACGCTCCAGGCGGGCCTAAAAATACCTCTGCGTCAAGAGAATCCGCTGACGTAGATAAAGCCATTTATTCAGTTCACGCGACATCCGCCGCGGGGATAAACTTATAAAGGATCGGACCTGGGCTTGGTCCCTAGGCCACTGGCCCAGACCACCCCCTCATCAATTATACCGCATGATTCCCAGTCTTGGCCAGACAGGCCAGCCTCAACGCGAGAGTGCGTGACTAATATCTTCTTCTTCTTCTTCTGGTCCTTATCTTTGCCTCTTGTTCGTCCTTTACTTCTTGCTCTCTGTGATATTGTTTTAGTTCTTCTTCTCTTTCTTCTCTTTTTCCCTCCTTTCCTTTTTATCTCCTTATTTTTGTTCTTTCCATTTTCATATCTTATCTTCTTCTTTTTTTATACTTCTTTTCCTTCTTCTCTATATACAGCCTCTTAGCCATTGCATTTGAAAAGTTTCACTCTTCTCCTTCTCTTTCTTCTCTCCATGCGTACCTTTCCTCTATTCCTTTTCAGGTGAATTTTCTTCAAACATATTTTCTCTCCCCCCCCCCCTCCCCTTTCCCCCTTTTTTCTCTTCGTTTGCCCCCTCTTTCATTCTACGTTTCTATTTTGTCAACTCTATTCCCTCCTCCACCTCCTCCTCATACTTCTCTTAATGCTCTTCTTTCTCTGCTTCATTTCTCTTTTATTCCATTTATTGTCTCCTCCCCCTC
>CM031598.1:61419767-61434767 GCA_018398815.1 Conus ventricosus | reverse complement strand
TTAAATACAGTAAGAAAGGAACACACAGACACACACACACACACACACACACACACACACACACACAAGTACAGGAATCCCAGTCTACATCGCTCTTCATGGAGAACACGATGCCTCCCTCCTCCAGTCTTCTCGTCACACAGATATCATGATGTACCCTTTCTCCTGCACCAGGGCCCTGGCGGAACTTCTATGATGTTCTACAAGACTGGTGAATGATCTTCATAAAACTTAACAACACTCCCCCGTCAAGAAAGTCAGTAGTTGTGCTATAATGTCTAGCGACTGAAATGATAAACTGATCGTCTTTGTGATATATATTTGCCTGGTTGCCATTTTGATTTTTTTTTCAAACCCTGCTACATCGCGTAGTTTCCTCAATCCCCCCTCCCCCCTTTTTTTTTTGTGTGCGTTACACATTACCATCTTATTCCTCTTCTAGGCCTTGCCTTTTGTAAAAGTGTTCTCTATTGCGTTGCTGTTCACTGATTAGTTCATTGTTGGGGAATTGTCTTTTTATCTTTCATTTGAATAATCTTCATTTTGCAATTGTGCCTCCCTTGAATGTCCATTGTAAAATTTTGATGGCAAACAAGACTGACATTAATATACTACAATGGAACTGCCGGTCGATTAACAAGAATTTGGTAAATCTTCAACAACATCTTGAAGCCAGCTCCTACATGGTCCTTATTCTTCAATCACTAAATGTGTCTAAAAACGACTTGCCACGACTGGATCGTTTCTTTTACCCGCCTGTGGTACAGAAACTGGTGACAATGAGAAAGTCTCTGCAGCCATTTATATAAATGACCAGTTATTTTACCATCCCCTTCAGTCACCTATACCAACTGGCACCTCAGACTTGTATTCTTGTGCAGCTTCTGTTCACTTTGACAATTCTCTAGTCTTAAACATTGTCTCTGTGTACTTTCCAAAAGGAGTCATTGATAGCAATTCAGACTGGCTACATAATATAAACTTTCAAAGTAGTAAATGGTTAATTACAGGTGACTTTAATGAACATGCTCCTTTCTGGGATAGAACTTGCACGAAAGTCAGCTCAAACCGTTTAGTGGAGAACATATCAGACTCCCCACTCGTCCTGTTAAATGATGGAAGTATCACGAGACTGCCTGATATCCCTAGTCACAGATCATCTGCAATTGACTTGTCTTTAATCTCCCATCAATGGTCCCGAGCTGTACATGGCAAACTTATAACACTTTAGGGAGTGATCATATTCCCATAGTTATTTCTCTGAGAGGATTTGTAGTGAGCCAAGATGACAGTAAGGATAAAATCCCAAAGTTTGATTACAAGCGAGCTGACTGGGCCAAATTTCAATCTATGCTATTTTTCATATGATGTCAATTCTTTTGATAAATCTGACATAGAATCTATGTACAGTCATTTTACTATCTCACTACTGCATGCAGCTGGTGAGGCAATTCCGATTCTTAGTCAATCAAAATCTCCCAAACACACGGGTAAAGTGTGGTGGACAGAATCTTGCAGAAACGCTGTTGATAAAAATAAAAGCACGTTTAAACTGTACGCAAAAGTAAAAAGGTTAAAGGGAGCATACCAGTTAGAACGGCCAAGAATCAAAGGAATAAAGTAATTGAAAATGCTAAACACGAGTACTGGTCATCATTTTGTTTTAATGAAATAAGTGAACATAAAGATATCAATAAAATTTGGAAAAAGATCCATGAAATGAAAAACGGAATCCATTTACCTGCATATCCAATCATAATAGGTGCTGTAAAATTTCCTTCGACATACCAAAAAGCAGAATCATTTGCTGACATGTTTTCCAAAAACAGCTCCTTCTGTAGTTTATCAGACAAATGCAGAGCTATGAGGGAAAACCAATCTAACAAAGAAATGTACGCTGATCCGGACGAAAATAATGATCATTATCTAAATGCTGATATTACGTCTCGGGAATTACACTCTGCTATTTCTTCATTGTCTAATAAGAAAACGTCTGTTGGTTTAGATGCCATTTCTAATGAAATGTTAAAACATATACCACAAAATTTTGTTTTATTTCTACATGAAATTATTAATAAATGTTGGATTGAAGGGAACATACCTTCCATATGGAGAGACTCAATTATAGTTCCCATTTTAAAGAATGGAAAATCAATGACAAACACAAATAGCTATCGACCTAGAGCTCTTACATCTCATGTCTGTAAACTAATGGAGATAATTGTTCTAAACAGATTGACATACTATTGTGAAAAAACTCGTATTATTCCCGCAAACCAGGCCGGTTTTAGAAAGGGCAGGTCTACTATTGATCATCTTGTAAAGCTCACTACGCAAATTAAACACCAGTTTGCTAGAAGACAAAACGTTCTCGCCACATTTTTCGATATCAACAAGGCATTTGATCAAGTTTGGCATGATAAGCTTTTATATAAATTAAAAACTATAGGTCTCTCTGGTCATATTTATAAATTTGTTAAAACATTCCTGACCAACAGAAGTATTCAGACAAGAATAGGTCATACTTATTCATCCAAAAGATTACTAGATATGGGTATCCCTCAAGGCTCTGTGATCGCCCCTCTTCTCTTTAATATTTTAACTAATGATTTACCTAAATACATTTCAAAAAACGTTAACTTGATTCAATATGCGGATGACATCTGCTTATGGTTGAACGCCACATTAAAAAAGAACACATCAAAAAGATCTGTTAATTACATTAGAAGAATATATCAAAAAGAGTTAGACAACATTGCGAACTTCATGTCTGATAATGGCTTATGCCTGTCGGCTGAAAAATCCCGTATGATGTTATTTGATGCAGGTGGGTCTGCTCACAATACTCCTAACTTCAAAGTACATAATACCACATTGAGCTACACTTCTGAGATTAAATTCCTTGGTGTGCATCTTATGTCAAATCTTTCTTGGAATTTTCACTTGGAACACATAATAAATCAAGCGAGAAAATCTCTTAATCTGCTCAAAGTTATAAGCAAACAAAGTTGGGGCCAGGAACAAAAAGTTTTTAATACATCTTTCTTCTGCTTTAGTTAGATCCAAATTGTCATATGCACAAGAGGTCTTTTTTAGTGCTCCTAAGTACTTATTAAAAAAGCTTCAGTGTATAGACTCTAAGGCATTCAGATTTAGCCCTTGGTGTTCCATTTCATGCTTCAGCTTTAGGAACATACCATGAAGCTGGTGTCTTACCTCTTGATGACCATCGTGAACTAGCCTGCGCTAAGTACATTCTTCGCTGCTCAACTATTGAAAGTGCTAACCAAATGGAACTGGATATGAGGTCTGATGTAGACTTTCCTAAACGTGCTAAAAACATTCGAGCCACTAAAACGATACTCACATATTCTTCTCACTTGTTGACAAATTCAGGTATCAATCATAAACAGCTTGCTGTGCGTTTTCCCATAAGTCCCGTACCAAACTGGGAGCTCCTCAAACCAGTGTTTGATTATAAAATATACAACTATATCTAAAACTGATAACATTAATATTCTAGCTTGCGAAGCAAAATCACATATCAATGATTGTTATCGTAACTTCGTAAAAGTCTATACTGATGGGTCTCTATTAAACAATAATGCTGGTTGTGGCTTTGTCATTCCATTTTTAAAAATGAGAAGTCCTTTCATCTTGGGGCAAATCTGTCCATTTTTACAGCGAACTTATAGCAATATTAATGGCCGTAGAGTACATACATGATTTATCATTTGACTGTTATGGTATTCTCTTTTGTGTAGATTCTAAGTCAGTTCTTCAAGCTTTAGAATCTACAAATTCAAAAAATCGTGCTGAAATCGTATCAGAAATTAAAATACTTATTCACAACATTATGTCAAGAGGTATAATAGTTAATTTTTGTTGGGTTCCTTCCCATTGCTTCATATCCGGAAATGAGTGGGCTGACAGGATTGCTCGAGCAGGTGCAAACAATTCTGACAATACGGCTTCTATTCATATTCCCTTGAGCTTACATGAAGGATATTCTCTCTTACAAAGAGCCTCTTTTGAAAAATTTGAGGAATACTACAAAGAAAGTGTTCTCCCCCCAATACATAAACCCGACTCTTCTATACTTTGTTGTACGAGCTCTCGAGCAAGTAATCTTTTAAAAAGGGCTTCCTCAGTAAATCCAGTAAACCGTAATATAAACATAGGATTATACCCAAGACACAGTAGACAACTTGCCTCCTTATTATTTCGGTTAAAAATAAATGCATTCAGAACAAAATATGTCAAGAATATTCGATGTGCTTGTGGCGCCCTTGATAATTGTACAACAACACACGTTCTATACTTTTGCCCCTACTTTGATTCCGATTTGTCAGAGTTTCGAAAGGATGCTTCAAAGTGCATATTTCAGGATACCATGACTCTCTTAAATTTTGTACGAATTCTTATGTTAAGCCCAGTTGGCTCAATCCTGTAATTGCTGTTTCATGATCTTGTTTCGTACAGTTGTTTGTTTTTTACTTTTGATGTTTTTTTTTTTTTTTTTTTTTTTTTTACAGTTTAATTATTACATAGAGTTTCTCCTCATCACACATACACGCACACACGCACACACACGCACGCGGGCGCGCACTCACGTACGCACGCTGCACGCACACACGTACGCACGCTGCATGCACACACTCAAACACACACACACACACACACACACACACACACACACACACACACAACACACACACACACACACACACACACACACTCAAACACACACACCTTGTCTAATATCACATTTAGTGAAAAGACGTTAAATTGAAGAACAACAACAACAACACACACACACACACACACACACACACACACACACACACACACACTCAGAGAGAGAGAGAGAGAGAGAGGAGAGAGAGAGAGAGAGAGAGAGAGAGAGAGAGAGAGAGAGAGAGTATGTATGTCTGTATGTGTGTATGGCAGCGGTTTGTGCTGTTTCAAAACCTCAAGCGAATGTCTGAGCATTTGGAGGGCAGTAATCGATCAGCTGCCTGTGTCCTAATCTCGCTGAAAGGGACGCAGGTGATGAATGCTCTTCCCAATTTTAGTTTACAACTCTCAGAACCTCTCTCTTCATCCCTTTGTCTCCCCCTTCTGCAGACGATGTAATCTAGTTTAATTTCCTACTACTACCTCCTTTCCCCATCCCCTCTCACTCCACTTTCTCCCTATCCCCCCCGACCCACCTTAGTTTGCCTTAATTTCTTAACGTATTCAACACTCTGTTGTTTGTTTTGTTGTTTTTCCCCATACTTTTCTTTGCAGGTTTCCATCATAATGCTATGTAAGTGTCTCATTCTTTTCCTTCCATTTTTCTTGACTGAACGTATTTGAGACAATGGCGAAAACGTCGACGACGATAGTAGGGGTGAAACCATGAAATATTTTGAGCGCATGTGTGTGTGCCTGCACATGCATATATATATATATATATGGACATGTATATATATCTACCTATCTATCTCTCGATTTCAAACATATCATTCACACCATGTTAAGAAATACATAAAATTCATGATAACATAGAATAAAACAAACTAAGATGCAACTTATATTCCAAGAAACTCACTGCAATACATCTGCAACATGTGCTCTTCGCGCCAGTATTAGTCCTGTACGGTGCGTTGAGCTGAGGGCACAAACTAACAACCCATGTGTTAAAAACAGTACTAAGGCCACTGAGTGGTGACAGTATCTGTTCCGCCATTTTCCCTGTTCAACGCTCCAGCGGGCCTAAAAATACCTCCGCGTCAAGAGAATCCGCTGACGTAGATAAAGCCATTTATTCAGTTCACGCGACACCCGCCGCGGGGATAAACTTATAAAGGATCGGACCTGGGCTTGGTCCCTAGGCCACCGGCCCAGACCACCCCCTCATCAATTATACCGCATGATTCCCAGTCTTGGCCAGACAGGCCAGCCTCAACGCGGGAGTGCGTGAATAATATTTTTTTTTGTTCTTCTTGTTCTTCTTCGTCTTCTGCTTCTTGTTGTCATTAATATTGTTGCTCAGCTTCTTCTCTTTCTCCTCCGTTCTTTTTTTAAACTTCTCCTTATCTATTTTTTTTTTAGCTTTACTGCTCTTTCCTTGTTTTTCTTTTTTGCCTCTGCATCGTTTCCTTTTCCTCCACATACACCTTCTTATCTTTCATTTTAAAGCATTTAACTCCCCCCCCCCCCCCCCTCCTCTTCCATATTTCTATTCATGCTTTTCATCTATTTCATTCTTCCTGAATTTTCTTCAACCATACCTCCCCCCCCCCTCCCCCCACCCCCTTCTCCTTTTTTCTTCTTATGTACATCCTCCTTCTTCCTACTTTTCTACTTGTCAACTTGGTTTCTCTCCTCCACCTCCTCCTTCCACTTATCACACTTCTTTTATTACGCCTCTGTTCTCTTCTTCATTTCTCCCTCATTCCTTTATTCTGTTACCCTGCCTCATCCCCATTCTCCACTCCCATTCATTTTCCCCTTTTCTGCAGTATCCATCTACTTTGTCTTGTCATCCCTCCCCCCCCCCCCCAACTCTTCTCACCCATCCACATCTCCGCCTTCTTCTTTTCACTTGTGTGATGCAGCTCTGACTTTGGGCTTGTTATATCTTAACTGGGCTTCAGTGCGAAGAGACAATTCTCCCCTGCTGTGTCTAGACAGTTGTACAACATAAGATGTTGAAAATTCTATTTTTTCTTCGTGTTTGGTCCGTGTTATTCTTAAGATTTGACTAAGGATCAAAGGTACGTTAATGTGAGCATTGTGATATTACGATTACCAAATACGAAACTGAGGTTCAGCATTATATCTCAACCAGACTTGGCATGACAGATATAAACATTCGCAGCCTCCTTCCATCAGACAATGACTGAATTCAGACCCAGTTCTGCTGGACTGATATTCTTCATGTACTGTTCACCTGTTTGTCATTTCCATCCCTCATATTTATACAGTTAAACACGCATACTTTTCGTCCATGAAAATCATTGATAGCTCGATCATTCCAATCAGCTCCGTTTTGACAAATGTAATCGCAAAACGTTTTCATAAGAAAAGGACAGCGTTCTGACTCTTTGTTTATGTATACGTTCACTTCAGAAGTGCGTCATTTGGGAGGAATTCAGGAGAAATGTTATATTTGGGTGGTAGGGCCACTTCAAGCAGCTATCACAACCTGGTTCAGCCTAGGTATGGCACCATTGACAACTCGGATCGCTTGCAGTGTGAAGTTGTTCCACCTTTCGAGAGCCCTTGGAAGAGCTGACGAAGGTTTGCAGGGGTGTGGGTGGTGTTTGATTGGGCTCTGACATGTCCGTCCAACACGTCCCAAATATGACCTATCAGATTCGGGTCAGGAGAAAGGAAGAGCATGTGGCTGCAGGATGTTAGCAATGTTGCAGTGAGGGGCCCTTATGCATACAGGAGGGGGCTCCTTCTGTTGAGAATTGTAGCACGTACCCCAAACCATAACACCAACATCACCGTAAGTAGATGCCTCACTCACACAGTTTTCAACGCAAAGTTTATTGGGTCTGCCATATATTACTGCCCTTTCCTGTCATGGCCTTAAAGCAGAAAATGCGCTCAGTACTAAATGATTGTTCTCTCCCAGTCATGTTGTATAGTCAGGTGGCGTTTCTGATAACCCACTGGAGTTGGGGCTGTCGATGACATTAGGTAAGCACAGATCCCCTAAAATCTCTTCAGGCGCTTACTCCTGTGGCCTGTAGCCAGTTTGGCACCAACAGTCTGAGACACAGCACAGTGGCCTGTAGCCAGTTTGGCACCAACAGTCTGAGACACAGCACAGTGGCCTGTAGCCAGTTTGGCACCAACAGTCTGAGACACAGCACAGTGGCCTGTAGCCAGTTTGGCACCAACAGTCTGAGACACAGCACAGTGGCCTGTAGCCAGTTTGGCACCAACGGTCTGAGACACAGCACGGTGGCCTGTAGCCAGTTTTGGCACCAACAGTCTGAGACACAGCACACACCAGGAAGTGCCTTGGCTGCAGTGATGATAGGCCAAAGCAGAATTTCTTAGGTGGCGGAGGCAGTTAAAGCGATCCTGGCAGACAATTGTTCCCCTCTGTCTTCCAGTGCAGGGCTTGTCCGTGGCGGTGCCTTTGGCTTGGAACTGAGTCCACAGTCTGCAGATGGTGGTCTGAGTGAAGCTGAAGTGCTGTGTAATGGCAGCTTGTGTCTGGCCAGCCTGCAGGTGTGTCGAATGCGTTTTTCCCGTTGTGCTTAGGTCCTGGGGGTATGTTTGCCCTTGATTGTGCATAAGCATTTTGACTGAATCATTTCATTTCTGTAGTGTGAAACAGTGACGGTGATGGCAAATTAACCAGTCATTTTCATTTGAATGTGTAGCAAGCAAGGTGGCAAACGGGCCGAAGTTGCAATTAGCGGGCACCGTACATGCAACACATGCAATATCTTAAGCTCGCAATATCCCGACAAATTTCAACTGGTTTCCTTCAGAGTACAAAAAAGTGCTCGGTGTGTGTGTGTGTGTGTGTGTGTGTGTGCGTGTGTACGTGTGTGTGTGTGTGCGTGCGTGCGTGCGTGCGTGCGTGCGTGCGTGCGTGCGTGCGTGCGTGCGTGCGTGCGTGTGTGTGTGTGTGTGTGTGTGTGTGTGTGTGAGGGCAAGCAGCATCAGCGTGTCATTCTGGTGGTATCAGAGTCATATCATATGCTTCCCCGTGGAGAATTCTGTAAAGTACAGAGGAAGAAGAAGACGACAGAAGAAGAAGAAAGGAAAAGAAGTTTAGGGCTGAAGATATGCCAGTGAAGCTACGAACGAGGAGAACAGTACCACGACGAGCCAAGTACCTGTATCCAAACACTAACAGCACGCAAAAGTCAGTTCCATACTCTGGGTGTGGATGTTCATAGTCCATTTCATTTTTAACGAACATACTGAATAATGTCTTATCTCTATTAGGACCAAAACAAATTCCCTCCCTCTTCCTTCTCCTGGTCTGATTAACCTAGTACACGGTATCATCTTTGGAGGTTATGGGTGTCAAATCTTAATATAACAAATCGCTCTTCATGACAGGTTTGGTGTTCTGGTAATATCAATGTAGTGCGTTTCTTTTCGTCTCACCTTCCATGTCATTCCCATGGTATAACCCCTACGATGCTCCCTCCAGCTGCCCGTCAATAGCCACACCCTGGCTTGTCCAACTGCAGCCCTAACACTGGCAGTGCCAAGGGGAGAGGCATCGTCAAACCGATCTGAGGCAGCCCAGCAAAGGAAACGCTGTACTGCTGGCGAATAACTTGGGCAGGTGTTCAATGGTGCTTGCACTGATCCGATATACTGCAGAGCACCCTCTTCTAAACCCCCCTGCTGATGATCACAATCAGCTAGTTTCTCTTCGGAGGACGCCACAGCGTCCGTTCAATGACAGTCTTCATGAACTCGTCCATTCTGGCGATTTTCATAGGACCTCGTCAAGGACAAAGGCGCGGAGAGCAAATCGAAGCTGAGGTCATCTTGAGAGCAGGGCATGAAGGGCCACCGAATGTGAGACTTAAGTATGCAGAATAATGAGAAGGAGGATGATGAAGATGATGCTAAGGCGTTCTATTTTGACCTGAGACTGCATGATAGGGTTGTACTCTGCACTTACTTTCATGATCTACTCAAACGTCAACCAGGCCCAAGAAATACAAACATGGTCAGGTGATTTGAGCAAAATTCATTAGAAAAGCATCCATCATGTAGATGAAACTCGACTATGTGGCTCCTCCCAGCTGAACCCATAGCAAACTCCACTTTTGTAATATCCACTCATGAACCAGAAAATCCTACACATATTAATGGCGCTAATGGGAATCGAACCCACGACCTTCCCGACGGAAATTCGTAATGCTAGCCACTGCGCCTAGGAGCTACCGTATCAGTATACTGTGAGACGAGTCCCTACCCTCTTCCCCCCCCTCTCTCTCTCTCTCTCTCTCTCTCTCTCTCTCTCTCTCTCTCTCTCTCTCTCTCTCTCTCATCCCCCTTCACTCCCCCAATCCCCATTTAAGATGCTTCTTTCTCCACCTATCAAATGGCATGAGGAGGACGTGGATGTTAAACGTGATTGTAAATAAACTAATCACCACCCTACTGTATCCCCCCCCCCCTCCACCCAAACTCTTCCAACCAGAAAACAAAGGATACACAGATATTAACACCTGATCATTCAGCTTATTGAGAAGATACTTTGTCGAGCAGATTTGGAAAATTCTCACGTTCACAGGAGATTTTATCCGTCCTTCGAGTTTGCCTATGGAATTGTCCAGAATCATTAGAATTATATACCGGAGCAACGTCCACAGATTTCTCAGTAAGCAACAGTGCTGAGAAACGTTACACAAACACAAGCAGCTAGCACACAAGCGTACTGGATCGATGTTAAGTGAATTAGGGGTTGTCTGCCTTGCTGCGTTTCCTTTTTCTTTTCTTGGATTTGTTTTTCTGTTGCTCATCCATTACGGATAGGATGTACGAAGGTGCAAGTGTTGTGTGTGTGTGTGTGTGTGTGTGTGTGTGTGTGTGTGTGTGTGTGTGTGTGTGTGTGTGTGGTGTGTGTGTGTGTGTCCGTGCGTGCGTGCGTGCGTGCATGCGTACACGCGTACTTCCGTGCGCGCGTGTGTGTGTATGTGTGTGTTGTTGTTGTTCTTCAGTTTAACGTCTTTTCACTGAGAGTGATATTAGACGTGGGAGGGAGAGAGTGACTGTATGACTGCATGAGTGAAGAGGTGTGTGTGTGTGTGTGTGTGTGTGTGTGTGTGTGTGTGTGTGTGTGTGTGTGTGTGTGTGTGTGTGTGTGATCGTTAATGGTGTTAGGGAATATTTTCTTAACTTTATTTCAAAACAAAAGTAAAACTTAACAGTAAGCTGTACAACGGCATTTGAAAACAAATGATATATCAAAATAATGAGAATAGGTGTGTGTGTGTGTGTGTGTGTGTGTGTGTGTGTGTGTGTGTGTGTGTGTGTGTGTGTGTGTGTGTGTGTGTGTGTATGTGTTCGTTCTTCTCTTTAAGGTCTTTTCACAATGCTGTAATATTAGACGAAAAAAAAAAAACTTCCCGTCTTCCTATCTCTGAACCTCCCAACCATTTCCCTTCAAAAATGAAATCTTAACAACAATAACATACTCAAAACATTTGTAAACATTAAATCAATGAGCCAACTGGGCTCCCTTTTAAGTCTTTAACAACATCCAGCATAAGCAAATCGTTCAATAAAATATTCTTAAAAGATGAATCTGAAACCGTTGAATCACAAATCGAAGTGGGTAAAAATGATTTCAAATGTTGACAGTGTAGAATAACATGGACAGGTGTTATTTCCTCACCGCAGACGCACTTAACATAACTGTTGAATTTGCATCTGAGAGCATTCAGTCTGAATCTGTAGACCAGGGATGACAGTGTTCGGTTTTCACACATGAGCTCACCATTGCAGGAATGTATATGTTTGACTTTGAAAATATTCCTCTTTTCAGTGAAATTTACAAAAGAACCTCCCAATAGTTCCTTCACATGATTCCAACAAGTTTTCGTTATTAAGGAATAATTTTCAGATAAAGATAATGGAATTTTAACACATACAGAATTTTAATGTTCGTTGCACCCTTTTTAGCTGTTCTGTCCGCCCATTCATTACCAAAAATATTACAATGTGATGGAACCCAAGAGAATGAGATACTAGTTCCGCGCTGTGACAAATAATGGATTGTATGACAAATTTCTGCAATAATATCACCTCTTACTTTTAGATTATAAGACTGTAGCACGTCTAAAACAGATTTAGAATCAACCAAAAATAATACCTGAACTAGACTAAAAGGAAGATCAAGCAGAAAATTCAAACCCATCAAAATAGCAATACGTTCTGCTGTAAATATTGAAAAATGTTTTCAAAGATGTAAGCCTTTTCTACTTTTAAAGCTGGGATTGCAAATGCAGCTCCAACCATGTCCATTATCTAGCTTAGAGCCATCAGTGTAAATTTTTAGATGGTCCGGGTAGTGCTAAAAATATGAGCTTTTACAGAAGCAGATAAAGTGGGACCATCAGTTTTCTTTATATTTGTATAATTAGTATCGAAATAGCTGATAGTAGTTCCCATTTAGGCACTGCAGTGAACAGTACACGAGATGATATATCTTTCTTATTGATTCCTGACTCTTGAAATATGTCGTCTATGTATTTGTCCGACTTTATTCAAGTTTAAAAGGCTGGGCCAGTCTTGAATAAAAGTTACTCTGTGTTAGGTTTCCTATGGGAGCAAAACTTAACCCACTTGTTTACTGTTTATTGTTTACTGTTCCCTACCTCATTTCATTTCCATTTTTAAGAAGTTCAGACTCTTTTTAGCTTTACATCATTACGTATTCTAAATGCTCTTTCCATGACAATTTTGATGTAAGGATTACTCCTAAAAATTTAACAGACTGTGCATAATTGATAACTGACCGTTAGATTGAAAGAAGGCAAATCTCTTCGATCGTAACCAGAGTCAAAAAGCATCATATGTGATTTCTCTTGAGACAAAGTTAAACCATTTTGAATCATAAAACCATTTATATTATCAAGTTCTCTTTGATACAATTTTTTAGTGTAATTTAGCGATCTCATTGGAGTGCGTTTTTTTCATAGTCACTTTCATCCATATGCAGATATCATCAGCATATTGAACCAATTCAACATGATTAGACACAGATGATGGTAGGTCATGTGTTAAAATATTGAAAAGTATTGGTGCTACTACTGATCCTTGTGGAATTCCCATATGAAGTGGTTTTAATTTTGAGTAAGTGTGTCCTATTTTGGTCTGAATTGATCTACTGCTAGAGAAGTCTTCAAATAATTATACACGCAACCTGATAAGCCAATGTATTTTAATTTATAAAGTAGTCTAGAGTGCCATACTTGATCGTACGCTTTTTTGATATCAAAGAAAGTATCCAGTACATTTTTCCTTCCAGCAAACGATGTTTAATTTGGGTTGTTAATTTGGTACGGTGATCGATGGTTGATCTGCCCTTACGAAAACCTGCTTGATGTATTGGTATGATATTGTTCTTTTCGCAGTAGTTTTAGGAGACGATTTAAAATTATTTTTTCCATCAGTTTCCCAGAGCAATAGGCCGATAACTGTTTATGTCTGATTTTGGTTTAGCAAGCTTGTGTATGGGAACAATAATAGATTGTTTCCATATTAATGGAATATTTCCAGACGACCAACATCTTTGTATGAATTGGTGAAGAAAGTTAACAAAATTAGCAGGTAAATGTTTGATTAATTCATTTGATATTCCATCAGGGCCTACTGAAGTTCTTTTATTTCCATTGGAGAAAATGACATCTTTCATTTCTTTTAAGGTGATTGGGGGCATTAATAAAATGGCTGTTATCTTCTATTGGATCATTGTATATTTCACTGGAAGATTCTTTCACTTGAAAAACTCTCTCCTTTTCTGACAAGCCCTCTTTGCAACTCGTCATTGCAAACATTTCTGAGAAAGCTTCGGCTTTTGTGAGTTAGAAGGAAATTCTTCGGTTTTTTTTTTTTTTTATATGTACTGGATATTCTGGAAGGCTACTCCATTTTTTCATATCCTTCACTTTTTTCCAAACCTTCTGAAGATCTGCATGATCAGAAACTTTCGTTTTTACAAAAATTAGACCAATACTTTGGCCTGTTCGTTTACTCTATTGCTATGTATTTTTGCCTTCTTCATATTTTTGTGTTTTTCTTCATTCTTTTTGTCTTTGAGATATTCATTAAAGGCTTCTTTCTTCAATTGTTTAGCCTCTGCGCAAGCATCGTTCACCAAACATTTCCTGATATTTATTATCTTTCATTTGATTGCACTTCGGTATTGAAGAATCAGCAGCGTACAAAATTATCCCAGTAATTTTGCATAAACACTTTCTATATTATCCAACTGAAGTTCTTCAATGTTATGCATTGACAACAATCTTTCAAATTTGTCCAATGCGCATTTCTGTAATTATATTAGGAATTTTATCTTTTACTGAATACTGACTAACTGGTTTGTCATTTAAACTGATAACAACGGGAAGATGGTCACTACCCAATGTATCCTTGACAGTATCCCATTCACAGTTGCATGCAATAGCTGGTGATATAAGTGACAAATCGATGGCAGATGGCTTATGTTTCGATATATCTGGGATTCTAGTTACACTCCCATTATTGAGTAGATATAAAGCAGAATCAATAACATTTTCAACGAAACGGTTATTGATGGACCTGCCAACAGTACATTCCTTGTCCCAAAAGGAAGAATTAGCATTAAAATCGCCCACTATCAATCAACCATTTCTCTTTCTGATCCTGAATCGAGCGTAGCCACTCCGTGTTCTGTTCGTCTGGACCAGTTGACAGATACACAGAAAACTATATTCAAAATCAGCGATTCATTAAATTTTACTCTGACTGCACAGGCATTAATGTTTCTAGAATCTTTGGAAAGGGTGGTACAATTTGCCTGTAATCCAGAACATCTTTGATATAAAAAGCTGTGTTGATGTTTCCTTTTTCATCCTCAGATTGGTAGATTGGAGGATAAAAGTAGCCCTTAGGATTGGGAGTTTCTTAGTGAATACATTTAGAGATTGTAAAGCTAAAACATGGTACTTATTTGATGAAAGATGCTGCACAAGAGTGTCCAGGTTTGTGGAAATTGATCTACAATTCCAGTGCATTATTTGAATATTAGATTGCCTTTCCATTTTCTTCGGCATTTTTTCCCTCCTGATTAACGCTGTGTTGTCTCAACAGCCTTGCGATCAAGAATGAACTCAGTGAGATAAATAAGAAATAGCTAACAATACCAGCAACAACAACAACAAAAGATAGTTGTGATAAGATAATATAAAAACAACAAAAATGCACAATTTCACAAAAAGTTGACAACAGACTATAGATCTATATAAAATG
>CM031598.1:61392780-61414667 GCA_018398815.1 Conus ventricosus | reverse complement strand
TCTCTGTCCGTACTGACGGTATTTTCCTTGTAATCTATGGGTTGGCTACGTCACTTGTGTGTAGAACGTTTCACGTTCCTTATTGTTGGCACTGCAAATACTGTCAATATCACCCACGGCGTCGTCAGCCTTGTCGGTAACATTTCCTTTCGTCCCTACAGTGTCTTTTTACTAGGTTTACTTGTGTTACCTGACGTGCGTACAGACTCGCTTTATAGCTGAATACGTCGTGCACGCTCGCTGTAGACATGGATTAGAGATGCTGGCATGGAAACTGCTCAAGTGTAGTTGTGTGTTTCTTTATATGATAGAGACTTGGATGGGGTCAGGATTAGGACTTTTACGGTGCTGGAACCTTCCTAGGTTATAGATAGCAACGGAAAAAGAGAGAGCAGCCCACTTCAGGTAATAAAAGCTTGTTTTAAAATTTGGTTTATTTCCTCTTTAAAAACATTCTGACCCAATGAAAACTGACGCCCCAACGGCCATCCCCGAGTTCAGCTCAATGGACTCTGTTGCAGCTCTGCATCCACCTAGGCTATCAGGATCAGGATCAGGATCAGGATCTTTTTCTAAGATTGATCTGTATGGTTAAAACCATTTTTGTTGCAATTTTGTGCAAGGATGGGTTGGGAGGAACTGGGCGCTGTGGTGTGGGGTAGGGGGCGAAGAAAAAAACATGTCTTTAGACCAGCTGGTGTGGTGAAATTGTTAGCATTGCTGACTCTTGGCTGAGTAGTCGTGAGTTAGAAATTTGATTCCCATCAGGGTCATTTCTCTGTGGGTTTTTTTTCTGCCGACTAGCTCCTAACCCAGTGACACTTAATGTTTGACGCAATTGGGAAGACTGGGAACTCATAGTCAAGTTTTCCTCTGCTTAAGGGTGTGTCTGTTACAGCGTTATTCAAATTTACTGCCCAACACTGCAGGTGGGCTGTATTTCTCGGCTGATTGACGCCGGGATATTGACGAAAGTAAACATAGAATACAGTCCTGTCATGCGGTCTCAAACCTGAATGGAAATTCATAGCATCATCTTCATCACCTCCTCCTCATTGATCAGCATAACAAGTCTCCAGTTCTGTGGCCCTGTATGACAGCTGTAGGGTGATCTATTCATTTTATTACTTTCCTCGTTTTTGCTCTCGGCTGGTTCTGTCAGAATCATCAGTATTGGCAAATTTATGGGGGTTGTCGTCGGACAGACCGGTGGCGCCTCCCGAGGGAGAGATCACTAACGTTGGCTCCGTGACTTAGACAATGATTGTCGTCAGTAGTGGGGTTTAGTAGGTAGTGTCCTGCACAAAGTTGAATCAGAACAGGCACCGCTGAACACCACCAAGGAAACTAGGCAGCAGTGCGTGTCTCCTCCAGTGGGTTGCCTCTGACGACTTTACATGACTGCTGCCCATGGTAGTTTTTTCCAAACCCGTGGAGGACCACCATTTGGGGTGTGGTGGGGGGGGGGGGGGGGGGGGGGGGGGGTATAATATAAAAACAACAATAATGCACAATTTCACAAAAAGTTGACAACAGTCTATAGGATATCTATATAAAAATGCTTTGACAAAAAAAAAACAAGAAATATGCGAATTATAGTCACTCAAAGATTGGGTAAAACTGTGATCTTGACTGTGATTTCGCAGAATACTAAATCAACAGTCTATTTAGTCTTTTGGTTTTTAATACCACTGTGTATTCAACACCGTCGGAACCATGTTGAACCAAGGGTCTCTGTATTACAGGGCGGGGCTGGTGTCGTCTGTAAGGTTTATATTTTCCGGCTTTCGTGGTTAGACAAAACTCACTGCTTACTCGGCTTCTCCAGAAGATATTCCGAACGTGCTTCCAACATTTCTTGCAGAAAACATTGAGCCTCTAGGTGTAGGATGGAGGTTGTCCCTTCTGAGCACCAGTTGTTGGTGGTAGGTTGTATGAGAAACAACAGCCACCATTCTTGATTCCAAACAGATATGAGGTTGTTGAAGCCAATAAAACTCTCGCTTAATTTCCAGTTTGGGATCTTTGACTTGAGCCAACCTTTAATAACCACACACCTCCCTTTTGAATGGCTGGTGGCAAAGTCTTTGATAATGGAAGTAATACCCTTTGCTGACATGGCTTGGGTCTTTTTTCTGCAGGTGTTAACCCCCAGTCGATAACTACTGCATCTGCGGTTTTTTCGTCAGTGGTAAAGATTTGGACTGAAAGCGCCCAAAGATAAGGACTTCTGAATGTGCATACTCGGCTTTGTCTTAGCTCAAATCCATAAGAAAGGCCCAGTCTGTTTCCCATTCACTCCCTTATAACAGAATCATGAAGAATTACGACGGTGGGAAGTCTTGTTTTCCCGTTTTCTCGTTTGGGAACTGATACTTTGAACAATTAAACAGTGGAGGAAACAGTGCAATTTAACAATTCTTCAGTCATTACAGCAATGACTTGACAAAGATTTGAATTAAAAAAAAAAAAGAAAAAAAAAATGGGGGTAATTATTATAAATATGAGAAACCTTCACTAGCTGCCTGAAGGGAACATCGTTATCTCCTTCCCAAAGACAGATCTATTGGTATTAGCATGCTCCTAGGCCTTTCGTCAGATGGATCGGACTCATCAGGGAGAACGGATGATTGTGTCTGTAGCTCTTGGTGTGTCAAATAGAGAACACCAAGTCCATAATTCCTGTGTGTTCTAATCACAAGGGTTTTCAAAAAAGAATCCAACGCCACCCCAAAGCAGCCAGCGACTGGTAGTAAATGGAACAAAGGGAAAGCAGTGGAGAGGAAACAAAAAGTAGTGAAAACTAAAAGCATCTATGCAAACAGTATAATGTAGGGAACAATCTTGAGACTATGCTTGGGAATACATTCAGGATGCAAGGGAGATCCAAACAGATATGGAACAGTGTGAAGTGGTCAGATCTGCTGTTCAAATTAACCCAAAGCATTGTGAGGGGCTAAGAATTTGTACAGAAACAACTTTACTTGGACTCTTCTAAGAGATGGCAATCTCCCACCAATTGCACAAATGATACGTCCTGAACATAATTAAATCATTGGTGAAGAAAACCAAGTGCAAGTTAACAATTCTGCAGTCGTTACATCAATGTCTAGACAAAGATTTGAAATTCAAAAAACACCACAAAGAAAAAAAAATGGGGGGGGAATTATTATAAATATGAGAAACCCTTCACTAGCTGCTGAGGGAAAACCATCCGTTACTCTCCTTTCAAAGACCCACAAAAAAGATCTATTTGTATTGCCTGCTTCCTCGGCCTTTCTGTCAGCTGGATCGGAATCATCAGGGAGACACGGCTGATAGTGTTTGTGCTCTTGGTGTCAAATAGAGAACACAAAAGTCCATAATTCTGTGGTGTCTCATCACAAGGGTTCAAAAAAAGAAACCAAAAGCACCCCCAAAAGCTGCCAGCGAAGGGTAGTAATGGAACAAAAGGGAAAGGTGGAGAGGAAAAAAGTAGCTGAAAAACTAAAAGCATTATGCAACAGTATTCAAACTGTAGGGGGGACAATCTTTGAGCCTATGCTTGAGGATCCATTCAAGGATGCAAGGGAGATCAAAAAGATATGGAACAGTTGAGTGGTCAGCCTCTTGTTGGGAACTGACTGAGTTCTGTGTTTTACTTGTCTGATCTTTTTCGTCATGAAATTCTGACGTCATTTTATCTATGTTCTCGGCTTACCCTTCTTTTTCATTTTGATTTTTGATTTGCTTTCACCTCCTACTCTATGGCGTTGTGGGATGTATTCCTTGGGGTGTGTGACCGCATCAGGTAGGCATGATTTTGCAACGTCGCATATGACTGAAAGAGTATGAGAGGTCAGATTGTCTGTTTGGGTAAGGCTGCCTGTTTTTGATGCGGAAACGTTAGATCTCGATATATGGCTAGCAATCATCTCGTCAACTTGAGTCACTATTTTCGATAGAAAGCTATTCGTTTGTAGGACTCGATCAGGTTTTTCATATCTTTTACCAGACTCCCCTGCGACAGAATGGTGGTGTCTTCTGTGTGCTGGGTTTCTTCTCCTCCATCCCCTTGACGTTTTCCGCAGAGCGGGCTTTCTGTGCTGATCGATTAAGGGCATCTTTGAGGAGCATTCTTTGCTGTCACCTTTCTGAGCGCCGTTTTTATTTCTTTTTCTTTCATTGGAGTCGTTGTGAGCGGCTGCCCTGGACTTCTTGATCGAGTCTGTCTGGTCATGTTGATGGCAATAGTTTGCGGAAAACTGTTAGGAGCGCTAACCGAAACGATTCACTCACTGTCCGCTCTTTTGTCTGTCAATATATTTGTGCTGTGTGTGTGTGTGTGTGTGTGTGTTGTAGGAGCAGCGCGCGAGGCGCAACAGGCGCGCGTGAGTGTATGTGTCTGTCTGTCTGTCTTATCTTTTCTCTTTCTATGGCTGCGTGCAACTGCGACATTGTGTGTGTGGCCCGATTTTTGTTGTGTTTTGTTTTATTTATGAAGTGAAAGTGGAAGTGTGTGTTTGTACGTGTGTTTTGGTGTATGTGTGTGTGTGTGTGTGTGTGCCTGTGTGTGGGTGTGTGTGTGTGTTGTGTGTGTGTGTGTGCGAGTGCGTGCGTGCGTGCGCTAGGTGTCGTGTGTGTGTTGTGTTGTGTGTGTGCCTGTGTCTGTGTGTCTTATGAGAATGTGTGTGAGTGAGCGATGTATGTTGTGTGTGTGTGACTGTTGTCTCAGTGCTTGTGTGTCTGTATCTATGTGTGTTCACATTTGCGTGGGGCATTAGTGTCGTGTGTGTGTGAGTGCGTGCGTGCGTGCGTGCGTGCGTGAGAGCGCGCCGTTGTGTGTGGTGTGTGTGGGCGCGCGCGCGCGCGTGTGTGTGTTTTGTTTTGTGTGTGTAGGTTTGTGTGTGTGTGCTTGGCGTGCGCGAGTGGAGTGCGGGGTCTGTGTTTTGTGTGTGTCCTTGCGTGCGGCTCCGGAGTACACGCGTACGTCGGTGCGCGCGCGCGCGCGCGCGTGAGTGTTGTGATGTGTGTGAGTGTGTGTGTGGGTAGGAGCGCGCGCGTTCCGCACAGGCACGCGGGTGTGTGTACGTGTCTATCTGTCTGTCTTTTGTTTCTGTTCCTAGGGCCCTTGCGTGCGCCTGCAGACACTTTATGTGTGTGTAATAATAATAATAATAATAATAATAAGGAACATTTAGTGCGCTTAATGTTAAACAAAAAGCCTAAGCGCTTACAGCAATAAGCCCTAACACACACACACACAACACACACACACATCACACACACACGAACACACACACTCAACACACACAAAACACACACACACACACACACACCACACACACACACACACAAACACTAACACAAACTCACACACACACTCACAACCCACACACCAGCGAAGGAGCAGAAAAATTATGTTTTGAGAGAGTTGTTTTGAGGGAGGGGACTTGAACGAAGGAATGATGTTTGAGTTTCGGGTGCAGAAGGTAGATTGGTCAGCAGGAAGGAGCCTGAAAAGTTAAATGAACGTTCACCAAGTGTTCTGGACGAAAACGAGGGATTTGCATAATGCCGAGTGTCAGAGATGAGCGAAAGCTGTCTGGATGGGAGTATAGGTAGACAGAAGTCTTAGGAGGTAAGATGGAGCGAGGCCATCTGTGTTGTATTGTGTTTTTGTTTATGAGTTGATTTTGGATGTGTGTGTTGTGTGTGTGTGTCTGTGTGTGTGTGTGTGTGTGGTGTTGTGAGTGTGTGTGTCTGTGTGTGTCCTGTGTCTGTGTGTCTTATGTGTTATGAGTGTGTAAGAGTGTGTGTGTGTGTGTGTGTGTGTGTGTGTGTGTGTGTGAGAGTGTGTGTCTGTGCTGTGTGTCTGTCTGTATGTGTGTTCACATGTGCGCGCGGGTATTAGTTGTTGTGGGTGTGTGTGCGTGTGAGTCCGTGTGTGTGTGTGTGTGTGTGTGTGTTGTGTTTGTGTGCGCGCGCCCGCGCGCGCGGTTAGTGTGTGTGTGTGTGTGTGTGTGATGTTTGTTTGTTTGTGTGGTGTGTGTGTGTTGAGTGAGTGTGGGTGTGCGTGTGGCGCGTGAATTGCGGGCGTGTGTGTGTGTGTGTGTGTGTGGGTTGTGTGTGGGCTGTGTGTGTGTGTGTTAGTGTGTCTGTCTGTCTTCCCATCTGTGTGTGTTTTCACATGTGCGCGAGGGTAGTAGTGTGTGTGTGTGTGTGTGGGGGGGGGGGGGGGGGGGCCTGGGGGCGGTGCGTGCGTGCGTACGTACGTGCGCGAGTTGGTGCGTGTGTTGTGTTGTGTGTGTCGTGTGTGTGTGTGAAAAACTCTTTGTGCAGTGTGTGTGTGAGTGTGTGTTGTGTGTTTCCCTGTTCGAACACTCGCGCAGGACCTCTAACCGATGTACTATGAAGTAGAACTGTCCACACAATCCCATGGGTACACTCATTGTCCGGAGAAAATTCTTTCAACCAATAGATGTTATGACGTGTTCCCATGTAAGCATTTTCATCTTTGCCTGCTTTTGACACTGGGACGGTCGTCTGTTTGACGTGCTGATTTCATCTTGAATTTCATCTCCTTCTCTCGCTATCTCTCTCTCTCTATCTCTCTCTCTCTCTCTCTCTCTCTCTTTTTTGTTTTATTTGTCTCATAGCGTGATCTGTTGATGTGTTGTGTGCTTGTCGTTACAGGAGTGTCTGCAAACTTTGATCGTCTTCTTTCACTTTTATATGGATTCTCTGTCCGTACAGACACGGTATTTTCTTGATAATCTATGGGTTGGCTACGTCACTTTGAGTGTAGAACCGTTTTACGATCCTATTGTTGGCACTGCAAAACTGTCAATATCACCCACGGCGGTCGTCAGCCTTGTCCGGTAAATTTCCTTTTCGTCCCTACTGTGTCTGTACTAGGTTTCTTGTGTTACCTGACGTGCGTACAGAATCGCTTTATAGCTGAATACGTCGTGCACGTCGCTGTAGACATGGATTAGAGATGCTGGCAATGGAAACATCACATTGTAATTGTGTGTTCCTTTTATATGATAGAGACTTGGAATGGGTCAGGATTAGGACTTTTACGGTGCTGGAACCTTCCTAGGTTATAGATAGAACGGAAAAAGAGGAGAGCAGCCACTTCAGGTAATAAAAGCTTGTTTTAAAATTTGGTTTATTTCCTCTGTAAAAACATTCTGCACCAAGAAAATGACGCCCCAACGGCCCAGCCCCGAGTTCACCGTCAATGGGACTCTGTTGCAGCTCTGCATCCACCTAGGCTATAAGGATCAGGATCAGGATCAGGATCTATTCTAAGGTTGATCTGTATGTTTAAACCCGGTTTTGTTGCAATTTAGTGCAAGGATGGGTTGGGAGGAACTGGGCGCTGTGGGGTGGGGTAGGGGGCGAAGAAAAAACATGTCTTTAGACCAGCTGGTGTGGTGAAATGTTAGCATATGTGACTCTTGGCTGAGTAGGTCGTGAGTTATAGAAGTTTGATTCCCCATCCAGGGTCATTTCTCTGTGGAGTTTTTTTCTGCCGACTAGCCTCCTAACTCCAGTGACACTTAATGTATGCGCCAATTGGGAAGACCCCCACGGGCACTCATAGTCAAGTTTTCCTCTGCTTAAGGGTTGTTGTCTGTTACAGCGTTATTCAAATTTCTGCCAACACTGCAGGATGTCTGTTATTTACTCGGGCATGATTGACAGCCGGGATATTTGACGAAGTAAATGAATACAGTCCCTGTAATGCGGTCTCAAAAATGAAAGGAAATTCATAGCATCTTCTTCATCACCTCCTCCTCATTGATCAGCATAAAAAGTCTCCAGTTCTGTGGCCCTGTTTGACAAGCTGTAAGGGGGTGATCTATATTTTATTACATTCTCTTTTTGCTCTCGGCTGCGTTCTGTCTAGATTTCTTCAGTATTGGCAATTTATGGTGGGTTGTCGTAGGGACAGACCGGTGGCGCCCTCAGATGGCGAGATCACTAACGTTGGCTCCGTTGACACTTAGAAATGATTGTTTCAGTAGTGGGGTTTAGTAGGTAGTGTCCTGACATGTGAAATCAGAACAGGCACCGCTGAACACCACAAGGACTAACTAGGGGGGCAGCAGTGCTGTGTCTCTCCAGTGGGTTGATCTTGACGACTATACAATGACTGCTGCTATGGATTGCTTTTGCCATGCGTGGAGGGACCGCCAGGTTGGGGAGTGTGTGTGGGGGGGGGCGGGGGGGGTGGGGAAGGGGGGGGGGGGGGACTGGAAAGAGCAGCGGGGATGCAATACTATTGTGGTGTTCACAGAAGAAGATATAGAAAAAATAAAACCTTGGCTTTTCGGTCTTGTGTCGTATAAATTTCTCTGTGCACCATTCGCTTCATTTTCGACGCTTGTGAGGACACGGAATGAAATGCAATAGAGTTCCGTTTTCAGCGACCTTGAATATGGTGTTGTTTGTTTTTTGCCATGGTGACAGATGAAGCACAGCCTAAAGTTTGCTTGCTCTGAAAGAAGATAGGGACAGTTGCCGTTTGTAAGTGTGTCAAAACACATTCCAAAAAAGAGAAGAGATTGCCTTCCACGCATGTTAACCTTTCATGAGAATTCACTTTTTTCCCGCCGTTTTCAAACGTTTTGCCGCAAGCCAAGCGAGTGAAGTAAAGAGAGAGAGAGAGAGAGAGCGAGAGAGAGGGGGGAGGGAGGGAAACAGACAGACAGGAAGGACAGGCAGACAGACATGAACATACAAGTGACGAGAGCAGAGAGATACAAGAGATACAAACAGACAGTACAGCAGAAAGGCAGAGAGAGAGAGAGAGACGAAGAGTCTCGAGAGAGGAGAGAAGGACGGACGAGAGAGAGGAGAGACAGACAGACAGGACAGAAAGAAAGACAGACAGACCAGACAGACAGAAGTCGACAGACAGAAATTGAATTATTGCTTTTTCGCTTGGACCATTCAAAGGGAATCCGGAGGTTTGAATGTTTGAAGGTAAAGAAAGCAAAATGCCTGGGATGGAGAGAGAGAGCAGCGAAGAGAGAAAGACGAGAGAGAGAGGGAGAGAGAGAGAGTAGAGACAGAGCAGAGAAAAGAAGACAGAGAGATGAAACGAGGACAGAGGACAGAGATTTAGGAATTTTTTTTCTCGTTTAAACCAATCCGTAGGAATCCGGGAATTTGAATACCTGAAGGAAAGAAAAGAAATAGCGAAACATAAAACAAAATTCTGCATTAGTGTTGAAATCAGGCGACGCTGACTGAAATTCCAAGACAAAGCCAGGATGTCACTGATTGTCCGGCATTCCCGTATGTTCACACCACACAGCAAACATGCCTACACCACACACGCAGTGTCAAAGTTACGCTTTGATGTTCACTTGCGCCATCGCATTCTCAAACGAAAAGAGGGAAAAACAGTGAGAGGAGATGGGTAGCGGTGGGGGTGGGGGGGGGGGGGGGGCGGGGGGGGGGGGGGGGCGACGAAGACGTGGGGGTGGGAGCCTGGGGTATCTGGTAAGAGGTGGAGACACGAGGCGAGGTGAGAAAGGGAACAGGGATTCAAAGACAAACAAGGTGGAAATCTAATTGATCCCATAATGGACATGCAAACGCTAAGTCTGGCATCAGCATGACCTCACCTTCATCGGTGGGCAGGGATCCAGAACAGAACAGCGGCTTGAAGTGGTCATCTTCTTCCTCCAAGGTAGTTTGTTTAGTGTTCTCCTATGACCAAACCGGTGAATAGAAAGTACTCGAGTGTACGTCGCTGGCATCAGTCCTAGTGGAAGAGAAGAGAAGGGTGGGGGGGGGGGGAATAGGGGCAGAGAGAGAGAGAGAGAGAGGGAGAGAGTGAGATGAGAGAGGAGACCAGATGAGAGGAGAGAGAGATGAGTGAGAGAGAAAGGAGAGAGCGGGGCCGAAGGGAGAGCAGCCAGATAGACCGCAAAGAGAGAGAGAGAGTCGATGAGAGAGGAGGAGAGAGGGAGGAGAGAGAGAGAGAGTGAAGGAGACGGACAGCGACACACCAACACAGACACAAGACAGCAGAGAGGAGAGAGAGAGAGAGAGGAGGAGAGAGAAAGAGAGAGAGAGAGAGAGAGAAAAAGAGAGAGAGAGACGAGTGAGAGAGAGCGAGAGAGAGAGGCGGAGAGGACGAGAGAGAGGAGAGAGAGACATAGAGAAACATTACGGACAGACCGACTGAGAGATTGTGTGAGACAGAGAGAGGGGGGAGGGAACCATACGAAAGACCGACAGAGAGAGAGAGAGAGAGACAGGACAGACAGACAGCGTGGAGAAAGAAGAGGGAGAGAGACAGACAGAGAATAAAGACAGAGAGACAAAAGAGAGAGTATGGGCAGGTAGAGCAGGTGTATGTGTTGTGAGTGTGTTTCTCTGTGAGTGTGTGCGTCTGTATGTATGTGTATGTTATGTGTGAAGTGGTGTGTGTGTGTGTGCTATGTGTGGGTGTGTGTGTGTGTGTGTGTGTGTGCTGAGGACATTTGGGTTGGCTGACTGGTGTGCACAGACTGTTCGGCTCGGTTTGTGCACACGCAACGAACCACACACATATCATTTGATAGAAAGAGAAATGGGTGTTTTTTTGGTTTACACGATGAAATGGGAGTATTTTCATGAAAGTTAAGTAAGTACGATTCAAAACATTTATCGTTGACGACAGATAAGTTCCTTGCTTGTAGATGGAAATGGTGGATTGTTTTAAACAACAAGTATGTTCAAAAATATACTTTGTATATGATGGTCTAGATTCAACTGATCACTTCTTTTGTGTAACTTAATGAAAAAATCATTCCAAATACGTTCTGTACAGCATAGTCAAATGTTTTACCTGTCACTGTCAGCAAGTGAAAAGTCATTCTTTTTTTTTGACTTAGCTGAAAGTCCAATTTGCAAATATTTGTAAAATATTATAACAGTCAGTGGTGAGAGAGAAGAAGAGTAACCTGTTTCGGTTTTTGTGTGGGTTTTTTGTTGGTTTGTTTTGTTCTTTTCAATCTTTGCATTAAGTGTATTTTCTACTTTTGTGTTTATTATAGCTGTAGATAAGTTAATTCTTTTACATCATTGATGTGACACTTTTTTACCCCGATCCCACCCCCGCCCCCCCCCTTTTTTTATTTATTTATTTTTTTATTTAGTCTATTATAACGTAATGGGAAAGCCGGTAAAAACAAAACAAACAACAACACACAACAACAACACACACCACACCAAACACACACACACACACCAAAAAAAACCAAAAAACACACAACACACACACACACACACACAATGTCATGTCACACACCCACACACACACAAACACACACACACACAAAACACACACACACAACACCACACGTGCGCGCACGAACCACAAACATTACACCTCACTTAAACTTTCAGCGTATTCGTGTATTCATTCAGTGAATAACGTCAAACAGCAGAACTCCTGTTAATTCTGTCTAAGCCCATATCAATCTCTAGGTCATCCGCCACTCTGCATTCTGCAGGTATATGGCGTTGCGTGAGTTGTGCGGAGCAGGTGGGGGGTCCCATGCCAGTGAGTAATTTAAAATACAGAGCTCGGCGGGGAGAATTCAATCAGATGAGTGTGTGTGTGTGTTGTGTGTGTGTGTGTGTGTGTGTGTGTGTGTGTGTGTGTGTGTGTGTTGTGTTTGGGTTGTGTTTATGTGTGCGCGGAGTGTTGCGTGCGTGTTTATGTGTGTGTGTGAGTGCGTATTTGCACGCGGCGCGTGTGTGTATGTGTGTGTGTGTGTGTGTGTGTGGGGGGGGGGGGGGGGCGTATGCCGCGAGACGTGTGTGTTCGTGCGGTCGTAAGTGTGGGGTGTGTACAGTTTACATTCTATGTTTCAAAAAACCGTGATTAATGAATCATTTATATTCTTTTGTGATAGTCGCGCGCGCGTGCACGAATCACACATGCTACACTTACTCACACCACAAAACACACACACACACACACACTCACAACACACACACACACACACACACACACACACACGCCCGCACGCACGCGCAAGCACGAACACACACACACACACACACACACACACCACCCCCACCACCACAAGAGTCAGCGGAGAGAGAGGAGCGAGACGAGAGGAGAGAGAGAGAGAGACGAGAGAGAGAACACTGTACACTGAAACACTGAAATGTGTAATTGATCTGACCTTTGGCCCATATCATGGAGTGTCAACATGGACCCTGCAGGTAATCAGGTTAAGATATGTATATGCAAAAAATGTTTAACAAATACAATCAATTTTATGTTTTATTATTCGCTATAAACTGAGTGGGAGATGCAGCAGTAACAAAGCAACCAGACTGATAATTGTAGTAATGAAGAAGAAGGAAGAAGAAGAAGAAGAAGAAGAAGGAGAAGAAGAAGAAGAAGAAAAAGAGACTTGTAATCATCCTCATCCTGTCATTTTCACCAATCATCATCATCATCGTCATCATCATCATCATCACAACACTACATTACTGCCTGTACTTTTTTTAACCACTACTACACCACTCTTACTACTACTGCTACAACCAATAGCATACTATTATTACAACCACCAGTGCCTTATATGCAAGTACTACGCGATACCTTTGATATTTGCTGATAGATTAAACTCTACTGATAGAAGATTATAGCCTCTAATCCAGCATCAAAAAAAAGTTACAGTAAGTCAATATATAATATTGGTATTTTGAATGCTTATTCAGGTACATAGACTGCCTTGTATATAGAGAATTATTTTCAGATGAAAGGAAGCATCGGAAAGTTTGAACAAAGTTGGATGACCTAATAAAATATTTAGCAGGAATATACTGTTGCCTTAAGTCGTTATATAAGGGGCATTGTAAAACATAGATGACTTCATTTTCAGTTAGGTCGATACAAGAAGGACAAGACATGGTCTTCTTCATTCAAATTTCTTCGAAAACCGAAACTGTGTACTTTTAGTGGGAGAAACTCCAAGTCTTAATCTAATCAACAACTTCTTCTGGCTTCAAGTGATTTACTTTATTCGATAAGAAGATAGTGCTAGATCACTCTTAAACGTTCTAAAGAATTGAAACCGTTCACTTTGCAATGTATTGTCTGTGGACCATTCTGTTTAAATTCGTGATAAAAGGTAGTTTTTAGTGAACAGATAAAAATATTTTTATGTTCCCAAACACTCCTTGATTTTTCCCATACCTCGCCAAACCCAAGCCTATAAAGGAAAAAAACATATTGTAGAAGCCATGTGTTTTTATTTATTATTCTGATAATGTAGGCAACATTTGATAAGCTTTGTATGGTAAACGATTACTGGGCATTTGCAGATATATAACCAGTATTTAATAGTCCTGATCTGGAAATTGATTGCCATGGGTAACGTACCAGCTCCCAATAAACAATCAAGTTTGGTGTTTCTTACGCTAACGTTTAGGAATCTTTTTCAATGCAAAGAGATGAATCTTTTCCAAAAAAAATTTAACATTGCTCGTTATTAGACCCCACACCTCAGCACAATAACTAAGTATGGGTTGGATATGGCATCAAACTGCTTGAAAAATATAATGGGGACTTTTCGACTAGAGACCATAGAAGCCTGGTGAAAATTTGGATCACTTTGCGTTTAGCCTTTCTAGCCATATCATTAAAACTGTGCGTAAAGGACATCTTGTAGAAAGTATAATTCCTAGGTATCTGTGCAGAACAGCACAGTCATCTTGGAATGCCATACAACCATTGCTCTTGATCTGATAGATTGCCCCATTTCTAAAGACCACTACATATGATTTACTTAGCTTGACAGTTTAAACCCAGCTTTATTGCCGTATCGTGTAAAGTATTTAACTGATGTGAAGCCCCACAACAGAGTCGGCGAATAAATATTATGTCATCTGCAAACATCAAAATAACAAGTTTCTAGATATTGTTAGTAAGAGGCTGAAGCCCGTGTTTCCCTTTTCTAATTATTTCTTCTGCTAACTCATTAATGACTTGGAAGATCAGAACTGGACTGCCAAATTTCCCCTTGCTTTAACCCATTGGAAGGCTAAATGCTTCACCTAATCAGTTACAATTTCTCACCTTGCTTTGACTACATTATAAATGCTAATTAAAGCTCGATACATTTTCCATCAATTCCTTTTTTTTTCAATCAGACCATAAATTATGACGTTTAACCGAGTCCAATACGCTTTCCGTAAAGTCAATAAATGCAACATCCGTTTCTTATGCAATTAATAATTGTTTTTGAATGAAAAGAATATAGTGTAAATATATGGTCAATTGTACTATAATTTTTCTAAGCCAGCTTTGACCAATCATTTGATAACGTTATTTACTCAATCCACTTGTTAACCTTGCGTATAGTTTATGGCTGTAAATTTTGACGCAGATGTTCAATACGGTAATTCCCCTATAGTTGTCAGGTAAACTACGTCGTCACCTTTTTAAAAGAGTGGTTGTATTATTGCTTCTGTCCACTGTTAAAGATACTTCCCCGAAGCAAATAAGAAATTGGAATCAATAACTAGATAAGGGCGCACTAGTACAGATCGAATTTTTAAATATTTTTTTTTTTTCCCCAATATTTCCGTCGGCCCTGCTGCTTTTTCCATTCTGCATGGAGGCAGGACAGCTGCGTACACTCCAGGATTCAGGGTGATTTCGCACCTCATGAGTTGTCTGTGTTGAAATGTGATTAAAGCATTCACTATGCTGGGGACTCGTTTTCAGTGTTAGCGGTTCCTACATTGTCTTTATTTACTCAGAATGAAATACGTCACAAAAATGGTTTGTACCAGTTCTTTCCAGAAAGAAATAGCATTTGTACGCAGGATTCTTATACATTAGGATCTCTAATTTTATTCCAAAAAGCCAGAAGAGTTGTTAATATTTACATTGAGAGATTCTAAATCTTTTTGCCGATGTTGTTTTCGTTTATATCTAATACCTTTTGTAATCTCTACGTTTTTGGTTGTAATTTGCCCTTGACCTCTCTTCTTTGTCAACATTTTCACTATTGTTATGTCATCGATATCCTTATTTGTGCGAACACAATATAACTGTCGCCAGAATCGTTGTCTGAGCTCCTTTCTGTGCTGCCGACATTCTTAGTCAAACCATACATTTGATTTTTCTTTACAACTACAATAGTTTTCTTCAACATTGACTAGCAGAAGTAACGCCTCTTAAAAAATGTCAAACGGCTTGTTATAGTCATCGTGAACAGCAAGGTAGCATTTTCAAGTGGAACTTGAAAACGTCTGATTCAAATATTTTCTCTAAACTCTTCATTTTACTGCCAATCCCCCCCAAATTAATTTTTTCAACATGCGTACAATTTGTCTGGCGGTAAAGATTCATTAGTGGAGTTCTAACATTGTGACTTCAATATGACTTCTAACAGGATATGTTTTTTGACTCTATCCCTGCGTCTGACATGCAAAGCATACACAATGACTAATTAAAACCGTTTTGAATTATGGCATAGTCAAACAATACTCATCCAGTCGGAGAATTGTATTGTGAAGTTACACGATCAATATTCGCTTCTAACGGCCCCATTCAAAATGGAAAACTCAAAACAATCACAGACATTCAAACAAATATATACCAAATCGTTTAAAACAGAGTCTTTAGACGTGCGAAATGACTCATGTATCACCCCCTTTCCCAAAGGCGCTTGCGTCGTCCCCAATCATCGCCCCCCCCCCCCCCCCCCCCCCCCCCTTCCCTCTCACAAATGTTCTGTCCCCCAGTTCGTGCGTTGAAATCGCCCAGAAGAAAAGTGGTACATTTCCAAACGTTTCATCAGTCAAGGATACACTGTTCTAAGAGGGCCACACCATTGTATCTTTCAGTGTCCTGGATAATTACTGAGAATTACCAGGGTGGAATATACGTTCGATCAAAATTATAGGGGAATCTGTGTTAAACATTCTTTAGCCATTTTCACTAACTTACTATATTGTCATATTCACAAACTCTTGTTAACATAGGCTGCTAAAATTCCTTTTTGACAAGGAGAGTCCAAACCCACGACAATCTGGCTGTTATACCGTTGATAGGCTTTAACACAGGAATTATGAAAGGATTTAAAACTAGGAAATAAAATGGTCTGGAAAGTGAGTAGTCAAAAGTTTCTACAAGCAAACAAAAAGCAAAAGCTACTTAAATAAGATCGAGATCCGTTATCAAAAACTGTGCCCAAAGTCCTTCAATGTTGTAAGTCCGAATTTAACAGTTTTCGCGATAATTTTCGGGGGGGCCTGGCCGAATCCCTATGCAGTTTCGGATTGACAGGTATATTATAAAAGAGTCTTTTATTGGTACTTCATAGATTTTGTCTTGGTGCCGTTTACTTGCCACATGGAACCATGGGAAACTTCTTGGTTTATTGTCAGGTCCTCGTTGAGATGTGTAGCGTGCGGGAATTGGCGCTACCCATTTGTGTTTGTCTTCTTGTGTCCTTTTTGCTCATATGGGCATTTCTCAATGTTGTTTTGTTGGCTTTGCCAGGTTGTTTTGTTGACGTTTCGTACTTCACTGTTTGTTCTGAGTTAGGGTGCTGAGGGTTTATTTCAGAATCTTTGTCAGAGTCCTTTGAAGTCATATTTTAGTCTGCTGGAGAAGATTCGGAACGTTTCTTATCTTTCTCGTCAGCTATGTCGGCATGTTGTTCGTTCTGTGCGTCAACCACGTTCAGTGGCGGCAGGCTAGTCGATTCATGCTCATTAACTAACTCTGAACACTGTTCGTAGATGGTCTCAACAATTTGCTCAAATCACTCTCTACGTTTTGTATGTCAGTTATTTCCGTGTCATTTTCGTCGGAATCTGTACGTTCAACTGCTGTGCAGTTGTTTGTTCTGTTCATATTTTGATCATTACATGGAGTCAAGCACACTCGGTTATATTTATGATTCTCCGGCACACACGATCATCACCAATGTCACACTATGCTACAACATCGTAGTCAGTCACAAATGTGCTGCTGTTTTGACCAGTTATGAAACAGTGGAGAAGGGAATGGGCCGATGAATTTAAACTAGTATTGCTCTCACTCACCAATTGATACATGCTTTTGGTGCACTACTATCGGGCACAGGGATTAAACACCTGTTCCGTCTCTTTGGTAAGAGGGGGAAATTCGATGATGACAAATGGTTGTAGGGGTTGTGGAGAATAGTAGTTCCAGCGCCACTGACATCGTACCGCCACACCTTCGCTTTCTATACTCACATTTTGTTTGTCACAAGTACGTCCCTCATGTATCCTGCTGTGTCGACACTGCAGCCCACACACTGTCCACACCCCGTCTTTGGCCTGGTTGCCAACCTGGCCTGGTGCTGTAGTTCGATGGGTAGACTTGTTCTCACATTGAAAGGCCCGTCCTCGTAACAGTAGGTACTGTTCCATCCAGTAGGGTACGGGGCTTCCGTTCAGGTAGACCCGTATGATCAGATTGGCCCATCCGCTCGGCGACAAGACCCGTCTTCACGAATGGTAAGCTTCGTCCGTCGTGCCGGTAGGCCCCGTCTCCTGGTTGGCCCCGTCATCACACGGTAGCCCGGTCCTCACGCCGGAGGCCCCAGTCCTCACTCGGTAGGAACCAGCTCCTTTTGTAGGCGCCCAGGTCTCCCGTTGGTGGGCCTGTCTCCTCGGTAGCTCCCGTATCCTAGGTTGGCCCAGTCCTGGCGTCAGGATCAGGCCCCATCTCCTCGGTAGGGCCCCGTCCTCGCGTCGGTAGGCCCTTCCTTCGACGGTAGACCCCCGTCCTTCCGTTGGAAGGCCGTCTCTCGGTATGCATGTCGGGTAGGAACCCGTCTCCTCGATAGCCCGTCCTCATGGTAACCAGCGCCCAGCGCCCGATTACCGAGATGTTCTTGGTGTTGACGGTGTGTCTCCCTCTGTTGCTCCACACCAGTTTGTTGCCTCGGTAAAATGCGTGCAAAGCCTTGGCGGCGGTATTACTGCAATGTGTCTCTCTGCCTGTCCGTTAGGTCTCCAGACACCATCACTTTCTATTCCTTAGTGAATCCTCTACCATGCGTCAGACACTGCAATCTTATCAGACCAACGAGCCAATTATCACTAAGATGGGGGGAGGTCGACCTCCCTGTCATACTGTCGAGGCGATGGCCGAAACGATATCATCACGACACCTGTTTGTCTTTTACTGTTCCTTCCATAACATGTACACTGTTGAACCATTCTTAGACGATTCCGGAATTCCTTGAGCGCGGCACGTTGTAAAGAATAAATTGTCTCCTTGCGAGAACATTTTCCAGCTTATCCACTTTTCTGCTAGGTGTTGCAGTGATTTGTGACAGCTCTGGTCAATTCGGAAAATAGAGTGTTTCAGTTCCTTTCTTTCTGATGTGGCCGATGTAACTGCTTGTTCGAGGGCTAGAGTTTTGTGTGAAGTTAGTTCAAATTTGGCATCGCACTCACGCATTGCTGTTTCCTGCTGTTACGAAATTGCTTTGTCACGTCTTTTAGACGGATGTCTAAACCTCGTGCTACTTCTTCGAAAAACTCTAGGGTTTGACTTTTCAAAACGAATCTCTAAATTTAAATTTTTTCACCATATCTACTTTGGCAAACGCGGTTCGAAAATTATATACTTAAAAAAGGTAAGGAAATATAAGAAGGGGATAAAAAAATCTAAGTCAGAAAACGGGCACTGAGCTAGTAAGAACAGTTCACTGCGAGCGCAACAAAAACACGTTCCACTCACCACGAAAGCCAAGCTGGACACTCAGAAGAAGAGAGAGAGTGAGAGAGAGAGAGCCGCAAAGACAAGAACATCCAAATCAATTAGAAATGTGTTTACATCGAGGACCCCTGAAAAACAAGTAAATGTAGGGTGGATGCCAAAAACATTGTTTGTTTTTAAACAGTCAGTGGCAGGAGCAACAGCAGCAGCGCTGGAAAAAACCGAAAAAGAAGGAGGAAGCGGGAGGAGGGATGAGGAGGGGAAGAAAACGAGGAAGAAGATAAAGAATTGGGAGAAATAAAACAAAAGGAGGGAATAGGAGGTTGAAGAGAGGCAGGAAACATTAAAAAAATATATCGAGCTATCAATTAGTTTTAAGTTCTGATATAAAACAAGAGTGGAAAAATCTAAGAGAGAGATAAACAATTCGGTTTGGTGAAGAAAAAAAATCAAGACAAAGCCAATACGTTAATGGAGGGGAAAAAAAACCGAACGAGGTACCAAAGTAAACGTGTGATCAATGATCTTGGGAAAACACACTGAGCTTTTCTTCTCGCCACGTCCATTTCTCAGACAGAGAGCCATGGAAGTGGGAGACAGTGAAGACTAGGGGATCCAGGAAATGGCGAATGGAATTGAGTTGAGGTGAGGGAGAGGGGGTGGGGTGGAAACGGATGTTGGAGGAGGGGGGGGGGGGGAGATAAAAGGATAGAGACAGTGTCTAGTCTCTTGGTGGCCTCTTCAGCGTCACACTCTGGAAGTCAAATGCCAGAGTCCAAAGAACTGATAACTGGTCGAGGTTGGTCTCACATGTGGCTCCTCAGCAAGCGTTTCCACAAAGGGAAGACAAACGATACGACGTTTTATTTTTCTCTTCTGGGACAATATCTTTTTCATTATTGAATGCTCCATGTGCAAGTAGATTAATTGTTACCTTGTCGTGCAGACTTCTCTAAAATGCTTCAACGACAGAGTACTGTGAAGACATTAAGTGTGTCTGCTCTGCAGAACTGACAATTGAGCATAATACTGGTAAAATGTGCTTCAGTGAAAACGTTCCTACCTCCGGAAGTCGTAGAATGTATTTTGCCTGTTTCTAATGTAATTTTAGGATCAGTTTCATCTTTTCAACCAATATTTAGATGAGCTAGTTATTTGTCATGTGGTCCTATTGCACGTTTCTTGTAACTTTCTCTCTCCTCTCTCTCTCTCTCTCTCTCTCTCTCTCTCTCTCTCTCTCTCTCTCTCTCTCTCTCTCTCTCTCTCTCTCTCTCTCTCTCTCTCTGTAGTGATACAAACATCATGTCTGTACAAATATCGTTACAACAAAGTATCACTGATGTCTTAGAATGGTGCAACCAAAACCGAATGGTCCTTAATCCGCACAAAACAAAATGTATGGTCCTAGCATCGAGACAGAAACATCAACGACAGCATCTTATGTTGAGCCTAAAAATGAGTGAAACCTTGATCGAGCAGGTTACCGAACACCGTGTCTTAGGCGTGATCATTGATGAGAACTTTAAATGGCAATCACATATAAATCATGTTTGCAAACAGTTGGCTCGCAATTTGTTTTTACTCAATAAACTCAGTTATTATGTTGAACCACATATCCGGAAATTATTTTTTGAAGCCCATTGCCTTTCTCACATCAACTATGCGTCCACTGTCTGGAGTGGTGCCGGTGAAAATCACATAAAAAAGATCAACTCTATGCATAGACGGGGAATTAAGCTGATTCTTCCCGACAAGTCTCTATCAACCACGGGCAAATTCGCAAAACTAATGATGTTACCACTGCAGAGCCAACTGACCTATAATAAGGCAGTACTAATGTTTAAAGTCCATGCAAACATGGCGCCAACATATCTTGCTGAGTTTATCCAAATGGCAACAACGCGATATGATTCAAATAATTACATTCTACCACGTGTCCGCATTGATTTGTTCAAATCTAGTTTTGCATTTTTTGGTCCATCTGTGTGGAACTCTCTTCCTCCGTCTGCCAAAACATGTCAATCACTGCCGTCCTTCAAATCAGCAGTACTTAAACATTTACTTGAACAATAAATCTAACCTTTTGATCATAGTCTCAACGCCCTACTTTTATGCTTGCCTCTATATTATCTAATGAAAATGTGTGTGTGTGTGTGTGTGTGTGTGTGTGTGTGTGTGTGTGTGGTGGATGTGGGTATGCGCATGCGTGCGTGTATGTGTGGGCGTGTGCATGCATGTGAGCGCGCGAGCGTATGTGTTTGACTGTGTTTGTGTAATTTTGTAATGGATTTTTTTTTTTTTTTTTTTTTTTTTTTAAAAATAATTATTATTCTTATTACTGTTGTTATTGCTAATATTATAATGTTGCTATATATATATATATATATATATATATATATATATATATATATTATTTTTTTTTTTTTTTTTTTCCATTGTTTCTGTCATTATTAATATGTGCAGTTTGTCTAGTTGAATGTTGTAGAATAGCAAGGACAGATTGGAAGAATAGGCACTGCCTAAAATCTCTATCCTTGAGTAATAAAGTTTTTGAGTCTTGAGTCTTGAGTCTCTCTCTCTCTGTGTCTCTCTCTCTCTCCCCTTTATTTAATTTTTTTCCTTTTTTTTTTTTTTTTTTTGCTGTCCCAACCTCTACGCCACCTCAGAGGCAGTGCACCCACGCCGCTCATTCCGACACGCCGTCCACAGCCACAGCCTGGTCGGCCCCGCCTCAGCCCCGGCACCGGCAATCCACAGGGAGCAGTCATGTCAAGTCGTCAAGAGGCAACCCACCGGAGAAGACACTGCACTGCTGCCGAGTCACTTCGGTGGTGTTCAGTGGCGCCTGTTCTGATCTAACATACGCAGGACACCACCTATTAAGCCCCCTACTGACGACAATATTGCTTAGTCGCGGAGCCGGCGTGAGTGAGCCTCCCTCCTGAGGGCGCCACCACGTCCGTCCAACGACAGCCCCCATGGACTCGCCGATACCGGTGACCCCGACGGAACCAAACCAAGGCCATAGACGTAGAGAGGATATTGAAATTGAGGTCACCATGAGAGCAGGGCATGAAGGGCCATAGAATTTGAGACTTTTTGTTTATGCTGATCGATGAGAATGAGGATGATTAAGATGATGCTACGGATTTCCATTTCGGTCTGA
>CM031598.1:61377327-61385180 GCA_018398815.1 Conus ventricosus | reverse complement strand
TTCGTGTTCAGCCCTCACCCTTCACCCTTCACCTCCCCTTTACCCTTCGCCCTTCACCCTCACTTCACCCCGTGAGGTGGTTGAAGATGGCCATGGTGTGGGGAACACACCGGTAGTTCAGCCCCAGCCAGTACCAACTCCAGGGAGAGGAGTTGAAGCTCGTCACTTCTCAAGAGACAGAAGAAGTCGCGGAAGAGAAGTCGAGACTCGTATCTCCAGGACAGGAGAATTCGAGGGGCAGTATATGTCTCAGAGAGACAGGGAATTGAGAAAGCAGGAAGCTTTTACTTGAGGCAGGCAGGTCCTCAGTGATTACGGGAGTTATGTATTCTCCTGGTCCGGAATTTGGGATAACGGAATGTGAAGGCCATAGCTTTATAGAAGCGAACTAGATTATTTTGTCTCTCGGTGTAAAGAGAGATACATGTGTGAAGACTATTTTTTCTCTCAGTGTAAAGAGAGATACATGTGTGAAGATTGATTTGTCTCTCGGTGTGAGGAGAGATACATGTGTGAAGATTGATTTGTCTCTCGGTGTGAGAGAGAGTACATGTGTGCAGATTTATTTTGTCTCTCAGTGCGGAGAGAGATACATGTGTAGAATCTGTTTACAAGTTGTTGGTGTGAGTTAGTAAAGTGTTTTCCCTGAAGGAGAGGGGAGAAGAAAAACATTCGGTAGTGCTCCTTTTGGTGATTGGAAAGATTGCGTGTGCGTATGGAGTAAATGCTGTCATGAATGCGGGTAGCAAGAGTGACAGTGTGACACCGCCTTTGATTAAAATTGCTGTTTGAATTTTAATTGAAACAGTTAATGAAGATCTGATGTTAAAGGTACATACTTAAATACATTTACGCTCAGAACCGCAAATTTATATTGAGTGATCACCATTGACCTATTTGTATGTCTTAACTATTCAATATGTGTTATTGTTTTCAAAACGGAAATCAAAAGTTTGCTCCTTGATTATAATCAAATGTAAAATAGAGAAGACAATACACGCCGCGCACAGTAAACAACATACTGCTTTATTGTCATTAAGCCATGGCGCACATTCGTACTCTCTCTCTCTCTCTCTCTCTCATCTCTCCTCTCTCTCTCTCTCACTCTCTCTCTCTCTCTCTCTCTCTCTCCTGCCTTTTTTCTTCATCGTCACTTGACCCCCATCCTCTGTTTCCAAGATTACAAAATCCTAACTCCTCCATCCTGTATCTGTGTCTGATCAAGAGACGTGGTATGAAGATAAACCTGTTGTGTTTGTGGTATTACGGCCCTCACGGGAATTTTGGCACCCTGTCCAAGTTTCTTTACCCCATTTTTTTGTTCGTGTTTTTTTGTTTTAGTTTTGTTTATTTGCTTCTTGATCCCTTTCTCTTAAATGTAAAGCTCAATGATAATCGATAGTTTTTTTTTATTTTTTATCTGATTCCTTTTTTGCTGATCTCTTCCCGTTCCTGTTCTTCTTTGTTTACTTTTTCTTCATCGTCTTCTTCTGCGTGGTGTGAGCTTCGTTTTCCTTTTTCCTATTATCCCTCTCCCCTTCTCTTTTTTTTTACTAGCTCCTGTATCACTCGAGGTACCCAGTTATTTATTTCTGCAAGCTGAGTTTTGAACTGTGTGTTTCTGTATGTGTGAACACGTGAACGCATCTCTCTCTGTCTCTGTTTCTCTCTCTCTCTCTCTCTCTCTCTCTCTCTCTCTCTCTCTCTCTCTCCTCTCTCTCTCTCTCCTCTCTCTCTCTCTCTCTCTCTCCTCTCTCTCTCTCTCTCTCCTCTCTTCTAGCGGAGAGAGAGAGAGAGAGAGATGGTGGAGGTAGTCAATAAGAGTGAAATACGAATCTCCTTGCACACACACACACACACACACACACACACACACACACACACACACACACACACACACACACACATACACACGCACGTACCCACGCACGAACACACGCACACCACACACACACACACACACACACACACACACACACACACACACACACACACACACACACGTACGCACGAACACACACACACACACACACACACACACACACACACACACACACACACACACACACACACACACACACACACCTCCCCTCTCCCACGGACACACGCTCGCACACGCACTCACACACATATGCATACACACAGACGCACGCACACACTCGCATCGTACACGCTCTCTCTCTCTCTCTCTCTCTCTCTCTCTCTCTCTCTCTCTCTCTCTCTCTCTCTCTCTCTTCTCTCTCTCTCTCTCTCTCCCTCTATCTCTCTCTCTCTCTCCCCTCTCTCTATCTCCCTCTCCCTCTCTCTGTGTGTCTCTCTCTCTTCCATGCCGAATCAGTGGAATTGTCAGATCCGCGTAACGGACAAAGATGTAGCCAGTTTACGTAACGGACAAAGATGTAGCCATTTTACGTAACGGACAAAGATGTAGCCATTTTACGTAACGGACAAAGATGTAGCCATTTTACGTAACGGACAACGATGTAGCCATTTTACGTAATGGACAAATGGCTGTCTGTTCCGCGAAATGGGTAACGATTGGTCGAAATTGTCAGAGAGGTTTGAACAGTTGCCCATTTCATGGAACTGGCCGTTAGGTCCTGGAAATCGGTTGCTGATCATCTGGAATTGCCAGTTACACGGCGACAGCCATAGCAGTTAATAGTACACACATAGACACACGGCCACTGGTGTGTATAGGACAAATAATTAACGACCTTTTCATTTCTACAGTATTTACTTTTTTTTTTCTTCTCCCAAATACACTTTTGTTTTCCATTCAAGTTTCTCTACATATAATTTCAATATTTCACAATTGAGACGATACAGGAAAATATAACTAAACTCTGGACAGAGTAAAGGACAGAGCAACAGACACAAATCAACAACATATTATACACACACACAAAAGAAAAGTATGAATAACTGCCAGTCATTCCCATAAAAAAATTATTTGTCATTTTATATTGATGGTATCCTAGAGTATCAAGAATTGATTTTTAATGAATACGCAGACATTATGATTACATACTTTAAACTGGCTTGGGTTTTTTTGTTTGTTTTATTTTGTTTTCTTTTTGTTGTTGTTGTTGTTGTTGTTGTTGTTGTTGTTGTAAAATGAAACATATATTTTCGTGTTTACGTTTCTTCACTTTCAATTAATTCTTTTTAATTATGCCAGTCAGTGTCAAACGTTACCATGTTAAGCGATACAGTATTTATTGTTGTCGAACGAATAATGCTTCACAGCGGAAAGGTGTCTGAAACTGGGATCACAACATCAAAGAAAAACAAAAACAAAGTTTCTAAATTAAAATACTGAGGCAAGTCTGTAAAAATTGATGAACAATAAATACACACGCGCTATTTGGACTGATTTCTAATTTGCTGTTCTTATGATGAGTGTGATTGTGGCATGATGTTTGCTTTTTTTTCGTGATTATTACGAAGAAATAAAACCAATGAAAAAAGTCTTGCGGACACGATCGGCTACAGAGGGTGATGGCGGTTCACCACGTAAACTGTCAAGATAAGATTTTAACACGCGTGGTTCGTGCGCAGGACTGTCAGTGTTCATGTAGGAACGATACGTAAGGCAGATCAGGGTATAGCCTGTATGGGTGCTGACATGGTAAAGGGAGGTGTGGGGGAGGGGGGGGGCGGAAGTTAGCCCAGCCCTCCCCTGCCCTACCCCCCACCCTCTGTCTACTCCCCAAATGGGAGAGGTTCAGATAATGTACTCAATAAGAGAGAGAGAGAGAGAGAGAGAGAGAGAGAGAGAGAGAGAGAGAGAGAGAGAGAGAGAGAGAGAGTTAGTTTATTTCAGCACATTTTCCATTCATTTGACCTCTAAACAGTGGAAAAAAAACTTTATGTCGTGTATGTTCCTGTCCTTTGGATCAGTGAGGTCAGGGGACATATTACTATTGAATAAGCCGCTCGGGACCTGGTACGTCCACTTAGTAGCTGTGTACAACGCAGGAAGAGGTACGTAAAGTAGATTTGTAAACAGTTTGTGCGGATGTTGACATTAAAAAGGCAAAATTTTGAAACGAACGAACGGAAAAGTGTTTTGTTATGTGTGTATAGAGAGAGAGAGAGAGAGAGAGAGAGAGAGAGAGAGAGAGAAGAGAGAGAGAGAGAGAGAGAAAGCATTTTTACATCGATGACTTTTTTTCCATTTCTAACGGCAACTACCAGTGAATCTGAATGAAGAAAGAAGAAAAAGAAACACCCGAAGGTGCTGGGAGGACCCAGAGAAGCACTGTCTTCACCTGCCTTTAGAGCATCCTGTACCACCCTTGTAGGCCTGCGCTGTGTTGACGATGGGTACAGGCACGCGCAGGACACTCCATTAAGATATCAAGGGACATAACTGCTCCTGAACAAGGTAAATTAGACTACAGGATGCAGCTCATAACAGCCTTAAAGTGGGATCCCCATGGGTGTACCAGCCCGTATTTCATGACTGCAGAGCCCACCGGCGAAAAACACCACCCTCCACTGCCGAACACACCCCACAGACCCAACCACCCCTGCCCGCGGACAGATGAAGACAGTGCCACTCCAGACACAGCCAAGCTTTCGCCATACGGTCTTATGTGCCCTCAAGAGAGAATCCAAAGTTGTAGTCTTTCCCACTGTTAACAGGACTTTTCCCTGTGGTCTGTGGGTCTTTCCTCACCGTCACTGGGCCTTTCTCCAGGGTCACCTAGTTAAGGCAAAGAAGAAAAAGAAACACCCGAAGGGCTGGGGAGGACCCAGAGAAGCACTGTCTTCACCTGCCTTTAGAGCAGTCCTGTACCCCCCTTGGAGGCCTGCGCTGTGTTGACGATGGGTACAGGCACGCGCAGGACACTCCATTAAGATATCAAGGGGCATAACTGCTACTGAACAGAGGTAAATTAGACTACAGGATGCAGCTCATAACAGCCTTAAAGTAGCATCTCCATGGTGTACCACCCGTATTCATGACTGCAGAGCCCACCGGCGAAAAACACCACCCTCGAGGTGCTGAGCGCACCCCACAGACCCAACCACCCCTGCCCACGGACAGATGAAGACAGTGCCACTCCAGACACATTCAAGCTTTCGCCATAACGGTTTTATGTGCCCTCAAGAGAGAATCCAAAGTTGTAGTCTTTCCCACTGTCAACAGGACTTTCCCTGTGGACTGTGGGTCTTTCCTCACCGTCACTGGACCTTTCTCCAGGGTCAGCCTAGTTAAGGCAAAGAAGAAAAAGAAACAACCGAAGGTGCTGGGAGGACCCAGAGAAGCACTGTCTTCACCTGCCTTTAGAGCAGTCCTGTACCATCCTTGGAGGCCTGCGCTGTGTTGACGATGGGTACAGGCACGCGCAGGACACTCCATTAAGATATCAAGGGACATAACTGCTCCTGAACAGAGGTAAATTAAAACTACAGGATGCAGCTCATAACAGCCTTAAAGGCATCCCCATGGGTGTACCAGCCCGTATTTCATGACTGCAGAGCCCACCGGCGAAAAACACCACCCTCCAGCTGCCGAACACACCCCACTGACCTAACCACCCCTGCCCACGGACAGATGAAGACAGTGCCACTCCAGACACAGCCAAGCTTTCGCCATACGGTCTTATGTGCCCTCAAGAGAAATCCAAAGTTGTAGTCCCTTTTCCCCCTGTTAACAGGACTTTCCCTGTGGTCTGTGGGTCTTTCCTCACCGTCACTGGACCTTTCTCCAGGGTCAGCCTAGTTAAGGCAAAGAAGAAAAAGAAACACCCGAAGGTGCTGGGGAGGACCCAGAGAAGCACTGTCTTCACCTGCCTTTAGAGCAGTCCTGTACCACCCTTGGAGGCCTGCGCTGTGTTGACGATGGTACAGGCACGCGCAGGACACTCCATTAAGATATCAAGGGACATAACTGCTCCTGAACAGAGGTAAATTAGACTACAGGATGCAGCTCATAACAGCCTTAAAGTAGCATCCCCATGGGGGTACCAGCCCGTATTCATGACTGCAGAGCCCACCGGCGAAAACCACCACCCTCCAGCTGCTGAGCACACCCCACAGACCCAACCACCCCTGCCCACGACAGATGAAGACAGTGCCACTCCAGACACAGCCAAGCTTTCGCCATACGGTCTTAAAGTGCCCTCAAAGAAGAATCCAAAGTGTAGGTCTTTCCCACTGTCAACAGGACTTTCCCTGTGTCTGTGTCGTTTCCTCACCGTCACTGGCCCTTTCTCCCAGGTCAGCCTAGTTCAGGCAAAGAATAAAAAGAAACACCCGCAGGTGCTGGGGAGGGACCCAGAGGAAGGCACTGCCTTCACACCTGGCCTTTAAGAGCAGTCCTATACCATCCTTGGAGCCGCCTGTGTTTTGACGATGGGTACAGGCACCGCAGGGAACACAATCCATTAAGATATCAAGGGACATAAACTGATCGCTGAACAGAGGTAAATTAGACTACAGATGCAGCTCATAACAGCCTTAAAGTAGCATCCCCATGGGTGTACCAGCCCGTATTTCATGACTGCAGAGCCCACCGCGAAAAACACCACCCTCCAGCTGCTGAGCACACCCCACAGACCCAACCACCCCTGCCCACGGACAGATGAAGACAGTGCCACTCCAGACACATTCAAGCTTTCGCCATACGGTTTTATGTGCCCTCAAGAGAGAATCCAAAGTTGTAGTCTTTTCCCACTGTCAACAGGACTTTCCCTGTAGACTGTGGGTCTTTCCTCGCCGCACTGGACCTTTCTCCAGGGTCAGCCTAGTTAAGGCAAAGAAGAAAAGAAACACCCGAAGGTGCTGGGAGGACCCAGAGAAGCACTGTCTTCACCTGCCTTAGAGCAGTCCTGTACCACCCTTGGAGGCCTGCGCTGTGTGACGATGGGTACAGGCACGCGCAGGACACTCCATTAAGATATCAAGGGACTAACTGCTCCTGAACAGAGGTAAATTAGACTACAGATGCAGCTCATAACAGCCTTAAAGTAGCATCCCCATGGGTGTACCAGCCCGTATTTCAATGACTGCAGAGCCCACCGGCGAAAAACACCACCCTCCAGCTGCCGAGCACACCCCACTGACCCAACCACCCCTGCCCACGACAGATGAAGACAGTGCCACTCCAGACACAGCCAAGCTTTCGCCATACGGTCTTATGTGCCCTCAAAGAGAATCCAAAGTTGTAGTCTTTCCCACTGTCAACAGGACTTCCCTGTGGTCTGTGGGTCTTTCCTCACCGTCACTGGACCTTTCTCCAGGGTCAGCCTAGTAAAGGCAAAGAAGAAAAGAAACACCCGAAGGTGCTGGGGAGGACCCAGAGAAGCACTGTCTTCACCTGCCTTTAGATGATTTTTTTTTCCATTTCTAACGGCAACTACCAGTGAATCGGAATGAATCATTCATGGCACATCATCTGTAAATAGTCCCAAACGCTTAAAAGTTAAAGGCAATCGCGCGCGCACCCACGCTCGCATACAACACAGAGACGTCCGCACGCTCCCCACCTCCACCCTCCGCTCCCCATGTACACACACACACACACACACTCTCTCTCTCTCTCTCTCTCTCTCTCTCTCTCTCTCTCTCTCTCTCCTCTCTCTCTTCTCTCTCCTCTCTCTCCCTCCTCCTCTCTCTCTCTCTCTCTCTCTCTGCTGAAACACACAATTAAACAAGCAAACAAACACACAAACATACACACTCAAACACACGCACGCACTAACAAACACACACACACGCAAACGCACACACGCACGCACGCACGCATACACACACATACACACACGAACACACACACACACACACACACACACACACACACACACACACACACACACACACTCACAACTCGTGTTGTAATG
>CM031598.1:61347941-61365441 GCA_018398815.1 Conus ventricosus | reverse complement strand
GTGTGTGTGTGTGTGTGTGTGCGACGTGGACAGCATGCGTGCTGATTCAGTTCTGTCTGGGTGCAAAAATTACTCTCTTTTAAGTGTTGGCTAGAGAAACCAAAAAAAAAACACAGTAATTTGCCGACTCTACGCCACTTTCGCCTCACCCAGTTTTGGCGAAAGTGGGGTAGAACAGCAATTTATGTTCTTGACCAAGTAAGAACGTCAATAACCAAAAAAATAACGATTATTACAAACAAACCTACTGTGCAGGGTTATCCGTTTTTAATTCTAATTTTACTAACTTTTCAGATTTTCGTTTTTTGTTTAATCTATGTTTTTCTTGATACGTTTTCAATACATCATTTTCGCGCAAACATTCATCAATGCGTCTCTGTCTTTCATGTGAAATAAAAAATAAAGTCTTTTAAAACTGAGTTTATAGTTGTGACATTAAAGTGAATCATATTTCTTCTTCTTATTCTACCACTTCTTCACACACACACAACACACACACACCAGGACACAGACACACACACACACACACACCACACACACCCACACCACACACACACACACGAGTGCGTGAGTGAAACCATACCTCCTCGCTTGCCGCGCAAGGCAATTCATGACTTTCAAATGCTATTTGAAATGGCCCCCTTCTTAATAGAGGGTGCAGTTTTGACTAGCGATCGATTTCTATGCTTGCTGTTTGAATAGCGAGATTCTATATAAGTGGTTGAAAGGAATCTTGCTCACTCATTCCGGCCTGGGGTAAAACAGATGTAGACATGTTTCTTACAATCACCTATCATAGTCAAGATTTCATCATGATGATAGTTAAAAGACGTCACATCCGCCCAAGCACTTAGTGTTGTTGGTCAACGGCCTTAAGTTATCTCAGTCATTTGGTGTTCGTGGTTGCTTGTGGTGACACGGACGTCGTTTGTTTTCTGTGAGAGAAGTGTTCTGCTGGTTAAAGATTTTGCTTAAACGAAAATATTATCTTGTCTCAAGACAGCATTTCTTCAGAATTAGAGAAGAGAACTTCCTGGAATCGCAAGTTGCTCATCACAAATCTATTTGATTTCTCAACACAGCCATACACTTTAATTCTACCTGACATGGAATCAGCTACAACTTTCCCAACAAGCTCAAAATCTCCGTTACCACAGCCAACACCAACAGGAATTGTGGACAGAGGAAGAAATGCTTATTTTTGCAGGATCAAGACTTCTTTAAAAAATGACCAGAAATAATTGAAAAGATTAAAAGGGAGGACCGCAAGGCTGTGCCAAAGAAGCCTAAAAGGAAAAGCTTGAGCAATTGTTAAAAAGAAAAGTAAGGAGGACAAAAAAGGAGAACAGATCATTTCAAACGCCACAAGAATTAAATGACTATCTTATGCACATCAGGACTGACATTCAATTAGCTACTTTCCAAGAAGCTTTTGCGTGATCAGATATTTTCCTGAAACAAACAAATTGAAGCTGAAATTGTAGAAAGACTACAAAAAGGGATGAGAAATTTGAGGAGGCAAAATGCACAGTCCTTTTCTTGTTAATTTACGTTCAGTTGGTAACTCTTGAGTTTGTGTAACATGGCAGGAAATGGAAAATGAAGAAAGAAGGTTGAGAACGAAGGAAACATGGGCTGTTTGGTTGAAAGAAAAAACGGTTTCCGTGTTCACGACGAAAAATTCCGTGCCGTTGCAAGTGTTCTTTATGGATACACACGGGTTTTATGCTGTAGGCCTTCTTTCGTGCTCATTTTTGGCAAGCTAAATGAAATCAAAGACATGCTGCAAGTGCCAAAATTGCGCAGAGTTCTGGAAACAAGATTCATGCATATCAAGCGAGCTCCAACAGTCCGTAAATAGAACCGTTCATGCGTGACGGTGGATAGAATCAATAGGCACTTAGTATAGGGGAGACCTGGCAAATGCAGACGTCAGTTACTAAAAATATACCGTTCACGCTGTGAAACGATAGCCTTGCCTGCAAACAATTCTTACTCCATGTACTGACTTTTTTGCTGTTTGTGGTTTCCTGGTCTTCACCTTACCCCGCCAACGGCTCCGCCAAATCGCCCTGCTTTCAAACCCCCTTTTTTTGGGCCCTTTGGGTGGGCCACAGGAGTGTACTTTATTCAACTGTAGATTTATTAAATTCAAGCTTTTGATAAATGCACACTTGGTGGCTGCTTTTGAACTTGCCCAACAAATGAGCCAATGAATCACAAAAACGCAAGCGCCGTCTTGCACCAAGTGGTGTACACAGGACAAATAATAAAGCTTGTGTTACACCACACACACTCCTACTAAAACCCAAGTCGCCCCAGTTCGTAAGTTAAGTTTTTAATTAAGTCACCCCAGTTCTTAATTAAGTTTTTAATTAAGTTACTTCAAGTTCTTAATTAGTTCTTGATCAAGTAACTTCTAAGTTTTCTTGATAAGTCACCTCAAAGATCATAACTAAGTATCCTTTAAGTATTCAAGATTATCTTATAATTATCAAAAAAATACAAGCCTATGTTTTTATCTTAAATAGTGATGTCTAAATATCGTACACACCACGCCTCAAAAAAACGGTCATCGTTGAGGATGTCTTGCCTCAGCGTTCTCTGCATAGATTTTAATGAAGTTTACATCTAAGCAACCGCACTGATTACAATTTCTGTCTATGGAAATTTCTTTTATAGGACTCCATGTCTTTATTTATTGACTTTATCATTTTATAATACGCCATGATTATATTTTTATAAAAAAATTTAAAATAAGTTCTTAAAATATTATTCATTGGAAATGGATTTTTCAAAAAATGATGCTTTGTTATTGGCGGTTTTTGGCGTGGCTGTTGTCTTTCTCTGTTTAACGGTTCAGATTTTTTTGGTTGCTTTTGTTTCTGCGGCATTGTGTATCTATTTTATAATAAACCGTATTAACTGCCCCCAACCAGCAGGCAATGGCGCAAAAATGGCAACAGTTTTAAGTTCAATATTCCATGACGACTTTTGGAGCCTTGAATCACATGAAGTTTTTATAGCCGGCATTGAATCAATTGTTCTGGCGTTGGCGGTGTTTGTTTTCTTTGATGGTTATATTCTGATACATTAAATTTTTTTTGTCTGTTTCCAACTCTGCTAATTTTTTTCCTGCTTCAACACGCCCAGGATTTTTATGGCCTGCACCTTATTCAGCGTTTTTCTTGTGATTTTCTGGTTGGTTACTTTCTCCACTGATTCAGTGTTTTTCTGGATTCTGCTGATATTCTGGCTCGGTCATTTTGAGGGAAATAATAATCTATATGACTTAAAAGTTTATTAATCCATGATTAATGGCGATAACAAGTGTCAATTTATAGGTCTAAATCAATCCTAGAGTCTCTAATAGACTTTGTTACAAACTGGATCTTGCGTTAAATCATACGTAAGATCTTGTTCAGAATCTAATGGGAGAAATCTACTGACTAGTTTAAGTGTACAAATAAGAACCGTTTGCCCCACACTTTTCACCATTCTAGACCCCAGCTGCGCTTCATACCTGTTATGTTACTTTAAATGTTCTTGCGGCGACATCTGTTGAATCTGTTCTATGCTGAATTAGTTCCGAGGAACTCGTTTTGTTTTTCCACATGCTGCAAAGAAAACGGCCTTTCCTTTTTGGAATTATAAGCTTGGTCATCAACTTGAGTCATGTCATAAGTTCAGGAAGGTTTAGGCTGCTTGTGCTGTAGTAAGATCAACACTGTTCATGTTTTTTAATAATTATAATTATTTTATTTTATAAAAATGAGCACCGAAAAAACTGTTGCTAACCTTGTATACCATTCTGCTGTTATTGGCGACTAAAGTGTAGGATACTCAATGCTTTGGTAAAAGGCCTGTTAGAATTAAACCAGCAGTCTTGGCAAACAACTAGACTTTGAGGATTCTGCAAAGTGATTGCTATCATTGCAGCTTCGGTGGCCCACGAAAGATTTTTAGTATAGCAAGGGAATAATTCCAGACCAATATAATTATGTAAGAAAAAAATACATTGATAAAAAATGGCTTCACTCGCATTAGATGATAGGCCGGCGCTGTCGGTGAATGCGCTTGCTTTTAGCGGAAGTCATTTCGCACATTTAGTAAACTGGGGATGACGGCGAGAGAAAAAGACTAAACAAAGCTATGGAGCAACTAGCAGCCTGCCACAACAAGACGCCTATGAAAGGCAGAGACTTGAGCAGTTAGATTTTATTAATGGGACACACTGTAAAAAGACAGGGGCATGCAGCGACACATTTAAAAAATGTTGATCAAGCAATAAAACAATATTATCTTGTAAACAGGCAAACAATCGAGACATTGCCCCCACCAAAATTCAGTGACTTTTATCCCATCCGACCCAAAAAGTGCAGAAATCGGTTTATTGTCGTTGGTATGACCGTCGTGAATTTTGTTAGCACATAATATGGGCTGAATAAAAAATGGAACAAAATCTATTATTCGCCAAAGGATATGGAAGGGCATCAACAGCATTAAAAAGCTAAGCCAAGCAGCGGGAGTCAGTGAACAAACAGCCAAAAGAATGTTTATCTAACAGCGATTTGGCAATTTATTTACAGCGCCCAAACGTACTACATGAGGCACACTTTGTGAATCAATACGAGTCGACACCCCATTCTAATGGGTCCTATCTATATTTACCCTCTGATAGGGATTAGACGAAAAGCAGATTTAAGTACGGCCCCACCATCACAGTCATTGGACATAGCTTCAAGATACAAAGATGCGGAACCATTAACAAAAAGAAGAGCTTCTGCTGTTTGCTGTTGCCATACACTTGATATACCAACGAGGCACGCTGCTAACTATCCTCGCATGATTTCAAGTCGACGATGGAAAAGAAATTTAATGGCCAAGTGAATCCAATTCTTGTTTTTATTACAATACATAGAGTTATACCATTAGATGAGGCATTCCAGGAGTTCACAGATCACAGGCTTAGTCGAAAACTTTAACAAACAGTTAGCTGAAAGACTTTTTTCCTACCAGTATCACGAGAGCTGATGACATTCTCGAAACACAGAATGGTGTTAGAAGACTGCCCTCAGTTTTTGCGCAGCAATGAATATGAAGAATTTAAAGGGTTAAAACCTGTGCAGCAATCAAAAGAAAATCAATAAATGTTGCTGAAGGAGAGTCTTCATTCCGGCAAACTATTACCGTTGTTTGTTTTAAAAGTAAGGTTACCTTTATTTACCGGGTGGAAGCAGAGGGGACACTCGCATTAGGGGCAAACCGATCCCAATTTTGGCGTGTTGATCATATGAAATAAAATGAATTTGTAAAGATTGAATCGCACGTGTATTATTACGAGAAATGGCCCCCCCCCCCCACCCACAACATGGCTCCTCCAAAGATCTTTGTGAAGGAAGAAATGCAGAAATTCCGCCAGACACAGTACCGCTTTAATTAATATACCGGTTCTCCAGTGCCCAATGATATGAAAACTCTGGATCAACAAAGACTCGTTTTGTGTTTGTTCTATCTACGACTTCTTTGTTACAACAGTTGTGTGATCTCATGTCGCTTACGCTCCGCCCCAGTGTTACGTTGTCATGATGAAAGTCTTGATTGCCAAACAATGCTTCTTTGTTAGTTGTCATGTGATTGTGTGACTGCAACAACGCTTGCGAGATATTCCCTTTGCTTTCTTATAATGATTTCTCCTGGCTCGAAATACCGTACATTTTTGACCTTAACCCCACATACTCCTTGATCACCTTTCCAGATAATTCATCCTTCATCTTTCCTAAATACCTTCTTGTTAGTAATTTGAATGCAAAGGCGAATCTTTAGGGTAATCGGACGTGTCATACCACCCGCATGACCTTTAGCCTCTTCGGTTTCCATGTCGTTATAGATGTTTCAGTAGGGATATCTATAACAAAACTATCTGTATCTGTGTAAAAGTACTTCTGGAGCCTCCAGGATACGAGGGCTTAAAGTTAGTCATAAAGAAACTCTAACATCAAAAGCTTTTTTGATAATTCTAAAAACTCGTAAACCCAAATAAATACAGGTTTGTCCATTTTGACTTTCTTTTTTTTTCTTCATTATCGCCAAAAAGCTGATCATGAAATCTTCTAAAGTCCTGATAATTAGGTTTTGAAGTTCAGCATAATTGCTTCATTCTCTCTGGTGACCTATCTAACATCTTTAGCTTGTGCGGAGTCTCCTTAGTTCTTACCGAAACAGCTGTTGATTCTCAGCTTGAAAAAGTCTTTTTCTGAAGCATCTGTGGATTTAGTTCTGAGTTCAGTGTTCTTATGATGTATGGTTTCATGAACTGTTCTTGATCAAAAGCAATATGCGATGAACTGCTGTCAATTCAAGCCATGACTTAATAAAAATAGTAGAAGTCTGTAATGACTGACATAATTTTTTTTGCCTCGAAGATTTAGGCACAAGTTTAGGCGGCTTTTGGATCCATCTTTAGACTTTCTGCTGCTTAATGGATAGTCATTATGCAGGTCATGGAGTTCATGAGGTATTTAAGTCAACTTCTAGAAAATGTATCCACGCTTGTGATCAGGCGGTTAAACTGTTCAACCACTTTAATGGCCTTTTGAATATTATTTCTTTACTGTGTACATTTTTCTTGAAGTTACAGTTAATGGAAGTGATTGCGCCATGGCCCAACCATGCAGATTGTTTGCGTCTAAATACATGAGATAGTTAGACCTTTTACTCGGATCATAGTTCGTTCCAAGTATTTGTTGTTTGCTTTACAGTAATGAGGCGACGCCATACTAATTCCTCACGCAATCCGTTTTCAATCATATGAATCATGGGGTAGGTCAGACAATAAATCAATCTGTATTCTTGTAAACTTTAGAAGATCCCAGTCATCCGGGCGCAGAAATGTAATGCGCAGGAACCAGGCTATAATGTTTTCATGCAGGGTCTTTCTGTAATTTTCAAAGACGTCCGCCACAAACATGTATCAAGCCATCAAGTAGGAGTCATGATTGTCTCCATCGTTTTTTCCCTCTAAACTTCTGCCACGCATCTTGAGCATGCTGGTAATCGGAGTCACTGATATGTCCTTCCTCTATGACTAGAAAAGAACGGCGCCTTTAGGAGGAGTGTGTCTTCGCCAACCTTCCAACTGTTCATGTACTCATAAGGATTATAACGCCCTTTCTAAAAGAGTTGAGTCAAAAAGTCTTCCGTTATTGGGCAGGACTTTAAGGGACATAGCTCCTGTGCTCTAATGATCCCATCATGATGCTGCATAGAGTCGTAGAAAGACATTGTTATTTAAAGATGAAACACATGTACTTTTCTGATGAACTGTCTGTGCAATGCTGCTACCTGAAGGCGCTGGTTTACTGCCTTTGAATTATAAGGTGAAGTGTCATAACCTCGCAAGTTGTGAAAGAATACAGGAGCTATCCATGTTTTGGATCAAACTTTAGTGAAGATTGATTTGTTATGCGCTGCCCCTCTAAACTTCCCCCTTATGTGATCATGGTCTCTTACTGTGGGTTTTACATCTTGGGCGTTAGCTCTAAACCGCAAATCCAACAATGCGTGGCTGAGTCATACTGTTGTCGGTCTTCAGGCGCCATTATGATTTCAGGATAAGTTTAGATTATTAGAAAACAGGCGTTTACGCACTTGCTGGCATGCGTTTTAGATGTTTCTGCCGGCATCTGGCCCTCCTACTATAATTCTGGTCCGAATAAACGCCATCCGAACCCTAACAATAATTGAAGGCAAATGAACAAATCTGATTGATTACTCATTAAGATGTTTTCGAAGTTTTTGTGGTGATGGCCCTTCATACGGAAACAAATAAGCGACTCGAAGTCTGCGTAAACTACGTATGGAAAATTTTGCAGCCGTTTCAGTTCTTAAATAAACTTTAGATCCTGGCGGGGGGTAGTTAGTTCATGTCTTACAGTCTACAGACTTTTACAATGTTTTATTGTTCAAGCGACCGGCTTGAGCGGTTGGCAATTCTTGTTAAACATTTTCTACAGAATTCTTGTTTATGTTCATGCTTTGAAGTATGCGCTAATACTCTGCTCATTGTGCGTATCAATGTGTAATGGGGCAGCCCTGCTGCGAAAACATTAGGAGTAAGTCCACATGACTTTGGCTGTTCGCCTATTGATGGGACTGTTCTTGGGACACTTGAATTGGCACCAATTTGTTTCTCATTCCCATGGTGTATACAATTAACAGTTATTGGGTTGTTTTGTTCTTCAAACTGATCAATTTGAGTCTACACTACGGATAGGATATTCCATTGAAGTTTAAGATATTGGCGTATGCCGATAGTTAGTAACTTTTCTTCTGGTGTCGCGGACATGATGCAGCCTTGCCAAGAACGACCACATGAAAATTTGTGTCTGAATTTTTTATGTTTAAACTGACTCTCTTTAAAACAACTCCGAGGTAGCGGGAATGAAGCCTTGCCTACAATCGGTGCATACTTAGCCTGTTTAATCTAATTCTCTAAGACTTGCCCTCTGACCCAACCAGAGCTCTTCATTTTAGTTCTTCAGCCGGCAGCGTCAAAACTGTGTAAGCAGTTCGTTGCCCAAGGCGTGTTAAGTCATTTTGAGGAAAAGAATGTATGTGTTTAGTTGAGACCAGACTTATAGATTTCTTTCATTTATTGTTACAATAGTCAATTTAAAACAGCTAACATTACTTTAAATGGCGGGGTCTATTGTTAGTAGGCCTGGAACTGAGAAATAGCATGACACAACACTTGCCTGTACGTTTGTCTGGTCAATGACTTCTAAATCCAATATCATTCAGTGCTCTTGATAACACGACTCTCTCTCAAGCATTCTCAAAAAAAATTCGTCATGTCCTTCATATATCTTAGCCATGCTGTCTTTCTTTTCTGAGCCAAAATATTTCTTTAAATTAAAAAAAAAAATACTTCATCAGAATCAATATCGACGGTTTTTTGCGCTTGGGACTCATAAAACTAAAGTAATAAACACTTGTGGTTGTTGTTAAAGTGAGCTGTTTAGAACAGAGTTTAATGTTTCGTTTATCTTTTTTTTAAGCATTCCTTTTTATCTGTCGGGGTCGGGGCTGTTGAGAAAAACTTGTCCTTCGCCCTTTCTTTTGAAGATCAACTTTTGTCTTTTGTAGTCATTCAAAATCGGGCCTCTGTAAAACGATTAAATTCGTCTTCCGTGATGTTGAGTCAGCTAGCGCTTTATTTATTATCAGCTTGAAGAGACTAAGTTTAGCTGTGATTAGTTGATCCATAGCGGTGTGCTTTTGGAGGTTTAGTTTTTATTTTTTTGCTGGCAGCACCGACAGCTAATGAACACTGGCCGAGAGTCACGACAACCTCCTAGAGGTAAAGCTGCGGGTGCGGCTATGCCCGTTGCTAAGAGACCATCACTCGTTCCTGTGATAGAGCACTTATAGGTGATGCCTCAGTATTAAAAATATGTAACGCATTAAAGGCAGCAGAATACCTTCGTTTGCTGTGACTGTATTTTGAAAGGTCTTGCTCTAGTACTTGCTGCATTTGCGTAATGTTTGTTAATCTGAAGGTTTTATGCTAGGGTTTTCTACTATCTCTTCTTTTGGCGGCGCTGTTGCACATTTGGATAAACCTGAACAGACATGCTTTTTAAAAAATAGAAATAAGTTAGTATACTACATTTTCTAATCGGTTATTTCACTATTCACGCTCTGCGCATCATATAATAAAAACACATTGTACATTAAGCGGTTATCGGCTTCTTCTTCTTTATCAATTTGGACTGTGGCATTACGTCTCTGCACAGTTCTCCCGCTTCCATGCAATGATTATTCCTCGGTTGACCTTAGGTCCAATCCATAATCCGTATAAGTAATCTTCCAAGCTAACATTGTGAAGATGTAAATCTATGACACAAGGTCAACTGTTGGATTTCTACACCTCCCGCCTCCAAACCGTTTTCTTATTTCATCAAAAATGGCTGATAGGTTTAAGCCCACGCTAGCGTAGATTTGGTTAGGACTACCCTCAATCGAACATGTACTTTCGTTATTTTAGGATTATAAACTTTTCACTTCCTCTTCGAACGGTTTCTGCATCTCTCGCACAGGCCAATAAAATACCTTTAAGCGATCTTGCTGCGACGCTAAAAACTAAAATTCCATATAGTGTCTGCCTGCTTCTGGGATATGTTGTATGGATGAATCACTCTTTTGTAATATATTGGGAAAATGTGTCTCATATTGGTGCGCAATCAGCTTTGCTAAATTTAGGGTTGCTAACAAACGTCAAACTCTAACGAGATGTCAGACATGCTGTACTTTGCTTCGGTGTCTGTTGATTGATACACGTTTGTATTCATTAAAAAAGTTAGTTTCATATGACAGTCTGTCTTTTTAATGCTCTTGATGTACGTATGGCGCAAGCCTTTTACAAATCAAAAATCTAAGGGAATGGAAAAGCGATTCATTTCCTACGCAAAATTTACAAGCCACATACTTATTGCCGTCTTTAGTTTCTGCGCACCTTTCTATGTTTTAGTGCTTTCTTCTTTATCTATTCTTGAACGCAAGGTCAGCCTTTCATTCGCGAGTTTAGCCATAGATCAGAATAGTGTTAAAAATATGTCTGCATTGTGTTAAAGAAATTATTTCTTGCCCTCAAGTTTTATAGAAATTTTCTTAACATTGCCCGTCCCAGATCTGGACACTGTCCTGTTTGGGTCTGTGTTGAAAACGAGTTCTATTTTGAAGTAGACGCGCGAGCCTGGCACAATCAATTCAATCCGCTCCTAAGTTGGAAATGTTGACAGTAAGATTTGATCTGCATCAATAGCAGATGGATTATTTGGAACAATAATATTTCGTTTATTTACCTTCACGCCTAAGGGCTCTTTCAGCCTTCTATGCGGGTCAAGAATCGAGCCATGTGCTTGTGCCATTTTTATGAAGCAAAATAAAAAGTTAATTATTTAAAAACATGGCAGGAATTGAAGGCGAAGAAGATTATGATGTTTTTGATCTTGGAGACGACATGAGTGAAATGATCCCTTTGACACAGCATCGCTCAACGCTCTCATTGCGGCGTGAATTAACAGCAAGTACGGTCGAAGCATTTTACAAAAGTTTAGGCCAAGAACCTCCCGAATTTATAGACCCAAATGATTTTGAATTAGAAGATGGTCATTTGTCTGTAAAAAACGATCAAGGGCAACTTGTTCGGCTTACAACTAAACCCGACCCATCAAAGTTTTTAGCCAAGAGTACAATTATACAAAGACTCAGTGTGAAAGAACAAAATCGCCTTGGTCTTGTTAGGCCAAAATTAAGGGCGGAGGCAGTTTCTAAACTTCAAAACACACTGCAGGAACTCCCAACAGCTACCCAAATACAAAACATGGAACTTGAAGAATTAAATCAATCGCAGATGAAATAATAAATGCAATAGAAGCAGAAACCAGTTTTTCAGAAGAAACAGCATTAAAGACTATACACGACTCGCCGCTACCCATGCGAGAAATAACGGCCCTTGATCATGCTTTAAGAACCATCAAAGGCGAATTAACAAACAATTTAGCAAAACTAGGTGAACTAGATGAGCATATAAAAAGAGAAAAAGAAAAACTCGTTGAGGCTGATGACGCCAACTTAGGGCCTGATATTAAAGAAAGAATAACCCAAAGACTAAAAGATCTTGAACAAGAGAGATCAGCAAGACTAGAAGCGCTGACTACTAACCGAGACCAATTACGAACTCAAGTGAATAGAATAAGAGAAACTATCGAAAAAATTTTATATGAAGACACAACACTAGCAGAACGAATACGAACACTGTTTAGAGAGCAAGGAGTCACATTAGCAAGCGTTATAACTGCCTTAGGATTTGCAATAAGTACATTGGTGTTGGCTATTACAGGCGGCGGTGGCCAAAGTTCAGTACCTCCACCGCCATCGCCTCCGCCTGATAAATCATGGGTAAAAAAACAGCTTGATCACTTGCAAGTTTTTTAAAAAAATTTTACCCGGAAAGCCGTAGCCCTTTTAACCAGAATTTTGGGGTATCTCAGCTGGCTTTTGTCTATGCAACAAAGTATTTGGCTTTAGGGCCCGAGCATTTTAGGGGCATTTTCTTGTAATATTTTGGGGTTTTACTATTTAGTAAGATAAAGCCCAAAGTAATCCTATGCCATTTTTTTCCAAAGAACAACGCTTTTTTTTCATATTCAGGGCCCATCGCGAACAGAGCCCCGCAAGTTTTTGCTGAGCCCCCCCAATGATTTTTGGGGTTTGGACTTCGGGTTTGGGATATTTAAAACTTGGTTTCTTTTATTTGTTGTAATATTACTGGCTCAAAATTTTATTCTTTTTTCCCCCAATTTTTCCTTTTCTTTTCCCCTCTATAAGAATTTCATTTTAAAAGGTTTTTTTTTTTTTATTGAACCTACGAAGTCTGGGTCAAAAGGGCAGCATTATAAACCATGAAAACCCGCAAAGTCAATTTCGATTTTCAAAGGGTAAAACATTTTTGGTCCCTTTTGAATGCTTGAAGAAAAATCAACTGTAAATTAATACGCCCCTCAAAATTTTGCAAATTTATTGTTTTTGTGCATAAAAGCCATTAGAAAAAATCAGTTATGCTCGATCTTCCCCCTGTGCTTGCAAAACCAAACAAACACCAAACGAAAATACGAATAGAGCCCTTTTTAATTCGTTCTTTTCCCGCTCTATTTAAAGGCCCTTAAAGGTCTAAGATAAATTTTGTCCATGCTGTTTTAGTTTCTTGCTCTATGGCCCCGGGCGAACTTTTTTGGGAAAGGAGGATTCAAGACATATTTATACTTTCTGTGCGTGCCCCAAAAAAAGGGGGTTCCTAGGCCAGGACAAATCCAATTTTTGTCTAAAGTCTTTTTGATGTTAAATTGAATTCGTTACAGATCCTTTAAAAAACCCTTTCATGTTTTATTCTTTTTGCTGGAATGGATTAAACGTTTTGTCTTCGAAAGGGTGTTTTGCAGTTCAGTCAAAATACGTCAAAAGGGTTAAATAAAATAAAATTTCGGTACACTGCCTCCCCCAAAAAGGATCGGGATTTTTTAGATGATCGGGCATACGACACTCCACCCCCATTAAATCCAAGACACAAAAATTTTAAACTGGTTTTTAAAAACTGCATCGGATGACAAACCCCCTTTTCGGATGTGCTTTTTTTCCCAAAGGGGGGTTAAATATCTGTTTAATGGGTACTCATTTTTTTATGAAAAGGGGCAGTCGGGGGTCACAGAAATGTCGAGGGTGCCATTTTTTTAATTTTAAGATTGTAGTGGGGCCCCAAAACAGAATTTTTTGGCATCAAAATATTTGAATGCACTCTTTTTTAATTTTTTAAAAAAAATTTTTTGTAACAATAACAACTCAAGCCCGCCTTCGTTTTAGGGAAAAAGCTATTGGAAAAGAATGCGGAAACCAAAATGGGGTTTCAAATTCATGAAAATTTTTACAAAGTCGTATGGTTTAAAAATAAGTGAATCCGGGAAAAATAAAAAAGATTCAAAAAATTGATAATGCAGGAAAATTAGTTAGCCAGTTAACAAAAAGCTGATGGTTATTACGGGGGTTTTGCTCACTAAAAAAACCCAAAGAATAACTTCGACATTTTCCCTCAAACTTAACAATGCAATCTAAAAAAAAGGGTTTTAAAATTTTAAAACCTGAAAAGAAGAAGGGTTTCTATTTTGATAAAGAACCCCCCTAAAAAAGTTAGCTTTACAGCTAACAATTATAAATTTAGAGTTCAACCCAACCCCCCAAACTACTTTTAGGGGGAAAAACCGCTCGATCTTGCATTTCATTCATTACTCTTTTTTATTTTGGGGAGCTGAGCACTGATGAAAACTTATATGGGCGGAAGGGCCCCCAACTGTTTTAAAAAGCTCCCATCAGGGAAAACTGCATATTGCGATTATAAATTAAAAAATTCCCAATTTACAGTTTTTAAAGGAAATATTTGTGGGGGGGGTTGGATCATTTTTAAAATAAAAATAAAGACAAAACGGGAAAATTGTGAAATTTTTGTTTAAACCCACACATTGTTTTTTTAAAAAAAAATAATAAGTTGTTTTTAAAAATGTCGCGTGGGGCCCGAAGAACCAGGGGTTACCTTAGCGCCTGTAAAGGGTATAACTTTAGAATTAAAAGACCTTTCAGCCCTTTGGGGGACTTTGAAACAAAACGGTGAGATTAAAGGGGCTTTGTATGGGTTTTTATACACTAAAATGGGGATTATAAACGCAAAAAGGTTGGGGACCCGCAAAAAGTTTTTCCCAAACTAGAGCAACTGCGCAATTTTGGAAAAAGCAAATAATGCCGGGGCCCTAGAATATAAAAATTCGAAAACCTGACAGCAAATGGGAAAATTTGACCAAATTTAGAATGGAAATAAAATTTTAATTCATAAGCCCAAAAACCTTTTTTTTAACCATCAAAAAAATTTCCGAAAAGCCTTCAAATCTGGGGGCCTTTTCTGGAATCTTATCCGGACGACAATATTTAAAAAATTGAAATAAACCCCTAAAGGGAAAAAACAGAAAATCCTCCAAAAAAAAGAAACAGTTGTAAAAAAACTTTTAAAAAAAATTAAAGTTCTTTTCCCAACAAAAATTAGGAGACACTTTTACAATGATATTTTAAATTTCTGTCTTTTTAAAAATGTGGAGAGGGATGGGGTTTTGGGCGGGAGTGCGTCCCTTTTAAAAAAAGGGAAAAAATATTACCAAAAAATTAGACGTTAAACGCCCTTAAAAGTTTTCCCTCGTCCCTTTTTTTCACAAAGGTGAGGATATTAAAATCATAACAAAAAGCAACAAAAACACATGTTGACTTAAATAGAAAACAATCTTACAGAACTAAATTGGATTAATCTTACACATTTAGGCCTCGTAGGTTTTATTATACTGAACAAGTTTTTGACGGAAAGTATGATAAAATAATAACTGATTAGATTAAACTCTGTTATAAAACTATGGAGCAGTTAAACTTTATGATAAAATCCCCTCATTGCTCATTGATTTGTGGGCAAACTGGTTGTGGAAAAACAATATTTATCCTCGACCTGTTACAAAACATTTATCGTTATAATTTTAATCATATTGTGATTTTCTGCCCAACACTTAAATGGAACAAAGCATATCATGATAGAAGGTTTATATGGACAGATGATGACAAATATTAGTTAAATCCTAGCAATAAACTGAGTGAGTGTTTAGAACAGTTTTTATAGACTGTTTGAAGGAACGCAGACACTATTTATTATAGATGACTGTTCGCAGAAAGAGACATAGTTAAAAAAGAAACACTTTGTCGAAACTAGCTTTCAGCGGAAGACATGCTGGGATAAGTGTGTGGATTTTATGCCAAAAATATAACTCAGTTTTAAAGACTTTAGAGAACAGTTAAAGACTGTAGTGTTATTTCACATGAAAGACAGAGACTCATTTGAAGAATGTTTGCGTGAAAATGATGTTATTGAAAACGATCAGGAAAAACACAGGATTAAGCAAAAATTAAAGTCTGAAAAGTTTAGTAAATTAGTATTGAAAACGGATAACCTACACAGTATGTTTGTTTTGTAGATAATCGTTATTTTTTGGTTATTGACGTCCTTACTTGTCAGAGAACAGTAATATGCTGATTCTAGGCCACTTTCGCCGAAAACTGGTTGAGGGCGAAAGTGGCGTAGAGTCGGCATATTACTGTTCTCATCCTCTCCCTGGAGTTGGTACTGGCTGGGGCTGAACTACCGTGTGTTCCCCACACCATGGCCATCTTCAACCCCTCACGGGGTGAAAAGATGAAGGGTGAAGGGCGAAGGGTAAAGGGTGACGGTGAAGGTGAAGGGTGAAGGGCTGAAACACGAATAAGGTTCGTGTAAGTAACCTGCTTCTCAATTCAACATATGAATTCTTTCTCTCTTCTTTAAGTTTCCCCCCTGTAGCTTTCCCCAACTATCTATCGCTCACCTGGTAATGACTGGTCAGCAAAGAGGACCACCGTCCTGACAGGTTCGAGTCTCTAGGCCATCTGCTGGTTAAAACTGACTCTTTCCCCCCTTCTCCTAGTGAGTGCATACTCAGTGTTCAAAACACATGACCAGCACCTTACCTTACCAGCCCTTGTTAAACTATCACTCAGTGGTCACTTTCACCCAATGACCACATTTGTTCCTTGAATGAGTCATACTCACAATTATTTTGGGGACGCCCGCTACACTAGTCAAGCCATATGAATATTCTTCCTTTAATTGTGGCACGGGAAATGATTCATATCACTAACTACATGTGATGGAGCGTCACATGCCTTGATGTGAGGCTACGTCACATGACAGGCGGGAAGAGGGAGGGGAGGAAGGAGATAAGAGAAATCTATCACACACATGTTCATGGGATTCACAACTATGAATTCTATGCAAGTGACGCTTCTCCTACTGAAACATATTTATATGCTCATCCCACCAGGTAGTTAGTTGTCTCTGTCCCTTCAGTCTAGACTCCTGATCAGTACTCAACAGTCTCCTCCCTCACGAGTCAAGCCCGGCTTCCACACAGGAAACTATCTGTGTAAATATTCACTTCCCCTCCCACACCATTCCCTGAATGTTCCTAAGCGTAAAACCAACCACAGCACAGACGCTTTGGAAGCCATTTCTGCCGCCTCTCCAATCTCGTCAGTCGTGTGGTGTTGTCCTTGGAGTTGTCTGGATAAGCTGGTGGTAACGAGGCGACGTCACTTCCTGTCTTTTCACTCAGTTTGTATGTCAAATCGCTGGCTTGGAGTATCAATCCAGCTCAAGCAAAAAGGAGACAAGAACGTAAACTGATGTGGGCGTTTTTGCATGGCCGAATTTTGTTGTTCTCTCTCCTCTCTCTCTCTCTCTCTCTCTCTCTCTCTCTCTCTCTCTCTCTCTCTCTCTCTCTCTCTCTCTCTTAGTTGAACTCTGTGTGTGTGTGTGTGTGTGTGTGTGTGTGTGTGTGTGTGTGTGTGTGTGTGTGTGTGTGTGTGTGTGTGTGTGTGTGTGTGTGTGTGTGTGTGTGTTTATGTTTATGTTTGTGTGTGTGTCTGTGTTTAATTGCTTGTGCACGTGTTTGTGTATCTGTATGTGTGTGCATATTTATGCATACTGGTCCCTTTTTAATCTTGGACACCTCTTCCAACGCGGAAAAGCAAACAAATGGATAATCCAGTTTACATTTTCTTGGGAGAAAAACCAAGGAGGAAATGGTAAACGATCAAAAGGAACAATAAACACACTAGGCAGAAGAAGACGATAAAGAAAAGAATGTACGAGAAAGACCATGAGGAATAGAAGAAACTAGACAGAAAAGGAACCTGTAAAACTGAAAAAAAAAACGTCCACTTCGCGCCCATTTGAGAAGATTTGCGCCCATTTGAGATTGCTCGTTATTTGTTTTTATTGTTTTGTTTGTTTAACTTGCCTGAAGAAGACCAAAGAGGTCGA
>CM031598.1:61322941-61325441 GCA_018398815.1 Conus ventricosus | reverse complement strand
AAATGGCATCTGCAGATAATGTCAAAATTGCATTTGTTCAACACGCAGGCTGGGGTCATTGTCCTATCTCTGAGGCCAATGCCAAAGGGTGAGTGGTGTGCCACTTTCACCCTAATCCGAGTTGAATTGTCTCGTACGATGGTTTGGGTAACACTCAAGATGATGATGGCATTGTTGCGTCCCAATGAATGTCACATGAGTTTCTCTGAAAGAAGTTTTGTGGTAGAAAATAATGAATATCCAGACCCCCCCCTCTCTCTCTCTGTCTCTGTCTCTCTCTCTCTCTCTCTCTCTCTCTCCTCTCTCTCTCTCTCTCTCTCTCTCTCAAGTGACGTGCTCGACCATTGGTTTCACTCTCATGTTTGCCGTGTTTACTTCCCCACCAGCCGACCAGTAGGCCTCGTTCTTCACTTATTGCTTGTGTTTGACTGTAACAAGTGTGTGTAGTCTATGCGTTTCGGTTTGTTTTTTTTTCTCTCTGTACTATGGTTTGTTGCAGTCGTTGTCGTGGCTGTCTAAATGTGTCGTAGGTTTGTCGTTTTTATCATTTTTAAGGTCTTATTTTGCATGTTTTGGTAAAGCATAGTTCGATAGCAATGACAGACTTGAAAGAACACCACATGTTGTCGTTGAGCAATACTCTCCTCTCTCTCTGTCTCTCTGTGACACATCTGATGAACTCGATGTGCACATTTCTGCCCCCAGGTAAAACTCAGCAGCCCCAGTCCTTGTCCGTCGCCTTGTCAACAGATCGCCTCTTGAACGTGGGACCCCGTTCTACGTCAGTATGAGTTGCGTATAGCACCAAGCAGCCAGGTAATGACGTAGAACACTGGTTGCTAAACAATCCAGCCTCTGTTATTGTTTTCAACCCATTTCAAAACAAGTCTGGAACTAATCCCAAAGCGAACTGATCATTCAAGTGTTCTTGGAAGCAAGAACGTTTTATCTGGCCGACAATCCTCAACCCCTAGAAAGACAAATGCAAATGAATTTAGCGGTGGGCGGTCAGGGAGGGGAGGTGACCTTTGTGCACAGACAATAACAGGTGTGATTCGAAAAGAAAAACAGATCAAATCGAAACAGTGTTTATGCTACATTCTTATCCTGGCAACTTTTCTTTTGATATTTGCTTTTGAAAAAAAAAGGAAAAGTGTGCGTGTCTGTTTGTAGGTATATGGATGTCTGTAGATATATCATCCATTTCAAAACAAGGTTGACTGGAAAAAAATCCAGTGTTGAGTTCACATCTCTTGGAAACAAAATTTACTATCTTGTCGCATTTAGGTACCTGGCTAACGCTTTCATCGTCATCATTATCATCATCATCCTCAGCAGCAGCAGCAGCAGCAGCAGCAGCAGCAGCATCTCTCTCTCTCTCTCTCTCTCTCTCTCTCTCTCTCTCTCTCTCTCTCTCTCTCTCTCTCTCTCTCTCTCTCTCTCTCTCTGACTGGCTTGATAGCTGGCGGTCTGTATGTCTGTCTGTCTCAGTCTGTCTGTCTGTCTCTCTTTGATTATATTCACAAACACACGAATTAATGTCCTTAGTGACATCTACTGCTGATAAGATTCAATAGCCAACTCTCTAGAGGAATCATTCCTTGACCGTTTCTGTGCGCAGAACGAGCGGACTATGACATGTAAATTCTTGGCAAAACATTTCGTTATGGTTTCGAAACAATCCAGCTTTTGATGCAGATTTAACATGATTCAAAAACTGACTGTCCTAACTTCTCAGAGTGACTGGATGATACTTGTGATCTACAAGGCAGAGAAATTTGTTTAGCAGAACTGCTTCATGGCAACAATATCTCCAGAACCAAGATCAGTAAATGCCAACCTGAAAAAAGAAGCCTAACAAGAGAGAGAGAGAGAGAGAGAGAGAGAGAGAGAGAGAGAGAGAGAGAGAGAGGAGAGAGAGAGAAGAGAGAGAGAGAGAGAGAGAGAGGCGGGTGGAAGGAGGGGAAAGGAAAACAGCTGAGATCCGAATGTACAATACAGATGAAGTTATCATTCAATCTATACAGTAAACAGGCTTCGTTCTGCCCCTGTCCTTGACAATAGGGGAAATTCCAGGGTTTGACGCTATCAGCACACAGATATATATATATATATATATATATATATATATATATATATCTGTGTGTGTGTGTGTGTGTGTGTGTGTGTGTGTGTGTGTGTGTGTGTGTGTGTGTGTGTGTGGTGGTCATCGGTTTAATGTCCTTCCACTACAGTGATTCAGACAGTTTTATGTGTGGGTGAATGAAGTATGTAAGTGATTGAGTGTATTAATACGTTAATGATAGAATATGACACCCCCCTCCCCTTTATCCCTCTTCCATTTAAATAGAACAAATGTAACTGAGTAGAGATAAGATCTAAAGATAAAGGCCAACTGAACTACTTAACAAACATTTGCAAACTGACTCAAGAACACAAGAACTGTTTAAAATACATGGTAGAGGTAAGGAAGTCGATCCATCAATGTAACCATCAATAC
>CM031598.1:61290441-61317941 GCA_018398815.1 Conus ventricosus | reverse complement strand
GACATTAAATGTGCCCCCATTGGGCTATAATGAGGAGGACAAGGGAGGAAAATTTTGATGAGAAGGATGAAAATGTAGAAGTACGATGAGGAGGATGAGGATCAGTATAAAGAAAATCAAGGCGTGGGTGACGTTTCTCAATTCATCATCAAGCATATCGACCAACCCGCTTCATTATGAAAGAGAAAAAAATATTACTTGTCAAAACAACAGAATGACTGAGCACACATAGCCATGTGGTTATTGTTGTAATAGCTGTGTTTGGGGTGGGGGTGGGGGGTAAGCGAGACAGAGAGAGAGAGAGAGAGAGAGAGAGAGAGAGAGAGAGAGAGAGGGGAGAGGGAGAGAGGGAGGGAGGGGGAGGAAAAGAGAGATGGGGGCATTCCTCTCTTGATTCATCACCGTTTCCAGAAAATAAGTCCCACATGCGCGTATAAACAAAAGAAGAATGAATAAGATTTATCGTCCACGCTCACAAAATACAGACACAGTCAGACAGAAGGAAGATCAGAGCCATTGTTCTCTCACTTCCCTCACACTGACAATATTTTACGTCCCCTGCGGGATACAAGGGGGAAAATTGAATGAGCTTTCTGTGTGTACAGAAGGAGCACTTCACGTGAATGTCGTGTGTGGCGTCCCCTTTCTATTCCCTGTACGAACAGGTAATAATATTAATCCCGTGGTCCGTCAACGTAGGTTGGCGCTGTCGACCGTTGAAATGCGTGTATTTCCCACAGGTCAAAGAATTGTGTGCCACGAACCTTTCTGTAAAAATATACTAAATAGAGCAAGACGTCACGAGGTGACAGTGTGCATACTACGAAAACAAAACTTCTCTTTTTGTATCTGTTCTAATGGAGACTGCTCGTTATTCTGTGGCACCTACCAACCCGTCAAGTTTCGTTCAGAGACCTGTGGTTTTGCATAGGTTCCATTGCAGTGATATTTCTCTTGAGATGCTCAGTGTGGTATTTCTATACATAGCCACAACTAGGTTGGTCAGTTGCCATTCCATCACCATCAGTTAAAGAAAAGCGAAGCGTATCAAGTCAATGTGAGGCAACCCGCCAGAGGACACCCTGCACTGTTGCTGAGTTATTGGGATAGCGTTCTGTTCCTCCTGCTCCAGCAGATGCAGGACACCATCCACTGAATGGACAAAATCTACTCTGTCACTGAGCTATGTGTACTGAGTGACTACATCCTAATCCAGTCCCCCATCTCCCCCATCCAGCATTTCAAAACAGGACTGACAAAATGAATGAAAATTTCCAGAGCAAATTGATTTTACCTTGAAGGTAGGACCGTTTCATGGACAGAATGAAAAACTTATATCTGAAGAACAAACTTCGGACGTGTTACTTGACAGTAAGAGCAAAGGAGAGGAGGGGAGCAGAGTATCAATCTCAGATTTTTCGAAGTCTCAACATCTGTGGCCCGTTGAGCCATGCTCGCGGTGTCATCTTCACGTCCATGCTTGTGATGAGTTCGAATCAATGCTGACGGTATCGGCAAGTTCACAGGACATGCTGTTGGCCGGACATGGTATCACCTCAAAGGGGAACTTTCACTCACTCAGGCTACGCGGCTTAGCAATTAGAATCGTCAGTAGACGGCCACGTGGGTGGTGTCCTATATATGCTGAATCAAAACAGCCAGTACAAAGTGCCGTCAAAAAAAAAAAAACAACTTTGCAACAGTGCAGTGTCTCTTCTGGTGGGTTGCCTGGCGGCGACCTGATATTGCGTTTTCACCTGTGGACTTCCAATACTGGAACTGTGGCAGGTTGGCGAGGGGATGTGGCTGTGGATGTGATGAACAGTAGAAGAGGCTTGGGAGTAACGCCACCGAGGACGCACGAAAAATGAAAGAGCAAAGAAGAAGTGATAGTGATAAAGTAACAGTGACAGAGTGCTGGTGGGACTTGAAGAGAATGGCTGATGAAGAGGAAATCCCATTTGCACAGTAAACAGGGTTATTGTCTGAGCCTTAGTCCTTTAAGTTTGTGGAAGGCGTTACGCACAGATTTGTGTTCTCTTACCGTTTCTGATCAAGGTGTCAAACAAAGTTTGGCTTACCGACTGGTTGCGTGACATTGGCTTTCAAGGGAGGCTTAGAGAAGTTGGTTTCCAATGGTAAAGTTTTCTTTTTCAACTGTTTTTTTTTTTTTTTTTTTTTGGAAAGAGGACAGAACGGAACCAGACATGAGTCTCACCCTTCCTCCCACCCACCTCTCTCGCTCTCTGTCTCTGCATCATATTCAGTTGTTTTATAAATGTACAACCCTAGCCTTTCAAAAAGGGATAGAAGAACAGAATATGGTAAGATTATGCAAACCACAGATGGACAAGAGAGCGAGTAAACGAGTGAGTGAGGCAGAGCCAGACAGACAGACAGATAGGCAGACAGACACACAGAGATAGACAGACAGACAAACAGATAGACAGACAGATAGACAGACAGATAGGCAGACAGACACACAGAGATAGACAGACAGACAGATAGACAGACAGAAAGACTGACAGGCAGGCAGGCAGAGGCACAGAGAGAGACAGAGACAGACAGAGTGACGGAGACAGACATAGAGAGACGGCGATAGTCAGCCAGCCAGACAGAGACAGAGGCAGACAGACAGAGACAGAGAGACAGAGACAGAGAGGACACACCGATGGACAGAGAGACAGAGACAGAGAGAAGCAGAGAGAGAGACTGAAATACATGAGAGAGAGAGAGAGAGAGAGAGAGAGAGAGAGAGAGAGAAGAGGAGAGAGAGAGAGAGAGAGAGGAGAGAGAGAGAGAAAGCAGGCAGACAGGCAGGCAGTTACGCATGTGGACGGAGGTACACACATAAAGAAAGAGAGAGAGAGAGAGAGAGAGAGAGAGGAGATAGATAGAGGGGAGAGAGAGAGAGAGAGAGAGAGAGAGAGAGAGGAGAGAGGGAGGAGAGAGGAGAGAGGAGAGAGAGAGGAGAGTTACAGTGACAGACAGATACAGAGATCGACAGGTGGACAGACAGACGGAGAAACAGAGAAGAGAAAAGAGGGGAAACGAGAAAGAGGAGAAGTAACCAGTCGTGTGTCAGTTCTCCACCGTTTCCTGAATTTCAGTCCCATGTGAAGATACAAAGAACAGAGGAATGAATCAGATTTATCTCCAGCACCAGCAGAATACAGTCAGACAGAGCGAGGGTCAGAGCCATTCCTCTTTCACATTCCAGTCATTCACAATATTTTACGTTCCCTGTGGGATGCAAGAGAAAAATTGGATGACGTTTGTGTTCGCACAGAAGGCGCCCTCGACCTGGACGTCGTGTGTGGAGTCCTTTCCTATTCCCTGTACGAAACGCTCATAAATCCTGTGGTCTGTCAACACAGGTCGGTGCTGTCAACCGTTGAAATGTGTTTCTTACTTTATTTCCCACGGGTTAAGGAATTGTGCCACATCTCTTCGTATAAAAGATTCCTCTGTAGACTATGAAATCATAAAGTGACTGTGCGTGCTGCGAACATAAAAGTCTCTTTTTTTCTGTTCTAATGGAGATGGCTCGTCATTTTGTGTCACCCACTGACCCGCTCTGATTTGTTCATAAGCCTGTGGTATCTTTTGGGTTCCCCCAAGCAGTGACATGACTCTTGTGCTGCTCAGTCTGGTATTTCTAGACACAGCTACATCTAGGTTTGTCAGTTGCTGTGCCAGCAACATCAATTTTACGGAGAAGTGATCGGTGTTAGCTCATCGCGAAGCAACCCGCCAGAGAAGATACTGCACGGCTGCTGAGCGGTTATGGTCGGGTTCTGTTATGCTTGTTCTAACAGACACATGACACCATCCACTAAACGGACAAAAACTACTTAGTCGCTGAGCCAGATTTATTGAGTGACTGCATTCCCATCTACTCCACCATCCCCCTTCCTTTCATTCACCGCTGCCTCCCCCCCCCCCCCACTTACCTATTCTCCTCTCTCCCTTTGTAGAGGAAGACAACAATGAAATCCACTCACCAACTTATCGACGGATCTGAGGTGAAAGAAACTTACCCACAGTTATGGATTTATGGAGCAATTCAGAATTGAGCAGGACATAAAGGGACGCAGAATAAAATCGTTTCCCCCCTTTTTTAAAAACAACTTTCTGATAGAAAACAGATGATGACCATGATGCGATGTGAGAGATAGCCATTAAACTATAATTAGGAGGATGGGGACAGAAAAGGTGTCTGAAAATGTAGAACTACGATGTGGAGGATGAGGACCAGGATGAAGTAGATCATGGCGTGGGTGACGTTTCTCGATTCATCAAAGATGATGACGACAAACCACTTACAGACAAACATAATCAAAGAGAAAAAATAATCAGTCAAAACAATAAACTTATTAAGCACAAAAGCCATGGGGTTGTTGTTGCGATGATGGCTTTTTTTCTTTCAGTGTGATTCGTTTTCTGACAAACAGATCCTCTCTTGAACATGAAAACACATACACACACCTTGACAAAGTCAAAAACAAACACTGACCAAAACACCCATTGCTCCAAGCACCTGAATCAAGGCATTTAAAACAGTTGCAACATTTCAGAACAGGCAGTCTTTGTTGCAGTTTCCTAAGCGTTTCGATAAAAAGGCTGATGAAATAAACATTCCCAGAGCATGTTTATTTTTCTCGAAGTCAGGACAGTGTTTAGGGACAGCATGAAAGATTTACATCTGAACAACAAACCTCACGCGTGGTAACCGACAGCAAAAAGTAAAGGAGGGGAGGGAGGGAGTGGGAAGAACATCGGTGTCAGGTTTTTGAAAGTTTCAATTTCTGTGGCTCTTCAAGCTATGGATGTCCTCTGCACCTTCATGCTCGTGATGAGTTCAAGTTCAAAGTCGTCGGTGAAAGCATGTCCATAGCAAATGCCGTTGGCTGGACGTAGAATCGCCCCCCAAAGGGGACACTCACTCACTCTGGCTACGCGGTTAAGCAATTTATTTTTTATTGTAGGGGGTTACATGAGTATTGTTCCATGTACACGGAATCAAAATAGTCACCACTGAAGAGTCATCAAGAAGTCATGGTTGTATTGTTTGTAACTGGAAGTGTCTATCTTGTTGTAAGTGTGATTATAACAAAGTATGTTTCCTGGAACCTATAATTGACACGTACTTAACTGTAGGACTTTATAGTAAAAAAAAAAAAAAAAGAAAAAGGAGGAGGAGAGGGGCGGGCAGCGGCTTCAATACTTGCATGAATCTAACTAAGCAGTCCGGAAAAGGGGATGAAGATTATGGACTGTTTGCTTGAACAGGTCAGTCTACCAATGAGAGAAAGACAGGCAGACAGACATACAACGCACACACGAACACACACACACACACACACACACACACACACACACACACACACACACACACACACACACACACACACACACACACACACACACACACACACACACGCACGCACGCACGCACGCACGCACGCACGCACGCACGCACGCACGCACGCACACACACACACACACACACACACACACACACACACACACACACACACACACACAGAGAGAGAGAGAGAGAGAGAGAGAGAAATCTCTAAACCTCTCTCCTGGGCTCTGGCTCTAACGTTAAGAAAGGCCAGCCTTTCCGTTTGTTTTACTTTAATTCCTACTGGTGTTGTGTGTCTAAGCATATATCGCTGACTGTTAATTCTATCACTCTGTGTGTGTCTCTGTGTGTGTGCATGACTTGTTGTCTGTCTCACTCCTTCAGCACGTGTCCTGATTCAGCGGAAAGACAATAACAACAAAGGGTTCTTAGATGAGTTCAGTATAACACATTATTTTTAAAAAGTGATGGAAGGTACTTTATTGATTACTGATGAGCTGACATACTGAGAGATAGAAAGAATTGGAACACAAAGAGCCAGTGGGACGCAAACAGAAAAACCCCCGATAGAATCAACATCGAAATTGTCCATCAAACAGATTGGTTAAGTCTTTACCTTTGAGGCTTGTGAAGAAAAAAGGGCTGGATGCTGTCAGCACATAGATGTGTGTAGTATTTTCCTGATGCACGTGATTACTGTGGTACACGCAGTGTGGCGTGCGGCCTGACAGTGCCAGCACTGAATGGTTTCAGTGATGATCGAGAGAAATGGGTTTTCCTGGGCGGGGAGATTTTCTGGGATTTTGTTTTGTGTATGTTGTTTCCCTTGATAGGTAGAAAATATGTTTTCAAATCTCTCTCTCTCTCTCTCTCTCTCTCTCTCTCTCTCTCTCTCTCTCTCTCTCTCTCTCTCTCTCTCTCTCTCTGCCGTTTCATTTCTGTTGTCTCTCTGGATAGGTGGAAATTAGATGTTCGTACATGTATTACTCTCTCTCTCTCTCTCTCTCTCTCTCTCTCTCTCTCTCTCCTCTCTCTCTCTCTCTCTCTCTCTCTCTCTCTCTCTCTCTCTCCTTTTGTATTGTTTCTCTGTGTGGGTGGAAATTAGATTTCAAGATAATGTTCTCTCTCTCTCCCTCTCTCTCTCTCTCTCTCTCTCTCTCTCTCTCTCTCTCTCTCTCTCTCTCTCTCTCTCTCTCTCTCTCTCTCTCTCTCTCTCCCTCCCAAGTTGCAAGCATAAATGACTTTACATTGCTCAAACCCTATTTTAATCCACCTTGTTGTAAAAGGATCTGAAACGCATAAACACAAACCCAAAAACCTTGGAAACAGAGCGTGATGAATTGTATCAAGCACCCCAGATGAGACAGAAAGAAGCTGGTTTCAAAACAGTGCAGCCTCTATTGCTGTTGCTGTTTTTTTGATCCAAGTTTTTTTAAAAGAAAATCTATTATAATGTCGTAAGTTAATTAATCACACGGCTTCTTTTGAAAGCAGTATGGTTTTTGCGACTAAATAACAACACAAAACGATGAATCTCTAGAGAACATTCTGTAAACATGAGGTGACAGATTGGATGAGGATGGATGGGCATCGCACAGGGAGAAAAACAGTCAGGAGTTCTACTGGAATTCAAAACGAAAATGAAGAAAAGATCAGAACGACATTTGTGCACTAATCATGCTTGGTTTAGCCTTTGCCTTTTGAAATTCTAACACAAATAATAAGTGTATCGATTGAAAATAAAATGAAATGAGGCAGGGAACAGTAAACAATAAACAAGTAGGGTAACTTTTGCTCCCATAAGAAAACCTAACACAGAGTAACTTTTGTTCAAGACTGGCACAGCCTTTTAAATTTAAATATAAAGTCAGACAAATACAAAGACAAACAATCTAATAGTGGGGGGAAAAACAAGCGCAGGCCAACAACCCCTCCGTCATCACAGTAATGACATGGCAAAGATTTGAACTTAAAGGGGGAGGGGGGGGGGGGGGGTTGAAGATGAAGAAAATGGGAACATAAAATTAAGAAAATATTTATTGAATATGAAAACTCTTCACTAGCTGCATGAGGGAACCATCGTAATCCGTCTCGAAGGCAGATCTATTTGTATTGCCTGCTCCTGCCTCCTACTCCTAAGAGTTACCCTACTTGTTCATTGTTTAAGTGTATCAACGTTTTTGTCCACAGCCAAAACTAGGTTTTTACTGATCAAAGCAGCAGAAAAGAATTTTCAGAAATTATCTTAGATGACTTTGTGAAATGACGTAAAACAGTCCACATTACTAGAAAGAAAAAGTGATGAACTTCGTTTAAAAAAAATCGACACAGTCCAATGTTTTTGTTCCAGCCGACTTCAAAACAAGACTGGCACAGATTACCGAGTGGGTCAATCACTCAGCTGTTGACTAAAGTGATTTTTATGTCACAATCACAGTGAGAAAAACAAAAACTAAAAAAAGAAAGAAAGAAAGGAAGTGATAGCACAATTGCTGTTGCCCATACGAAAAGCAGAGAGTTGCCTTCATGATTGAGTTCTACGAGCCCTTTCTTTTTTTCCTGGAAGATAGGAGTGGGTAACAGAATTCTTGGGATACTGTCTGGCTTTGTCGGCATTGAATGCTGTCGGTCGAGATCAGCAGAAAGGAATTGGGCTGTGGCCATCCACAGAGGCAGGGCGATATGCTTGGCCGTTCCTTTGTGTGTCTCCTATTTGCTACAATCTTTAGTCCCTCTCTTCCTTTCTCTTTGTTTTCAGTCTTATCGTTCGTATTTCCTCCAGTGGAATAATTCATATGTAGATTATTCCTGCTCACCCACAAATAGCTCAATTCAGGTACGTCTCTCCATTTCTGTCTAACTCTCTGTGTGTCTGTCTGTGTTGCTGTGTGTACAAACTTTCGTTCTTGTAGCTTTAGAGAACTTTCACGAATATTCTGTCAGCGAGTAGAGTATCTTAGTTTCTAAAAAAAAAACCCATCAAATTACAAAATACACACACGCGCGCGCACACACACACACACACACACACACACACACACACACACACACACACACACACACACACACACACACACACACACACACACACACACACGTACACACACACACACACACACACACACACACACACACACACACACACACACACACACACACACACACACACACACACACACAGAGGTATGTATGAATATGTGAATGTGTATATGTATGCATGTATGGATGTATGCATATATGTGTGTATGTATGCATGTTTGGATGTAAGCATGAATGTATGTATATTTGTATTATTATCATTATAATCATTAATTTTATCATCATCATTATGATGATTATTATTATCATTGTTATCATCATCATCATCATTATTGTTATTATTATTGTTATTACTACTATTCTGATTCTTCTTATTCTTATTATGGTTATTGTTATTATTATCATCATCATTATTGTTATTATCATTGTTATTATTATCAACATTAGCTCTCATCATCATTATATTATCATCAGCATCATTATTGTTATTATCATTGTTATTATTATCATTATTATTATCAATATTAGCTCACATAATGCAGAAGCAAGCAGAGGAACTGCGGTGAGCGAAGAACACTACGGATACTAAAACCCTAAATCCCTACAGTCATGAGCTCGTTTCAGTCTGTGCCTTATGGACCTATTCCAAAGGACAGAGAGGATGGATGCCATCAGCACACACATTTGTGACAGACTGCTTGCTTTCTTTTAAGCATGTCATGATAGTTTCACATGCGGTTTGGCTTTCTGCCTATGCTGACACTTCCTGCTCTTAAAGGATGTAGAAGAATGAAACCATGAGTTTCTTGGGGAGGGGATTGTCTTTCAATTTCTTGCTCTGTTGGCGCTCTCTCTCTCTCTCTCTCTCTCTCTCTCTCTCTCTCTCTCTCTCTCTCTCTCTCTCTCTCTCTCTCTCTCTCTCTCTCTCTCTCTCATTTCCATATTAGTAATAGTGATAGATTTAACGTTTACAGAGCCTTTTGTACTGTCCCTGATGTTAAAACGTATTTATTAATTAATTTAGACAAGCATTTAAGATACACATTGACAAGATTTAGACTTTGAATTTCTGAAATCGCAGTACATCGTTACCGTTATAGAGCACACAGTGAACGTGAATTAATATGTCCACTTTGTCTAAAAGAGAAAGAAAGTGAGGTACATTTTGTTTTATGTTGTCCAGTTCTGTATGACCTAAGAGCACAGTACATTCCGCTGAAGTATTACAAAGTAGCAAATCAGTTTAAATTTACATTGCTTATGGCAAGTACGCACGAAAGAACAGCCAGGAACCTGTCAATCTATCTTTATAAAGCCTTTAAGATGCGTTCTATTCTCACTTCTTAAATTTACGGTCAAGTAAGTATTGGATGATTTCAATGTTCATAATTGTTAGTTTGGAAATGTTTACATATATGCACCCCATCATGAGGGGCAATGGCCTATACATGATTAAACTTCCATATCCATATCCTCTCTCTCTCTCTCTCTCTCTCTCTCTCTCTCTCTCTCTCTCTCTCTCTCTCTCTCTCTCTCTCTCTCACACACACACACACACACACACACACACACACACACACACACACACACACACACACACACACACACACACACACACACACACACACGCACACACACGCACACACATGTGAACATACTTGTCCGCGGGCAAAACGTGTTTACTGATGATCAGACCCAATGGATTTCCCTTTTTTGGATACAGGGATTCACTTCTAAGTATCTAGCGCATACTCGGAACTCCGGAACTCATGCATAGCAAAGAAGCTATGGCAGCAAGAATGCATAAGGTATGTGCGGATGAGGGGAAGAGGACTAACGACGATTGAACGTTGCAAGGGATCTAAGAGAAAGATAAGATAAGATAATGTTGCTTATAGCCCAGCCGACCGCGAAGGGCCACATCAGGGCTCTCTAAAGAGAAAGCACACATGCAGTCAAAATGAAATTTATGAAGAGGCAGGTGTGATTCAGCTGTTACCTTTGCCATCAGAGAAAATAACAAGGCTGGATGCCATAAGCACACATTCTGGGTAACATTCCTTCTCCTAACGTACGCCATCAGTGTGTCACATAGGGTTTGGCTTGCTGTCCATCCGCTTTGACGCTGTGGTCTCTCAATGAAGATCAAGAGAAAGTGATTTCCGATTTTAGATATTTCATTTTTTTCTATCTGCTTGAAAGAGGTAGGAAATCTTCTATGTATCGTTGTCTCTCTTTGTGTCCCTCTGTCTGTCTGTCTGCCCCCCCCCCTCTCTGTCTCCTTCCTCTCTCTCTCTCTCTCTCTCTCTCTCTCTCTCTCTCTCTCTCTCTCTCTCTCTCTCTCTCTCTCTCTCTTCATATGTCAATTTCTGCCCTCATGTAACACTTCTTTAGTGCTCATCAGGTCCAGCAGCAGTACAACGTCTTGCAAACAGATCCTGACATGAGCATCTGAACACATCCCACACAATACGCCAATAATATCAGAATGTTATATCCAAATCACCAACCGATAGTAAACGTAAATTGCACGGTATGACAGTAACCATCCCTCGCATTCCCAGCAACTTCAAACCCAGACGGGCTCCAAATAACAGTGTGAGTCAATCAGGTGCCTCGGCGAATGTGACAATTACAGTCTCACATCAGCTTCAACTTGTCTAGTTATCTTGGCACAGTATGCTGTCTGTGGAGCTGAACATTAACAATTAAGGTCAGTCTCAGAAGGAAGTTGATTCCAGCGTGGTGTTCAACAGACGCACATTGATTTACAGGACTATTAGTGCCCTTGTACTTCCCCACCTAACCGCTTACTCTCTATCGCTGCACCCCTCTGTAGGTATTTCTGTTCGTATTTCTGTGCAGCAGCGTCCATGTCTGTCTGCGTCACCCTGTGAGCGAGTTGCCGTTTCTATCCATTTCAATCAACAATGGCGATAATTGCCTAGTGTGCTGAATATATTAGTCTCTCAAGAAAGGAGATCAGATTACAGCAGGAAAAAGTACGTTTGTTTGTTTGTTTGTTTGTTTTCAGTCAAAAACTACAGTTGTAAATACTTTGCTAATACACAGATGAGGTACAGAGAATGGAAGTGAATGTGAAAACCCATTTACAAAATGCAGATGAAAGCCAAATCAAATTCGTGCAGCAAACAGGCTTCCTTCTGCATGCCTGCCCCTTTGAATCCAGTGGAAAGGACGGGGCTGGACGCCATCCGCTCACAGACCTGTGTTCCATTTTTTTTCTCCCGATGCACGTGATCAATGTGTCAAACACGGTTTGGCTTGCTGCCCAGCTGAATTCGTTTAATAGGCTCTCAATGAAACTCAAGAGAAATGGATTTGCACGATGGGTGTTTTTTTTTGTTTGTTTTGTATTGGGGTTTTTTTTACGCTTTCCTTTTCATATTTGTTCCCAAGGGGGATGCGAAATGGATTATATGTTTACAGATACCCCGTCTCTCTCTGAGTCTCTTTCTGTCAGTCCGTCCGCCTATCCGTCTGTCTGTCACTTCAGATCAGACCAAGCAGCAACGTTTTATTCTTTCGATGAAACCCTCGCTGGCACATATGAAAATAAATTTTAAAAAAAACCTCCTAAGCGTAGAATGTGGACCTACTGCATCACAAGTTAACGTGAGAATGTGAACGCAGAAGCACAGAGCGTTGGGCCCATAGTATCAAGCACCAGCGTAAAAAATACATAGTTGATTTTCCTGTATTTATTGCTGTGGTCAATCCACCTACACATCAACTTCTCACAACATTCCTCAGTATGAAAGTCATCCTAAATACTCTCAAAATCAACACTACAAGTCATTGCAAGATACTATACATCAGATATACTGCTCATGTCACCATTGAACAAGTCATTGCACGATACTATACATCAGATATACTGCTCATGTCACCAATGAACAAGTCATTGCACGATGCTATACATCAGATATACTGATCATGTCACCATTGAACAGGTCATTGCACGATGCTATACATCAGATGTACTGATCATGTCATCATTGAAGAAGAGGGCCAGACCATCAAACAACACGTCGCGCCACACGAAGATTTGGAAACACCAGCAAAGCAAAGAAACTGGGTCACGTCGGCATTGTCATCAAGATCCAACGGCCCCTCTAAAGTCATCATCCAGGAAAGTGTTGAAGGAGAGAGACCAGAGAGAAGACAGAAACACATGGACTGACAACATTGCAGAATGGACAGGGAAACATCTGTAGAGACCAGAGAGAAGACAGAAACACATGGACTGACAACATTGCACAATGGACAGGGAAACATCTGTAGAGACCAGAGAGAAGACAGAAACACATGGACTGACAACATTGCACAATGGACAGGGAAACATCTGTAGAGACCAAGGCCTCGGAACACAACCGACAGAACTGGAGGAGTCTGGTCAACAGTTCTTCAGTGCGATGCCCCAGTGACTTAACACGGACCTGGGGTAAAGAAGTTGAACATTAGTGACACCAAGACAACATTATTCTTGTATTTTAAAATGATTTTTTACATCCAGAACGTGTGCGAGATTACAGGATTGAGCCATCTCTTAACATTTGTTTAATGATCTGAATACACGGCTTTGATATGTTCTTGAGTCTCAAAAATGAAATGTGTACGTTATCATATTTCTCAGATGATAAAATGTTTACGTTGTCATTTTTCTCAGATGATAAAGTGTTGATGCTTTCGCCTGTCGTCAGTGCCATAATAATCCTCATCCAATCTGAACAGTCGGTTCTCTCAGTGAGGCAGGACAGGCACTGCTGGACCTCATGAAACATGAAATATCAACAGTGCATTTTGTGTCAAGTTTACCTGTATACTTTCTGACTGACTGGAGAGAGACAGCGGGTGTCTAGATATTTACTTGTATACTTTCTGACTGGCTGGAGAGAGACAGGCACTGCTGGACCTCATGAAACATGAAATGACAACAGTGCATTTTGTGTCAAGTTTACTTGTATACTTTCTGACTGACTGGAGAGAGACAGCGTGTGTCTAGATATTTACTTGTATACTTTCTAACTGGCTGGAGAGAGAGAGAGAGAGAGAGAGAGAGAGAGAGAGAGAGAGAGAGAGAGAGAGAGCGAGAGAGAGAGAGAGAGAGAGAGAGAGAGAGAGAGAGAGAGAGAGAGAGAGAGAGAGAGAGAGAGAGAGAGAGAGAGAGAGCGTGTGTCTAGGTCTTTACTTGTATACTTTCTAACTGGCTGGAGAGGGACAGCGTGTATCTGGGTCTTTACTTGTATACTTTCTAACTGGCTAGAGAGAGAGAGCGTGTATCTGGGTCTTTTCAGATATTCATTGCCAGAGTCTACGAATACTTTGTTTCTGAATTCAAGATAAAAAGACTTCAAATAAAAACGATTAGCTTTTGACAATTTACTTTATCCTGAAAGAAAGTTAGCCAGCTCCATGGTATGAATTCAGTGTATGTGTATGAACCGGATTGCCAAGAGCTAATTCGACAGCTCTACTGTCTGTAGATTGTATTTCATTCAGCAAGCCGCGCAGGGCTGATGAACAAACTTCTCATTCAGAAATAATTTGGATCTGACGAGGCTGGTGACTGTGGTAACGGAGGTTATTGTCATTGTTTGTATCTTGATCCCATAGTTCAGCATCCATTGCTGTAAATGACAATTGACCTTTTCCTTGCTGTCACTATCAATTTCTCAGTAAGAAACTGCCAGTGTAATTACTAGTCAGGTGAGTATCCAAAACCTTCGTCTTGTGAATGTCGTGAAGTTTTGTCATCTAATTCTTGTAGCAATGATGTCGGATTCTCACCGTTAGAAATTCGTTATTAGTGTTTTCTCTCCGGAATATGAAGCTTATTTCATCCCATGTACATGTTTAATGCATGCTCCAGTTGATAAATGTTTTGTGCGTAACTTATTACCTTCATCGTCTTAGATTTGCATTTGTCTAGATGGAAATATCTTATGAATGATATACCACATGAATACAATACCATATGAACATTGTACCTCATGAATATCATACCATGTGCATTTCTTTTGATGGTACCTTAGGTAGGTCATAGGGAGATGGAAATATCGTATGCATATTATACCATATGCATTTGTCCAGATGGAAATGTCGTATGAATATTATACCATATGCATTTGTCTAGATGGAAATGTCGTATGAATGTTATACCATATGCATGTTTTGATGGCACCTTAGGTAGGTCATATCTAGATGCAAATATCATATGAATATTATACCATATGCATTTATGGCACCTTAGGTAGGTCATATCTAGATGAAAATGTCTTATGAATATTATACCTTAGGTATGTCTTTTGATGACACCTTAGGTAGATGGAAATGTCGTATGAATATTATACCATCTGCATGTCTTTTGATGGCACCTTAGGTAGATGGAAATGCATGAATATTATGCCATAGGCATGTCTTTTGATGGCACCTTAGGTAGATGGAAATGTATGAATATTATGCCATAGGAATGTCTTTTGATGGCACCTTAGGTAGATGGAAATGTATGAATGTTATGCCATAGGCATGTCTTTTGATGGCACCTTATGTAAGTCATAAGTAGGAGTAGCCCACACAACAGAAGTGACAATGACACATTGAATGGCACGGATATTCTGACATGATGACTAGAATTGCCGACTCTTACACATTCAGATTCACCAGATGAAAACAATTGCGATATACATCTTCACTTATTCTACTAATTTTCAAATTTTAGAGCAGTTTTGCAAGATATCTGTTACTGTAAGCTTTTAACTAATAATATGGCAATGTATTTCTACAACAGAAAATAGTACATGCAAGCTATATGACCTTCAAGTCAGTGCAATAAAGCATTAAAGAATCAATGAAGAAGAATAGTAAAAATAAGAGAAAAGGGCAACAGTACACGCACAGAGAGGGGAGAGAGAGAGAGAGAGAGAGAGAGAGAGAGAGAGAGAGAGAGAAGAGAGAGAGAGAGAGAGAGAGAGAGAGAGAGGGGGGGGGGGGTACAGAGGAGGGAAGGAGAGAGAACACAGCGACTGACACCAAGTTTGCCAAAGAAAAAAAAAACCTACAAGAAAATCGTGTGGCTAAGCCATGTTTGGCAAAGTCATTCAAGTACAGTACAATTTGTTAAAGCAGAAGAAACTCATTCCATTTGAAAAATGACAAACACATACTGTCCCCGCCCCCTTCCCTCTACACCTCTCCATCCCCATCTTTCCCCCTGTACTGTCGCTCCTCCACAAACACACCAATTCACGTGGATGCGCAAAAATGATGATTCATGCACACACACACACACCCCTCCCCGCCCCCGCACACACTCACTCACACGCGCGAGCATGGACACTCAACCACACACAAACAGGCACGTACGCGCACATTTATATATATATATATACACACAAACAGGCACGTACGCACACATTTATATATACAAACAGGCACGTACGCGCACATTTATATATACACACAAACAGGACGTACGCGCACATTTATATATACACACAAACAGGCACGTACGCGCACATTTATATATACACACAAACAGGCACGTACGCGCACATTTATATATACACACAAACAGGCACGTACGCGCACATTTATATATACACACAAACAGGCACGTACGCGCACATTTATATATACACACAAACAGGCACGTACGCGCACATTTATATATACACACAAACAGGGAAGTACGCGCACATTTATATATACACACAAACAGGCACGTACACGCACATTTATATATACACACAAACAGGCACGTACGCGCACATTTATAGATACACACAAACAGGCACGTACGTGCACACATTTATATATACACACAAACAGGCACGTACGCACACCATTTATATACACACACAAACAGGCACGTACGCACACACATCAATATATACACACAAACAGGCACGTACGAGCACACATTTACATATACGCACAAACAGGCACGTACGCGCACACATTTATATATACACACAAACAGGCACGTACACACACATTTATATATGCACACAAACAGCCACGTACACACACATTTATATATACACACAAACAGGCACGTACGCGCACACATTTATATATACACACAAACAGGCACGTACGCGCACACATTTATATATACGTACAAACAGGCACGTACGCGCACACATTTATATATACACACAAACATGCAGGTACGCGCACACATTTTTATATACACACAAACAGGCACGTACGCGCACACATTTATATATACACACAAACAGGCAGGTACGTGCACACATTTATATATACACACAAACAGGCACGTACGCGCACACATTTATATATACACACAAACAGGCACGCACGCGCACACATTTATATGTACACACAAACAGGCACGCACGCGCACACATTTATATAGACACACAAACGGAAGCGCTCGCTAGCGCGCGCAGGCATGCATGACCATAAACAGCTATGTGCGCACACACGCACCAATATATACATATACAACCACGCCACACACACACACACACACACACACACACGCACAACGCGCGCGTACACGTGAACACACGCACGCACGCATACACACACACACGCCCGCACGCGCGCCCGCACACATATACAACCGTACGCACGTGCACAGGTACACATGTACATGTTCAACGCGTGCGCACGCAAGACGTACGTATTGCACACGCGGGCACACACACACACACACACACACACACACACACACACACACACACACACACACACACACACACACACACACACACACACACACACATACACACACACACACACACACACACACACACACACACACACACACACACACACACACACACACACACACACACACTCACTCACTCACGGGGGAGAGAGAGAGAGAGAGAGAGAGAGAGAGAGAGAGAGAGAGAGAGAGAGAGAGAGAGAGAGAGAGAGAGAGAGAGAGAGAGAGAGAGAGAGAGAGAATGTTTATTCTTCTTTTTTCCCCCAGAGGCTTTCTTAAATTGATCTTCTAGCATTGATTTTTTAACAACATGTATGTGATACAATGATTTGGTCTTTGTTGAACAGATAATGGTTATGGTCTCATCTTTCTGTCTTCAACTTTTGATCATCAGAAAAGACGGCTCGAAAATACACTGTTCTCCGAGAATGCCTTATGAATGCCTGTGCTTTGTCAAAAGATCTCATGACAACAATGCTTCTTAATTTATCAGGATACACTCGGAATTTAAAATCATTCTTAATATCTTCAATTTTTCCACATGTTGTGCACATTTTTGAATTGGCAACATGAGAATAATAACTGGCAGACGGCACGGGAACTGGCAACATGAGAATGATAACTGACAGACGGCACGGGAACTGGCAACATGAGAATGATAACTAACAGACGGCACGGGAACTGGCAACATGAGAATGATAACTGACAGACGGCACGGGAACTGGCAACATGAGAATGATAACTGACAGACGGCACAGGAACTGGCAACATGAGAATGATAACTGACAGACGGCACGGGAACTGGCAACATGAGACTGATAACTGACAGACGGCACAGGAACTGGCAACATGAGAATGATAACCGACAGACGGCACAGGAAATGGCAACATGAGAATGATAACTGACAGACGGCACGGAAACTGGCAACATGAGAATAACCGACAGACGGAACGGGAATTGGCAACATGAGAATGATAACTGACAGACGGCACGGGAACTGGCAACATGAGAATGATAACTGACAGACGGCACGGGAACTGGCAACATGAGAATGATAACCGACCGACGGAACGGGAACTGGGGACGTGAGAAGGATGAATGATGGACGAGTGAAGAAAAGCAGAGCCAAGATCAATGGATATGAGGAGAAGATAAAATGATCATGAAACTGATGAATAATGTTCTGGAGGAGGACAGGAGTTTCAGAGCATGAATGATGGATGGGAGAAGAACATAAGAATGATAAACAACGGGCGGTACAGGAAGGGAGAACTGGATTAGTTGTAAATGGTACGTCCATCCTACTGTTCAATACCGCTGAAAGAAAAGTGAAGGGGCAACAATGGAAATGCCTGCGTTGTAGTTCGCGGCAATGCAGAAGAATAGGTTAGCAGTGGGTAAAAGGAACGTGCTTGTGGCAGAGAAGAATGAAAGGGAAGGGGAGGAGGGGGGGGGGGGGGGACTGCAGGAAGTTTAGTGGGAAAAGACCCAACATGACATAAGAGGCTGGGGAATATGGAACCATGATGAATAACATAATGTATAACAGGAGGTACGAACAGTAATGGAAGGGCTGAAGAATGAAACTAGGGGAGGGGAGAAGCTGAAGGGCCTCGGGTTCAAATCCATGAAACATTTAAAGAAGGCAACTGCAGTGGAGAAGCAGGAAGCAGTGGAGGGAGATGGAGACTGGAGGTGGTGCATGTCCAGTCCTCTCAGCATGTCCACGGCATGGTTATACCACACAGTGAAAGGTCTCTGGACAACATCAAGGAGTGAACTCTCAGCATGTCCACAGCATGGTTATACCATACAGTGAAAGGTCTCTGGACAACATCAAGGAGTGAACTCTCAGCATGTCCACAGCATGGTTATACCATACAGTGAAAGGTCTCTGGACAACATCAAGGAGTGAACTCTCAGCATGTCAACAGCATGGTTATACCATACAGTGAAAGGTCTCTGGACAACATCAAGGAGTGAACTCTCAGCATGTCCACAGCATGGTTATACCACACAGTGAAAGGTCTCTGGACCACATCAAGGAGTGAACTCTCAGCATGTCCACAGCATGGTTATACCATACAGTGAAAGGTCTCTGGACAACATCAAGGAGTGAACTCTCAGCATGTCCACAGCATGGTTATACCACACAGTGAAAGGTCTCTGGACCACATCAAGGAGTGAACTCTCAGCATGTCCACAGCATGGTTATACCATACAGTGAAAGGTCTCTGGACAACATCAAGGAGTGAACTCTCAGCATGTCCACAGCATGGTTATACCATACAGTGAAAGGTCTCTGGACAACATCAAGGGGTGAAGTGGAAACGTAAGGAGTGGAGGGAACACTGGACTGAAAGTACAACACCCTGGTACATGGTGTGAAAGTATGCAAATGAGAAGCAAAGGAAGTAAGTTAAAAAAAAATGTTGTGGTGAGTACCAGAATATCCTACGTGAGTGGGAGCAAGGGCAAAAGTGGGGCATTTATAAAGAGTTATAAGCGGTATCCATCTAAATTGATATATTTTGAGTTGATCAGACGTAAACCATGTGAGGGCCGGAAGCCTATATAAAAAAAATACTTGTTAATATTGAGACCAAAACTCGCATGGATCAAAATAATTTTCTAAAGGCCAGGATTTCTTTAATCAACGTGATTCAGCATTGCTGTATCAGGAACCCCATCAATACTCATACCCACCCCGTTATATAGTAAACACAGGGTAAAACACTTCGGCTGCTGTAAGACGAGTTCACATACACCTGAGGCGTCACGTATTGATGTTCTGGTGGTGTTGGTGTAGTGTTGATATACCTGAGGCTTCATGTATTGATGTTCTGGTGGTACTGGTGTAGTGTTGATATACCCTCTATCTTCCTGTCAGACACCAAGCCCCATTCTGTCTTTGAGACAAACCCATACTTTGTGCTGCATTGTTTTGGAACACGGTTCTGAATAAAATACGTAACAGGTTGCGTAAAAGCTTCACTCAGAACTGCAATATGCATCGGAGTGTTCCAAGAGCTGTGATTGGGGAGGCCAGGCTCGGCCAGTCCTCTTCAACACCCTGATTGGTCGCTGTGTGCACAAGTGTAGGGAGTTGATTGGTCGCTGTGTGGCACGAGTGTAGGGAGTTGCTAGGATACTCGGGAAAACGGTTAGAAGGAGATTTTACATGGCCGTGGTAGCAGCGCAATTCTAGGTTCTCCGGAGTGACAAGGCTACAGATCCTAACGGAGTCTCCCTGTCAGCACACGACCTCCTGGAAGCTAGTACTCTCTGGTGGAGTCCATTCAGGAGCAAACAGAAGTGTGGTGCGGCAACATCCTCGAGGACACAAACACCGAGGCGGGACTGGCCATCTGTCCAGTCCCTACCGACGCACCACCTCTACCCACGCCAGGACTTCACCACAGCCAGGAACGGCCAGGAGGATCCGTCCTGCTGACAGAGGATCAAGACCCGAAGAGCCCCTCCGGAGAGCGAACGAAAGCCCTTCTAGTTAACCCAGCTGAGAACGCCACTGTGTTTGACGTCAAGCGCCGTGACGTTATTTTCCCAGTCGCTGCGGAACCCCGAGTAAGTAAGCGAGATTCCAAAAAGAAAAAAAAATATATATTCATCTATTTACTTATTGATTGATTGATTTTGATGACATGAACAGCAGCAGTTAGGTGTGCTCATTGAATTCAGAGGAATGGAAACTCCTGTTGCTGGGACTGCTGTAAGTAACATTTAGTTACAATCAAGACCTAATCCCGGTAGTGGATGATGCTGTGTGCAGAAGTTCGGTGTTGCTTGTTCCGTTTTGTACGCTGTATTTTTCTTTCTGTTCGCAAGGTGCAATTAGTGTCTGTATTTATGTAAAACAATAGAAATGTGTTGGTGCGTGAGTCGGAGAGCACCTCCCATATTATTGATGTAGGCTTGGCAGCGAAGAGATGACCATGTATTAACTGCGCATGTGAGAGTGTATGCATAGTTGGTTTAAGTGATAATGTTGAGAATGCATTCATCTCAAGTGTGGCTAGCGCATGGGAAAATTATAAAGATATGTGGAAGATGTACATAGACGAATGAGATCTGTGTGAATGCATCTGGGTAAACAAGAGCAATCGTATTTGTAGAAATATATAAGAAAATAGAACCTGTATTTCCTAGTATTAGGGAAGGGCGGGTATATATTTATGTTGTAGATAGGGTCAAACCCTGAGGGCCCAGTCAAGCCTGAAGGTAAATACGTGGACCACGAGAAGCAAAGCACATCATCAACGAACAACGTCTACAGGACCGATGATCAAGGGTCACGACAACGTCGACTGACCAAGAATCTTCCGTGATCATCACACGACGACAGGAACTGATGTGTGCTGGCTAGACAGGCCAGAACTGCATAGTTTTTCTTTTGTTTTGCCCACTAGACATAAACACAAAAAGGAAGGACTCGCTTTAGTCAATGTGAAGGACTTGTTTTAGTCTATGATTTAATCATTTTGCTATGTGCATGCTTGTGTATTTAAATAAATGAGTGGTTAATTTACATTTTGACTTCAGTGACTGAATGGAATGAGAGAGTCGCGGCGAGAGACCAAAATTCCAAAAAAATAGTCAGGCACCCCCTTGACACGCTAACACCAGACGAAATTAGTGCCTGACACTTCCCTCTCATCCCGTCCATTCCCCGCCCCTCTGACCGGCCCCCGCTCCTGTGACCGGCCCCCGCCCCTCTGACCGGCCCCCGCCCCTCTGACCGTCTTCCTGTTGCGGTTATCCCGTCTGCCCTACCACCTTGGTGAGTGTTGACGTCTGCCCTGCCACCTTGGTGAGTGTTGACGTCTGCCCTACCACCTTGGTGAGTGTTGACGTCTGCCCTACCACCTTGGTGAGTGTTGACGTCTGCCCTACCACCTTGGTGAGTGTTAACGTCTGCCCTACCACCTTGGTGACTGTTGACGTCTGCCCTATCACATTGTGAGTGTTGAGGTCTGCCCTATCACCTTGGTGAGTGTTGACGTCTGCCCTAGCACCTTGGTGAGCTGCCCCACCACCTTGGTGAGTGTTGACGTCTGCCCTATCACCTTGGTGACTGTTGACGTCTGCCCTATCACCTTAGTGAGTGTTGACGTCTTCCCTACCACCTTTGTGAGTGTTGACGTCTGCCCTATCACCTTGGTGAGTGTTGACGTCTGCCCTATCACCTTGGTGAGTGTTGACGTCTGCCCTAACACCTTGGTGAGTGTTGACGTCTGCCCTATCACCTTGGTGAGTGTTGACGTCTGCCGTACCACCTTGGTGAGTGTTGACGTCTGCCCTACCACCTTGGTGAGTGTTGACGTCTGCCCTATCACCTTGGTGAGTGTTGACGTCTGCCCTATCACCTTGGTGAGTGTTGACGTCTGCCCTATCACCTTGGTGAGTGTTGACGTCTGCCCTACCACCTTGGTGAGTGTTGACGTCTGCCCTACCACCTTGGTGAGTGTTGACGTCTGCCCTATCACCTTGGTGAGTGTTGACGTCTGCCCTACCAGCGTGGTGAGTGTTGACGTCTGCCCTACCACCTTGGTGAGTGTTGACGTCTGCCCTATCACCTTGGTGAGTTTTGACGTCTGCCCTACCACATTGGTGAGTGCTGACGCTCAATCTGAACATGACCTCACACCGAACCTGGCTCGGGTGTCACTTCTCTACACAGGGTCTATACCGAATCAGCTTTAATACTACTTTGACGGATGCGCAAGAAATCTCGGCGACGAAACATTCTTGAACACTACCAGTGGTATCACAAAAGAAATTGCGGCAATGACAAACTGTTGAATCATCAGATCAGTATCACAAGCGAAGTGTTTCACGTAACGGCAACGACATAACATTGAGCTGCACTTTGGTTCCACTCAGAAAGAACGAACAGCACAAAGCCTGAAGAACTCGGAAAGACAGGCTAACTCAGAGCGAACAGCACAAAGCCTGAAGAACTCAGAAAGACAGGCTAACTCAGAGCGAACAGCACAAAGCCTGAAGAACTCAGAAAGACAGGCTAACTCAGAGCAAACAGCACAAAGCCTGAAGAACTCGGAAAGACAGGCTAACTCAGAGCGAACAGCACAAAGCCTGAAGAACTCGGAAAGACAGGCTAACTCAGAGCGAACAGCACAAAGCCTGAAGAACTCAGAAAGACAGGCTAACTCAGAGCGAACAGCACAAAGCCTGAAGAACTCGGAAAGACAGGCTAAAATCAGAGCGAACAGCACAAAGCCTGAAGAACTCGGAAAGACAGGCTAACTCAGAGCGAACAGCACAAAGCCTGAAGAACTCAGAAAGACAGGCTAACTCAGAGCGAACAGCACAAAGCCTGAAGAACTCGGAAAGACAGGCTAACTCAGAGCGAACAGCACAAAGCCTGAAGAACTCAGAAAGACAGGCTAACTCAGAGCGAACAGCACAAAGCCTGAAGAACTCAGAAAGACAGGCTAACTCAGAGCGAACAGCACAAAGCCTGAAGAACTCAGAAAGACAGGCTAACTCAGAGCGAACAGCACAAAGCCTGAAGAACTCATAAAGACAGGCGAACTCAGAGCGAACAGCACAAAGCCTGAAGAACTCAGAAAGACAGGCTAACTCAGAGCGAACAGCACAAAGCCTGAAGAACTCAGAAAGACAGGCTAACTCAGAGCGAACAGCACAAAGCCTGAAGAACTCAGAAAGACAGGCTAACTCAGAGCGAACAGCACAAAGCCTGAAGAACTCAGAAAGACAGGCTAACTCAGAGCGAACAGCACAAAGCCTGAAGAACTCAGAAAGACAGGCTAACTCAGCCACGTCAAGAAACGTGCTAACTGTAAAAGAAAAGTGTACGGTGTTGACTACCTCCAGAAATGAAACGGCGAGTCTGGGGCCGCATATACGGCAGCCTGTGTGTTGATCTATAATACAGGGAGCCAAACGAAAGTTAACTCTTAAGCAAAAATGTCACGCAAGAAGTGAACATAGCAAGTGGAACATAGAACAGAGAAAACGGTCAGGACACTGTGTGTGTGTGTGTGTGTGTGTGTGTGTGTGTGTGTGTGTGTGTGTGTGTGCGTGCGTGTGTGTGTGTGTGTGTGTGTGTGTGTGTGTGTGTGTGTGTGTGTGTGTGTGTGTGTGTGTGTGTGTGTTTGCGCACCCGGGCGCACGCTTGCACACCCGTGTTTAATAAATTTCAGTTTAGAGAAATGTCTTTCACAAACGTTAAACAGCAGCTCCAGACATCATCGGACTCTGGATGGCTGGACACGGATGAAGGAAGGTCTTGTCAATCCGTGCTCGTCCGGATATACGGCGAAAACAACAAAGTCTTAGCGTACCGGCACCACAATCATCAAGCGAAAAATGTTAGTGCTTTGATAAATCACTCTTTACAAGAAACAAAACCGAAATGGCCGTATTGGAGACTGGCATAGAAAGCATATGTTTCACTGCAGCTCGAGCAGACTACAAAGAGCATTTCCAGGGCGCCAACACGTACCAAAATACAAACTAACAAACGCAAGCAAACAAACAAGCCAAAACACAGACAAACAACAATTCAGATTTCCATACGGTTTAAAGTGTACTGCAGTCTATCAGTCGGATAAAACCAGGCCATGTTAAGTGCACCGACCTCTCTGATAACTTCGCTCTGATATATTTTCCTTCAAAAAACGATTAAAAAATCATTTTGAGATCATTTCAATGCAACCAAGAGATATGAAAATACCTAATGAATGAACAGCACCGCAGAATGGACAGCCAGTGCCTGTTCCAGTGGGTCAGCTCTCACTATCTGTCACCACATCACAAGAAAAAACTTGCATCTATAAAGTTTAACAAGGAAAAAAAATGCTTTTCAGACCACACGAAGATGAACTGACCACAAATACAGAGAAGTCATTGGCAACAGCACTGACAAAATTAAACCCAAATTTGAAAAGGCAAAGACAAAGAGATCAACGATGACATGACTAACATCGGATTTCTAGAAGACGGGGCAGAATTAACCCTGAAAGATCCTCACCACCCCCACCCCCCGGTCCATTCCATTCCTATGGGGTGAATGAAAAAAGTATCCAGACTGTTCAAAGCACAGATTAAAGAACAGGGCACAGCGCGCGGCTGAAAAAACAGAGAGAGAGAAGAAACGGAGACAAAAAAAGTTTAGAAATAGCGAAAGAAAAAAACTATCTGTGAGGACTTGGGGTTGGAGATGATGTCTGTGAGGACTTGGGGTTGGAGATGATGTCTGTGAGGACTTGGGGTTGGAGATGATGTCTGTGAGGACTTGGGGTTGGAGATGTCTGTGAGGACTTGGGGTTGGAGATGATGTCTGTGAGGACTTGGGGTTGGAGATGATGTCTGTGAGGACTTGGGGTTGGAGATGTCTGTGAGGACTTGGGGTTGGAGATGATGTCTGTGAGGACTTGGGGTTGGAGATGATGTCTGTGAGGACTTGGGGTTGGAGATGATGTCTGTGAGGACTTGGGGTTGGAGATGATGTCTGTGAGGACGTGGGGTTGGAGATGATGTCTGTGAGGACGTGGGGTTGGAGATGATGTCTGTGAGGACGTGGGTTGGAGATGATGTCTGTGAGGACTTGGGGTTGGAGATGTCTGTGAGGACTTGGGGTTGGAGATGATGTCTGTGAGGACTTGGGGTTGGAGATGATGTCTGTGAGGACTTGGGGTTGGAGATGATGTCTGTGAGGACTTGGGGTTGGAGATGATGTCTGTGAGGACGTGGGGTTGGAGATGATGTCTGTGAGGACGTGGGGTTGGAGATGATGTCTGTGAGGACGTGGGGTTGGAGATGATGTCTGTGAGGACTTGGGGTTGGAGATGTCTGTGAGGACTTGGGGTTGGAGATGATGTCTGTGAGGACTTGGGGTTGGATATGATGTCTGTGAGGACGTGGGTTGGAGATGATGTCTGTGAGGACTTGGGGTTGGAGATGATGTCTGTGAGGACGTGGGGTTGGAGATGATGTCTGTGAGGACTTGGGGTTGGAGATGATGTCTGTGAGGACTTGGGTTGGAGATGATGTCTGTGAGGACTTGGGGTTGGAGATGATGTCTGTGAGGACGTGGGGTTGGAGATGATGTCTGTGAGGACGTGGGGTTGGAGATGATGTCTGTGAGGACGTGGGGTTGGAGATGATGTCTGTGAGGACTTGGGGTTGGAGATGTCTGTGAGGACTTGGGGTTGGAGATGATGTCTGTGAGGACTTGGGGTTGGAGATGATGTCTGTGAGGACGTGGGGTTGGAGATGATGTCTGTGAGGACGTGGGTTGGAGATGATGTCTGTGAGGACGTGGGGTTGGAGATGATGTCTGTGAGGACGTGGGGTTGGAGATGATGTCTGTGAGGACGTGGGTTGGAGATGATGTCTGTGAGGACTTGGGGTTGGAGATGATGTCTGTGATGACGTGGGGTTGGAGATGATGTCTGTGAGGACTTGGGGTTGGAGATGTCTGTGAGGACTTGGGGTTGGAGATGATGTCTGTGAGGACTTAAGGTTGGAGATGATGTCTGTGAGGACTTGGGGTTGGAGATGATGTCTGTGAGGACGTGGGGTTGGAGATGATGTCTGTGAGGACTTGGGGTTGGAGATGATGTCTGTGAGGACTTGGGGTTGGAGATGATGTCTGTGAGGACTTGGGGTTGGAGATGATGTCTGTGAGGGCGTGGGGTTGGAGATGATGCGGGACAGCATGAAAGGGGAAAAAAGCCACCTGACATCTTCCATTTCTGAAAAGGCAAGTCGGGTGGAAGGGAAGAGGGTGGGTGGAAAGTTAAGGAAGTAACAGTAAGGGGTGGGACAGGTGTCGGCAGATGTCCCCAATGAAATATCATAGCAGATCATTGTGTGGTTCTTCATCACATCGGCTACTGACCCCAATGAAATATCATAGCAGATCATTGTATGGTTCTTTATCACATCGGCTACTGACCCCAATGAAATATCATAGCAGATCATTGTGTGGTTCATCACATCGGCTACTGGCCCCAATGAAATATCATAGCAGATCATTGTGTGCTTCTTCATCACATCGGCTACTGGCCCCAATGAAATATCATAGCAGATCATTGTGTGCTTCTTCATCACATCGGCTACTGGCCCCAATGAAATATCATAGCAGATCATTGTGTGCTTCTTCATCACATCGGCTACTGGCGCTACTGACACAAGTTTACGTTATTATTAGCATCACTATCATAATACTCATTATTGATATTATCATCATCACCAGTAGCAATAGTAGTAGTAGTAGTAGTAGTAGTAGTAGTAGTAGTAGTAGTAGTAGTAGCATTTCTTCTAGTACTTTTTGTCATCAGTCCATTACCCCTCTGACA
>CM031598.1:61259030-61284441 GCA_018398815.1 Conus ventricosus | reverse complement strand
CCCCCCCCCTTCACGGAACTCAAATGGTAATGAACGGCCTACTTGGCAGTCGTCTCCCCTACCGGCTGCTCGTGTCATGAACGCCGTGCAGCCAGTTCACTCCTCCATGTCAGCGTTTGAGGCCAGAGGCCAGCATTTGATGTTAACGTAAGCCACACACCACACATAGAATGTGCCACTCACACACACCACACACCACACCTACAACCACATCATTCTAACACAACACTCTCCACAACACACACACACAACACACAACACACACACACACACACACACACACACCACACACACACACACTCACACCACACACACACACACACACACACACACACACACACACACACACAACACACCACACACACACACACACACACCACACAACACACATCCCACACACACACACACACACACACACACACACACACACACACACACACACACAACACTACACCACACACACAACAACCACACCACCACACACACACACACACACACACACACACACACACACACACACACACACACACACACACACACCTACCCACACACACACACACACACACACACACAACACACCACACACACACACACACACACACAACACACACCCACCACACACACACACACACACACACACACACACACACACAACACACACACACACACACAACACACCACACACACAAACACACACACCAACACACACACAACACACACACACACACAACACACACACACACACACACACAACACACACACACACACACACACACACACACACACAACCACACAACACACACACACACACACACAACACACACACACACACACACACACACACACACACACACACACACACACACAACACACACAACACACACACACACACACACACACACACACACACCACAACACACACACACACACACACACACACACACACACACACACACACACACACACAAAACACACACACAAACACACACACAACACCACACACACACACACACACACACACACACACACACACACACACAACTCCCCATCGATTGTTTTCCTTGTCTGGGAGGAGGGGGAGGGGGGGTGAGGTGGATTTCCACGGACGACTTCACGTACAGCCTTCAACTACATGACCTTCCCCTTAGCTAATGTCATATTTCAGGCTTTCGCACTCAAACGTGACCCTGTCTTTGCGCCAGGGGGTAGCGCTCCCTCCCCCTCCCCTCCTCCTCCTCCCCCCTCCCCCCCCCCCCCCCCCCCCCCTCTCCCAAATAGTCCCCCTTCCTTTGATCTTAACCTGTCTGCTTGGAACCATCTGGCTTGTACCTTGATGGCCATACGAAACAAAACGGAGGAGAATCAACTTTCAGACACTATAAAAATTCTCGAAGCAATCTCATTGCGCCAGTCCATAAATACTCGACTCCTTGTTGTTTCGATTATAAACAGAATCAGCGCGAAACGGCCTGTCAGGCTAAACTTTCCCCCCGAACGTCAGCAGTTGATCCGCCCCTGGAAAGCAGTTCTGTTGTGATTATTGCTGTTTTTAGGGTGTTGACTTTTTTATGTCTCGGCGGCGGCGGCAGTGATGGTGGTGGTGGTGGTGGTAGTGGTGAGTGTTTATGTGTGAGCGTGTGCGCTCGAGCGTATGTGTGTTATTGGTGGTTGTGGTGGTAGTGGTGGAGATGTGTATGAATGTGCGTGCATGCGTGCGTGCGTGCGCGCGCGTGTGGGTGTATGTTGTGTGTGGTGTGTGTGTGTGTGTGTGTGTGTGTGTGGGGTGTGTGTGTGTGTGTGTGTGTGTTTGTAGGGGGGGGGGGGAGACAGACAGACAGACATAGACAGACAGATGTCCAGACAGAGGCAGGCGGAGAGAGACAGACAGACACAGACACACACCACACACACACACACACACACACACACACACACACACACACACACACACACACACACAGAAGTAGACAGGAGAGAGGGTAGGCAGGCAGAGACAGACAGACGAAGGAACAGAGCGAGAGAGAACAAGAGAGAACGAGAGAGCGAGAAAGAGAGACAGAGGCAGGGACAGAATGAGAGAGACACACACAGAGAGATAGAAGAAAAAGAAGAAGAGAGACAGACATTCAGACAGACAGACAGGACAGACAGACAGAAGGAGAGAGATTTACAGCCCCGTCGACTGCTTTGGCCACTTTGGGAGATGAAAGCTTGTTGTAATAACAAATCAAAACAAAAACTGCGATGCACAGATGACAGATCAACTTTCCAAAACAAACGTGAAGTGGATTTGTGAAACTGAGAAAGGCCGATCTGAAAGCCGTTTCCCCCACTATCACCAATGTCGATTCCAACTTAAAAGAAGAATAAAAATAAATAAATAAATAAAAGCAACAACAAAACAAACAAGTAAACAGACAGACAGACAGACAGACAGACAGAAACGGCGTTGACGGGGTGACTGGAGCAGTACAGAGCCGGGACCTCTCTGACTCAGCCAGTAAAGTGTTTTCTCCTGGTATCATGCCCATCTCAGCAGATGATAAGGAATAATGACGTGGGATGCTCCAGGAAGCACCCCCGCCCCCCCCCCCCCCCCCCCCCACCTCTCCTCTCTCTCTCTCTCTTCTCTCTCTCTCTCTCTCTCTCTCTCTCTCTCTCGCTCGATCTCGCTCTTATTCTCTCTCTCTCTTTGTACTCTCCTTTGTCTGTCTGTCTGTCTGTCTCTCTCTCTCTGTCTCTTGTCTGTCTCTCCACCTCTGTGTCTCTGTCTCTCCCTCCTCTCTCTCTCTCCTCTCTCTCGCTATGTGCGTGTGTGTGTGTGTGTGTGTGTGTGGTGTGTGTGTGTGTGTGTGTGTGTGTGTGTGTATGAGTGTATGCGCGCGAGCGCGCGAACTTTCCACACCCCCTTCCTCTCTCTCTCTCTCTCTCTCTCTCTCTCTCTCTCTCTCTCTCTCTCTCCTCCTACTACTACTACTACTACTACTACTACTACTACTACTACTACTACTACTACTACAAAAGATAAAAACACATCTGCTGGACCTTGTGAGAATAATAACAACCACGAAAAAGAGTCTCCAGAAGATATCAACTCGAAGAACTGAATGTGTTTTCTTGACTCAACCCTCCTCTGCACCCTCCATCCCCACCACCATCTCATTTCCTACCCCCCCCCCCCCCCCCTCTCCGACTGATCACCCACCCACCTTCCCCACCCCACCCCTCAAAAAACAAAGAAAACCAGCAAACAACAACGAAACTCGCTTTGTAGTTGGGACTATACACCCAAGAAGACCGTGCGATGGGTAGAGGATGTATTACCTTCCACGGGGACAACTCTTTCAGAAGAAAATTACGTCGAGCATCTGCAAAGCCTTCGTTTGTTGTATAAAATTCAGGGCCGCTTGTTGTTGTTGTTGCTGCTGCTGCTGTGTTGTTGTTTAATAAACATTTTCATTTTCTCTCTTTTTTTCATAAACATTGTATATATACACAGACAAGCACTAGCAAATTTGACAAAGTACATAATTATCATACAACTGCATAATTCGGGAAACCATATCATTTCTACATGAAGAAGTTCTGCATGCTATTCCAAGAGACGTAGATATATATGTCTCCCTGATGAGTCCGATCCAGCGGACGAAAGGCCTAGGAGCAGGCAACATGAATAGATCTGCCTTCGACAGGGATTACGATGGTTCCCTCAGGCAGCTAATGAAGGGTTTTCATATTTATGATACATTTCTTAATGTTATGTTCCATTTTCCTCATCCCCCCCCCCCCCCCCCCCCCCACCACCACCACACACACACACACGCCCTTTTTTTCTTCCTTTTTTAAGTTTAAATCTTTGCCAAGTCATTACTATTATTATAATGATGGAAGTATATTGTTGGAACTGAGGTTGTTCACCTTCAGAACTTGCATTTGTAGACACGAAACTTAGCTAGCTAGCAGCAGAATGAAGTCCAGTGTGCTGTCTGCCTTGTAACGGTCATCGCGTCCAAATCAAACCCTCTTTTCTGTAAGTGATAAGCTTGTGTTGGCACTCTTTTCAGGGCGGCTTGTGATTTGGAGGGTGTGTGTGTGTGTGGACCATTGCCCGATAAATCGCTCTGTGATATCGACACCAGTTCTGTGGCGCCATTGCTGTGCCGACAATATAACGGGCTGGTTATTTTTCCATGCGATCGCCGGGAGCGAGGAAGTCTAAATCTGTCACAAAGGGACGGGTCTTTTCCAAGCGTTGAATGTCCAGCGTTTATCGAGAGGAGAGGCTATTTTTTAACGCGCTGGGACCAGCACAGCTTGATCCCAGAACGGCTGGGTCTGATTGTTTGGAAGTGGTGAAAACTTAAAGCTGATCTCTGAGAATATGATTCTCAAATCGGGGCAGCGAGTGGGTCCTAGCGTGAGAGGGGGGGGGGGGGGGGGGGGGGGGGGAGGAGGGGGGGGGGGGGGGGAGACAGAGGGAGAAAGAGAGAGAGAGTTTCCGTGAGAGAGAAGAGAGAGAGAGAGGACAGAGAGACAGAATTTCCGAAGAGAGGAGATGAGAGAGAGAGATGAGAGAGAGAGGAGAGAGAGAGCACTGTTGAATCATATCATAGAGCGGTAGATTCTGAGGTATTTCAGCAATAGAGAGAGAGAGAGAGAGAGAGAGAGAGAGAGAGGAGAGAGGAGAGAAGAGAGAGAGAGAGAAGAGAGAGTGAGTGCGAGACAGAGACAGCGGAGAGTGAGTGAGAGACAGACACAGAGAGAGAAAGCACCATCACATGGCGGCCGCGCATCACGGACCAGTTGGTCATCTCCAGGAACCCAGTAATCATTCAGGCATCTGGCAGACGGGCCTGGTTTGGGAACTAACGAAGCGTCCCCTCTGCAGCGGCGACACACAACTGCCGGGTGCTGGGTAGGTACCTACGTATCTCAACGTGAGTCCCTCTCCAAGACCTGACTACCACAGGCTACAGTGATGGGAGGACAGTCCCTGGGGCAGATTGAAGAAGGAACACGCCTCTGGCGTGTCGCGCATGATTTGGAGCAGAGGGCGGTAGTGGGGTGGGGGTGGGGTGAGGGAGGAGGTCTTTTAGCATGAACTGTGTTCCCACCTTTGGGGAATTCTGCACTAAAAATAATTTGCTCTTTTCTCTGTCTTTGACTCTGCCTTGTGTGTGTGTTTGTGAGAGATGAGTGAGTTGTGTGTGTGTGTGTGTGTGTGTGTGGTGTGTGTGTGTGTGTGTGCGTGTGTGTGTGTGCGTGTGCGTGCGTGTGTGTGTGTGTGCGTGTGTTGTGTTGTGTGTGTGTGTGTGTGTGTGTGTGGTGTACGTGTAGTGTGTGCGTGCGTGCATACGTGTGTGCGTGCGTGCATACGTGTGTGTGTGTGTGTGTGTGTGTGTGTGTGTGTGTGTGTGTGATGTGTGTAATAGCAGCAGCAGTAGTAGTAGTAGTAGTAGTAGTAGTAGTAGTAAGTAGTAGTAGTAGTAGTAGTAGTAGTGGTAACTATTGATAACACGCTGGGGTACTTTTGCTTTGTTTCGTTTTGTTATTTTTCGTTTGTTTCGTTTCATTGTCGGGCACCTGTCTATTAACAATATAATCTCTGGAATGGGCACTTTGTCTCCAATCTTTATAACTTTTTTTTTCCCACTAAAGCAATTACTTCCATTCTATTTTCTTTTCCATTAACTGTTCGATTTTTTTTCTTTGAAAAAGGGGAGGGGGGTGGGGTTGTTTTTGGGTTTGAGTTCATTTTTTTTTTAAATTCTTTACATTTGAGACGTTTTAGAATGATAATTTACGCTATTTAAAAGAAATTGAAAGCTAAAAAAAAAAGCGGAATGGCTAGTAATTTAGTTCGATTTGATTTATTTGCCGTAAGGATAATATAACGTTTCAATCAACATGCTATAAATTGTGGTAAACTGTATACACCTGTTTTTAACTCATGACAGAAATGTTTTTTTTTTTCTGTGTTTACAATGACAGCCCTGAAACTGCCTGCCCGGTGCGGTCGGCCAGGTGATAATGCCACTGAAACCAAACCAACCCCTAACACAAATAAAACACACCAACAACAGAGAGCAAAGTAACGCTTAACTGACATACAGTTCGAATCACAGGCGAGCGAATTTTTGATAATTTGTCTCCTTCAGGCATCACGCATAACGGACACTAAAAAAAAAAAAAAGAAAGAAAGAAAGAAACAAAAGAAAAAAGAAGAAAAAGAAAAAAACAAACAGAAAAGAAAATCGACAAAATTATATGCCCTGCTCCTACAGCTGTCGAGGGGGAAACTGACCAATCGACAATTAGTCGCTTCGGGCGTTTTGTTTCTGCTGCTGTGACTGCCTTAATTACATAAACTTCCACTAATGAGGCAACTAACACAGCAGTTACAAACCGCGTCTTTTTTATTTTTTTATTGTGTTTGTTGTTATGTTTTCTTCACACTTTATGCAAGCACGCACAATTAACCCTGTCCTGACAGCCAGTCAACACATGCACATGCCGGCAGACACAAAAGGCGCTCTTTTCTCGCAGTTATCAAGGGCCGTAACCCTTCACCGTACCGTCGCCAACAAAACACTCGTGAGCACGTCGTGGGTGTTCCCTCATACCCTGATCTTTATGTAGGCCCTTTCAGAGGATTCGCGGGGTCAAAGGATTGGAGGGTTTGATGCAGACCTCATACCCCTGATCTGTATGTAGGCCCTTTCAGAGGATCGCATGGGTCAAAGGATTGGAGGGTTTGATGCAGACCTGACGGGTCGTGGGTTCGAACCACTCGTGGGATTGTTTGTTTGTTTTTTTGTTTTCGGCTCGAAAATCCTTGGCGTCCATCGGAGGTAAGTGCGTACCTGATTCAGTTCAGGGTAGGTTGCAGGCGGCGGGAAGAGAAGGGTGGGCTCCGCTGTCCATTATGCTGCGCCCTAGATACGGCGAACCTCTGACAGCTCACTGCCCCTAGGGCCAACAGGCGACGGGAACTTTAACCTTTAACCTTTCATCTTTTAACATTCTTGACTATACATCGTGGGTGTCCTCACACCCATGTTTTTCGTGTGTGTGTGTGTGTGTGTGTGTGTGTGTGTGTGTTTCCCCTAATGTAGGCGTTATCACGATTTTACCTATCCGTAGTCTACTTACGCATTCTCATTCTCCTTTGTCATCGTGGTCCACCGTACATTAATACTCGCCTACATTCTGCTCTGACTCCTGGGTTCAAGACTGTTCCACAAAGAACGGAAGGGACTGGACATGCCTGACGAGAAGCCCAAGAAAAACAGTCCTTGGATGGACAAGACAAAGGATTCCGCAGTCTAACGCTCACCTCTACCCCGTGGCGTATGACGGGTTGTGTAGGTCCCTGATTGCCCAACGGTTTACCGCGTTGCCCCTCCGGTAAGGCAACGTTGCTTACAGCCCAGCCGACCGCAAAGGGTCATATCAGGGCTGTCACCGCGTTGAAGTCAACTCAAGTAAAAACAACAACTCATTTACACAACCCTTTAAAATGCCGGAAATTTTGTGAAAAATCTTTCATCTGTAAAAATTAATGTTAGATTGGATGGAAAATGTTGATCTTTTTTTCAGAAATTCAAAGATCACATTAGCTGGAACATCTCTGAACAAGGTTTTCATGGAGATTGCTGTAAAATGTTTATGCCTCAAATCGTGCAAGTCCCAGCACTCTAAAAGGATATGTTTCACTGTGAGTGGTACATGACATGGAATGCACCATGGAGCTTCTTCACATTTTAAAAGATAAGAATGGGTGTAGAAGGAAACTGTGGCCTGTATGCAAACGCACAAGACCGTTTCTTCTTTGCGGCCGCCTCGGGAACATGGTTAAAAACTCTTTCAGGTTTGGACGGATTTTAAATAGTTTGTTATCCGTCTGCAGGTTCCATTCCTCTTGCCAGAGGTCTCTGACGTACGCCAGGGCTTTGGGTTTCAGATCGGTATCCCTCCGAATTCCTAACAACATAACGATATTTTTACTGAATTGTTCCTTCTCTCTCTCTCTCTCTCTCTCTCTCTCTCTCTCTCCTCTCTCTCTCTCTCTCTGTATGTGTGTGTGCGCGCGTGCGTGCGTGCGTGTGCGTGTATGCGTGCGTGCGTGCGTGTGTGCGAGCGTGCTTCAATTCGCCATGCCTGTTCCGGTGGATCCACTCAACACCCACCCACACGTCTGTCCACCGCAGAGTCTGCAGACGCGCGCCGCTTCACGCGAGCTGCTGATGCAGGCGGACGCGGCGGTGCTGGTCTACAGCGTCACCGACCAGTCCAGCGTCGTCGCGGCGCGCCACGCGCTCAGCTGCATCCGCAAGTACCGGCCCGCCGCTTCATCTTCCTCCTCGTCCGCCGCGCTGACGGTGCCGCCGCCGCCGACGCAAGGGAACCGGCTCCGAGCGCCCCCTATGATCAGTGTCAGCTCCGCCGAGAGTTCTCCGCCCTTGCCTGTGCTGCTCCTGGGAAATAAGAGCGACCTGGACCACATCAGGTAAAGTGAAGTGTGACCTGGACCACATCAGTAAAAGTGAAGTGTGACCGGACCACATCAGGTAAAATGAAGTGTGACCTGGACCACATCAGGTAAAGTGAAGTGTGACCTGAACCACATCAGGTAAAAGTGAAGTATGACCTGGACCACATCAGGTAAAAGTGAAGTATGACCTGGACCACATCAGGTAAAAGTGAATGTGACCTGGACCACATCAGGTAAAAGTGAAGTGTGACCTGGACCACATCAGGTAGGACTCAAGTATGACTGGACCACATCTGGTAGGACTGAAGTATGACATGGACCACATCAGGTAGGACTGAAGTATGACATGGACCACATCAGGTAAAAGTGAAGTATGACATGGACCACATCAGGTAGGATTGAAGTATGACATGGACCACATCAGGTAAAAGTGAAGTATGACATAGACCACATCAGGTAGGACTGAAGTATGACATGGACCACATCAGGTAGGACTGAAGTATGACATGGACCACATCAGGTAAAAGTGAAGTATGACATGGACCACATCAGGTAGGACTGAAGTATGACATGGACCACATCAGGTAGGACTGAAGTATGAATGGACCACATCAGGTAAAAGTGAAGTATGACATGGACCACATCAGGTAGGACTGAAGTATGACATGGACCACATCAGGTAGGACTGAAGTATGACATGGACCACATCAGGTAGGACTGAAGTATGACCTGGACCACATCAGGTAGGACTGAAGTATGAATGGACCACATCAGGTAGGACTGAAGTATGACCTGGACCACATCAGGTAGGACTGAAGTATGACATAGACCACATCAGGTAGGACTGAAGTATGACATGGACCACATCAGGTAGGACTGAAGTATGACATGGACCACATCAGGTAGGACTGAAAGTATGACATGGACCACATCAGGTAGGACTGAAGTATGACCTGGACCCATATGGTGGACTGAAGTATGCCCATATCGGTTGGACGGTGCGGTCATGGAGTGTGGGAAATAGGAGGTAGGTTATGTACAGCGAGGAGGTCGAAGAAGGTAACAACATCGGTTAGTTCAAACTGTCCCGAGGGACATTCTGGAGCGGGGGCATTAGGGCCGGTGTCGTTTAACTGTCGCCGTGGAATTGTATCGCAGCGTAGCATTCACGTGAAAATTGTTGCAGCGACAATAATGCTGGAAAAAAATGTCGCGCGACAACTTTTCACGAAACTGTCCCATAGAAATTGTAGCTTCCATAAATGGCAGTATTCCGGGAATACTGTCGCTGCGACACGATTTTATGAGCGACAGTATTATATACGACACCGGACACCGATTTGTCAGAAGTTCTCCCCCCCCCCCCCCCCCCCCCCCCCCCCCCCCCAAAAAAAAAAAAAAAAAAAGAAGAAGAAAAAGAAGATAGAGCTGCATTGAAAAGGAACCGATCTCTGTGTAGACAACTAGCGTGAAACATAAAGCCATTCGTCAGTGTCCGCAGAATAAATAAATAAATAAACGTCATGCGATATCGCTTTGAAAAATTACCTTCTTAGCCGCAGTTCAGAGAAACTACTTTTAGCGTTATCATCAGTTTATGAGAGAGAGAGAGAGAGAGAAGAGAGAGAGAGAGAGAGAGAGAGAGAGAGAGAGAGAGGTGGAGGGGGGGGGTGGGATTTGACCGACTGGTTGTTTTTCAGTCTGCATTTGTGTTTGTTTATGCGTGTGCTTGCGTGTCGATGTAATTCTTCCTTTGTTGTTGGTTGTTGTTTTTTTTTCTTCTCTTTTTGTATGTTTTTTCTTCTTTTTTTTTTAGTTGGTTGATTGATTGGTTTGTTCTGGTCATATATTTCATGTACCTGGGAGACGCTCATTCCTTCAATGTTACTTGCCAGTGTTCTTAGTGTTATATTGGTGTTGATTGCTCGTTTTTCTTTTTTCTGCTTCTTTCTTTTGTGTTGTTGTTGTTGTTGTTGTTGCTGACGGTCAGTGTTTGACCGACTGTTCGCCAGTCCGTTCGTTTACTTGTTCGTGTTGTTAATCCTGCCGTTTACTTGTTCGTGTTGTTAATCCTGCCTCATCGTTTCAAATTCAGGACGGTGAAACGCCACAGCACCTCCAGCGACTGGACTTCCGAATGCACAATGACGTCAGAATGTTCTGCGCGTGATGACGTAGATGGTGTGACGTCCCTGTTCCAGAACCTCATCAAGAAGGTAAGGTAGCGCAGGCCCAAGCGGTGAACGATCGCTCACGGCAGGACAGAACAACAGCAACGCATCTCCAGTCGAAACGGCTAATAATATACCAACCAGCGTGGTGCTGCAGTTGGCTTTGCGGATTCCCGGCTAGGAGATCGTGGATTCGATCCCCGTCACTGCCATTTATATGTGGGATTTATCAGCCCCTTTCGGCTCCTAGCCAGTGTTGAGTTTGCTATGGGCTCTACTGGGAAGACTGGAACCACACGGTCGAATCCGCTCAGTCAGTCAATCAACTTTTCGTTCAGATTTTGATATTTTTTTCATGCTATGTCTATGCGTGTTATCCATCCTTCACCTTCACCTATCCCTTGACATCGTCTGTTGTCGTTGGGGTACCCCCGATGATCTGGCCACCACTCTCCTCCACCCGTCCCTGTCCTCCACCGCTCGCTGATGTTCTGCCAGGCTCATTCCAGTCCACTCTCGGATATTGTCTTCCCACCTCTTCCTTTGTCTTCCTCTATTGCGGCTTCCTCTGACTGTTCCTTGCAGGACTGTCTTTGCAAGGCCTGCTGAACGGGACACATGTCCGTACCACTTCATTTTCCGCTTCTTGACGACTGTGAGTAGGTCTTCATGGGGTCCAATTGCCTGTTGAATTATTCGACAGACTTCTTCATTTGTCACGTGGTCTATGTAATGGATTCTGGCAACTGAAATGAGATGCTACAGAAAGATCTTGGGTGTCATCCATACCAACAGGCAAACCGGCCTTCCCTTCTGAAAGCTGGTGATCGGATTTCACAAGAGTGGATGATGGTATGCTTCGCACAAGGAACCTCGATTTATTGTCTCATATAAAGGACTCCGGGAGAATGTGGAGTCAGAACCAATGTCAAACTCCGAGCAAAAAAAACCCCACCTGTACCGAAACGCCCCTGTCGAGATTCGAACCCGCAAACGCAGGATCACGAATCCGGCACTCTCACAGTTGAGGTAATCCGGCCTCGGTTTGTTTATACTCCAAACAGCCACAGAGGCAACAACTGGGCTACGAGCAAGTTAAAACCAGTATCATCCGCCAAGACTAAAAGCCCAAAGCACACTGAGCCTTAAAACTCAAAGACTGACAAAACACAACATTGATTACTGACTAAGCGTCAGTCACGTCTATTGAAGAACATTATTTTCTTAACAAGAAAGTGAAACAAAAAACCGTCACATGGTACCTCTGGGAGTAAAATCATCGTGGAATCAGAAGTCAACGTATGTGTCAGTTGCCGTATGTACCCCATCGTTCACTGAGAAGAGATTTATAATGTCACTAAGAGCGGTATCACACAGAGCATAGAACCTTGCCTCACGTCAAAAGCAAGAATGTTAAGATAGGAGTGATCAGGATATGTAGCTTTTTAACGCAAAATTTCTTTTACCATAACGATTTCCGAAGATAAACAGGAAGAAATTCTCCAAGTCGTCTTGGATTCGTGTAGTGCCAGTTTCTGTGTTCCATTTCTTTCAAGAAGCTTATCACCTGTCTTTGGATGTTCGACTGGGATCTGAAAGGGGATTTAAGAACAGACCTGAACACTGCAGAAAGGAACGTTTGCACACTGAGTTTCAGAACAAGTCCGTTGTGTTGTCTGGCCATCACCTTACTGTTAGAACTACACGCGGAATGGTTGTAGGATGTGTGTGTGTGCAACAGGGCAATAGCCTAGGTCAACTCCTCATATGTCATTGGCCTTTTCCCCGTTTCTTAGGGTGTCACTCAAGGAGTAGTACCCCACCCCCCACCCCATCACAAAACCCTGACCAGGATCTGTCCTGGCCTGTCAGCGCTTCACCGACCTGTGAGCCCCGTCAATGCCTGCAGGACCACTAACACCACCCGATCCCCTCAGTAACGACTCTGCACACCTCGCATGCACCAACTCACAGCCATTGTCCTCCTGCCCAAAGCCTCTGGCAACGGCGTCTGCTGCACTGCTGCAGGCTGTTAATGTTCCCTTCGCTTTCTTTGATGTGTTGTGTGTGTGAGTGTGTGTGTGTGTGTGTGTGGTGTGTGTGTGTGTGTGTGTGTGTGCGTGCGTGCGTGCGTGCGGCGTGTCCACCCAGAACTTTGAAACACAACTTTTTTTCTTTATATCTTTCTTATTTAGAACGTTATCTCCATTTCTGTAGCTGTGCCTCGCTGTTTGTAATCTTTTTTTCCGAACAAAGGGCAGGCCACTCTGCTGCAATGGCGAAGCACGGAGAATGCAGCATGTGCGCGTCACACGATCCAGTTGTGTGGGAGTTTCAAACGAAGTTAAACATTCACAGAGGTCACAGAAGAGGGCTTTCACAGCCAAATTGGATCGAACACGACTGAAGCTTATACACCGACCGCACACTACCGTACACGATTGTCATGGAGCTGTTCAGTGATCTCACGAAGGCATATTGGACATTATTTACCTGAAAAACTTTGCTTTTCCCATCTGACTGGTGAGTGTACATATGTAGGCCTATGCCAGTGCTTTTCTTTTTCTCCCGGAGAATTAGATTTGTTTGGATGCCTGTGTTTCTTCATTCAATATTACTTTTGTTTGTTTGTTTTGTTTGAGATGTAGTGGTGGGGGGGGGGGGGGGGGGAGGGAGAATGAGAGGGCGAGGCTGGGTGGGGGTACGTTTGGTGGCGGGAGTTCGTGACTGCGGGTGCGTTTTCTGTGTTGTCTGTCGTTACGATTTATTTGGCTTGTAATCTGGCGTGTGTTCCTGTTCATTGTAAATAACTAGGGCATCCCCGTTGATTAGGCAAACAAACGCTCTTGATAAGAAGAATTTAAAAAATGATAATAACAAAACATGGTAAGAATAATGAACGTCAGAGATTCAAAAAAGGCTGTCACACACATACTTTACTATACCCGTATGTTGTATAAGATACACCCCGCGCCCTCCAATCAGCAGCTCTTCCGCGCTTGTTGTTCAGATTAGTTCACCGGAAGTCGAATACTCTGCAAAGCTCTCATGAATTGCTGGCATCCAATGCCACAGAAACTCTCAACCAGGGAGAAAAGAACTCCACACAGCGGTACCCAAAGTGACATGAAAACATTCCCACCACTCAAGCCCATTCGCCTGATGATGTGACCTACATTATGGCCTTTTCTTACCCGATTAAACAACGAGTGCTTGTGGGTATCTTACAAATTCTCGTCAAGAAAGGGCGCAGTCCACCTCCCATAGCTCAAGACATCTTGTCGCCGCTGTCTTGTCCGTCTGCTCATCGAGTCACACGAAGACGTTTTTCAGTGGTTGTTTAGTACACGTGTTCACTCCAGAGTCAAACGGAGTTTTTTCATTTAAAAAAAAATAAAAATATTTTTCAGTTCCTTCCCACTGGCCGGATGGGATTTCATCAAACTGACATGTCATACCACTTCTTCGGGCTACTCGTACGGTCCGAGATTTCGTTGTCAATATTTCCCGACAGTTTTCATCCAGTTTCAACACCTTGAGTTGTGACCGTGTGGGAGACCTATTAGCAGGTCTCTGGCCAGAGAATTGTTTCAGTTTTGTCTGTCTGTCTGTCTCTCTCTCTCTCTCTCTCTCTCTCTCTCTCTCTCTCTCTTCCACTCCTCTCACCCCCCCCCCACTCTCTCTCCACTCTTAACCCCTCCTCCCTACCCTCCCCCCCCCCCCCCCCTCCCGTTTCTATCTGTCTCTCTCTCCGTCTCGCTCCGCTCTCGTGCAAGTAGTATATGCGCTGACTGGACAATCTGCCTCGTCACTCACCAAAAAAAAAAAAAAGAAAGAAAAACCGTTTGTTAACACTGTGTTGGCAGGTGTTGGAGATTCGGGAAACCAGTCAGCGGAGCGGCCGGAAGTTGTCGCAGGGAGTGCTGGGGTCGCCGAGACTGTTCCGCAGCACCATCAAGAGACGGCTCAGCGTCTTCAGCCGGGACCGCGTGTCCACCTTGTGAACCACCCCATCCCACCTGACCCTCCTGGAGAGGGCGGAGGGTGGGGGAGGGGGGTCCGGGAGAGGTGGGGGATGGGTGGGGTGGGGGGACGGGGAGGGAGGTCAGACCATATAATTATCTAGACTGCGGCACTCATTCCGGCTTCCAGACCCACACAGCCACACCGCACCCCAAGCTTCATGTTCTGTCAGACACACTGGCGCTCGCATTGTGCTTCGGTCGCGGTGGGGGAGAGGGGGGAGGGGGGGAACGCAGGTGGGTGGAGAAGGGAGGCGGTCTGGTGACGGTCACCTCCACCCCCCATCCCTTGTTTCACACTCCGAATCCTCCGGCCCCATTCCGAAAAAACACACCAAAAAAAAACAAGACCCAAACAAAACAAAACAAGCAAACAAACAAAACCTGCGCAATCACTTCCCAACCCTTCTCCAAGACGAACTAATCTACTCCTGTGCTTACTATTAAGGATGATTACTGGGTGGTGCATCCATCCGTTCATGTCACCTGTACTCAAGATTTACCGCCGCAAGAGAAGATAATCGATTGACGGAAAGCTTTCGCGGGCGCAGCCTTCATTATAACAAAAGATTAAGTCTATGTTTGATGGCGTTTTATGGTTTCCATGCAAACAACATTCATAGGATGGGTTGGTTTAGGCAGCCGCATCCGAGGTGGCAATGGACTTAGTGACGTTCGACAAAAATGAGCGCAACCCTACACAATCCAGTACAGCCAACACGACCTCTCTCTCTCTCTCTCTCTCTCTCTCTCTCTCTCTCTCTTAGGAACATTAAATGTACTGAGCAACATGGAAAGGGTGTGTGTGTGTGTGTGTGTGTGTGTGTGTGTGTGTGTGTGTGTGTGTGTGTGTGTATGCGTGCGTGTGTGCATGAGTATGTGTGTGGGTGGGTGCGTGCACTCACGCGCTCGCGCGCATGATGTATGACTAAGAATAGAAGCATTGGAGGAGAAGAAGAAGTAGGAGGAGGAGGCTTGTCTTCAGCATAAAACAAACCAGAGGAATTATCATCTACATAGTTACTTCCACCAAGGGAGTTCAGTCTTCACTGGAGTCTGCTGTTAAATTTGTTGATTTCTCGGACTAATTGCCCCATACCCAGGAAACCGATGTTAACAAAATTCGGTAGAAACTCAAAGACGGACAGCGTTGCATGCACGAATCCGTTAAGGTTTGTTGCGGACGTCAGTCAAAGGACGGATCCCGGATCTGTTGGACCTTGGCGGGGGATCCGTCCTTTCCCAACAGTCCTAGTTATAGAGATCAAGACATACTAGTTCGGTGCCGTTATTGAACGATAAACATCAATACTGTAACATTGCAACTGCGGATACTGGTTTTTTGTTGTTGTTTTTTAATCTGTGTGTGCCTTAAAAATGTTTGATATTTGATTTCAGAGAAAGACTATTCTGCGCCTGTAACTTATCTGAGTGTCACGGAGCAGATAAGAATCCAGCGCGATTAGCAATTGCTCCGAGAGTAAATGGTGATTACGATTTGCAACGGGCTGAAAAAAAATCATTAGCAATTGCACCGGTGCAGTTTGATATTGCACTGGTCCAAATGGCAAATTTGATTTGCACCCGAACGATTGCCAGTCGCTCTGACAAGACTTCCAAGAGGAAGCAATCATGCGTGTTGAAAACCAAACTATTCATTGCGGGCTTTTATTGTTATTGTTATTACTATAATTATTTTCATTGTTAGTGTTACTGTTATTATTATCATCATCATCCCCATCATCATCATAATCATCATCATCTTCTTCATTACTCATTATCACCATCATCATCGCTTGTCATCATCATTATTATCATCCTAGTCATTATTATTATCAATTTATCGTTGATAGCAAAGAAGACATTTGGAAAAGCTTTGGAAAGATTGAAAACAAAGTTTACTAAAAGAAAAAAAAGTATTAGAGCGTGATAGAATTAAAAACCAGTCATCAAGACGCGCGCGCGTACACACACACACACACACACACACCACACACACAGAAAGAGAACGAGAGCAGAGAGAGAGAGAGAGATGAGAGGAGAGTAGAGAGGAGAGAGAGAGGAGAGAGAGAGAGAGAGAGAGAGAGAGAGAGAGAATTTCTGCCAATTCAAGGCGAAGGACAGTGGAACATCTTTGTGATAAGAACACTTAGGACATTTCGCCCAAGGGGACACGAGTCAACATTTCCACTAAAAAACAAAAACAAACAAAATAAAATTAACAATCAAAATTTAGAAGAAAAAAAAATGAGGGACGAAAACAATCTTACCTGAAGGAACGCTCGAGCGACATAGTGACGTCAGGCTGGTCGGCGATGACGTCAGGCTGATCGGCATCGACACGTGCGGTCTGCAAGCACCACACATTGTTCCTGTGGTGACGTAGGCTGGTTCCACGCTGATGGAGCCTTGCACTACACTCGTCATGTGGCCAGTTGCTGCTGCGATGAAGACTTAGTCCAGTACCAATGTAACTTTCATCCCGTCTTGGTGTTAACTTGGCCCTGTATTTATGGAGGGGTACCAGTCCTGTATGGATACAATTGGGCTGTCGTGCATACACCTGTCTTGTGTTGGCTCCGTCGGGTCTAATACTTGTCCTCTCGTAGTATACCCCAGTCTTGCAGTTGGGGTTGGCTGTCTATGCATCAACGTGACTTGGTCTTGTTCTAAAAGAGGCTGTTCACCTGTAACATCATCTTCCAGAGTTCCTTCGTCCAGTACCCCTTTGTTCTGCAAGCGTTTCCTCCATGCTGCACCGGGTGCCATTGCACCTGTAAAAGTCGGAGCTCATACGGGTTATCCTACCGTTCCTGGTATGGAAATACATAATCAGGGAGTGAACAGTATAAGGTTGAGATCTACAGTTCACCTTTACCCTGTTTAATTTTTTTTTTAAATCACGGATAATCCACTCACACTCATAACACACTGCTGTAGAATAAATCTAGTTGTCGTGTTCACCGAGGCGGAGCGAACACGTGATAACCGAGACCAGCGAGCACAGTTCCACAGGCTTGTCTTTGGTTGAATATTCATGTGCAATAGCAAAATTGTGAGAAAGAAACTCTCTCTCTCTCTCTCTCTCTCTCTCTCTCTCTCTCTCTCTCTCTCTCTCTCACACACACACACACACACCCACAACACACAACACACACGCACGAGAGCGCGTGCGCGCAAGCGCGTTTTTGTGCTTGCACAGTCGTGGCTAGTTTTTCAAATCGTTCTGTTAAACTGAGAGTTGTTTTGCTGAATAACAAACATGATGAATAATGTTTTCTACCACACACTCACACACACACCACACACACACACTCACACACACACACACACACACACACACACACACAACACGCAAACAAGCAAGCGCGCACACACACTTACACACATACCACGCACGCCCACGCGCGCCTGCACACACACCACACACACACAACACACACACACCACCACACACACACCACATTAATATCACGTTAAAGTGAAAAGACGTTAAATCGAGAAGAAGAAGAGAAGAAAACACACACAACCACACACACACACACACACACACACACACACACACCACACACACACACACAGGGCGAAACACATGGGTGACTGATTCATTGAGACCTTTGGGGCGACTGGCAACTGTCACGGCGCAAATCGCATTTGTTAGTCACACCGGTGCAATTCAAACGGAACCGCTGCATTTACCAGTTTTTGTTACTCCGGAGCAAGTCACAATTGCCATGTACCCTGAGCGATTACTAATCGCTAATGCATACATAAATACATACGTACCAGCATCCCTCTCTCTCTCTCTCAACACCTCACACACACACACACACACACACACACATATATATATATATATCGTCTGCTTGATTATTCGCTTCGTTTCCTGGTGTACGATTTTCTTTTTTCCTTTACTTTTTTGTTTGTTTGATCGATGTTGACACATTTTCTGTTCACTTGTCTGTTTCTGTTGCCAGATTTGTACGGATATTTGGTCCATCACGTGGTTGTAATGTGATCAGTCAGCTTTGGAAAATTTGATGAAAAAAAATCTTGGGGGGTGGGGGTGGGGGTGGGGGGGGGTGGGAGCGTAAAGTTATCTTTCGGGTGTAGAAAGCAGAGGGAACTGGTTTCACATTGTGCACTGCACCTATTTTTTTCCCAAGTATTCTGTAAATATATGCCCGCCATCCCGCCCGCGCTTCCCCCAAAGAAGAAGAAAAAAAAAAACTCTTCTGGCTTCGGCTCAACGTTCTCAATCAACGATTCTAATTAATAGCCAATACCTTTCCATTACCCAAGTCTCGTCCAGATATACCAAAGACTGTTGTCATGCCTTCTCCCTTCCCCCTCCTTCACCACCCCCACCCTTCCTTCCCTCCCCCACCTCCTGCTCTTTCCCTTCTCCCCCGATCCCCAACTCTTTATCCCACTATGGACTTTTTTGAGAGGAGACTTGGCGTTGTATATCCCCGCCCCCCAATTTTTTATCCCACTCCTATGACTTCTTTGAGAGGAGACATAAATGACTTGTATATCATCGCCCCCCAATCTTTATCCACTCCCTATGCACTAATTTGAGAGGAGAATATGAAGTTGTATTAATCCGCCCCCACTTTATCCCACTCCCTATCATTACTTTGAGAGGAACATGGCGTTGTATTATCCCCGCCCCAATCTTTATCCCATCCCTATGCACTTTCTTTTGAGAGGAGCATATGACTTGTATTATCCCGCCCCAACTCTTTATCCCACTCCCTATGCACTTATCTTTGAGAGGAGACTTTTGGAGTTGTATTATCCCCGCCCCAATCTTACCACTCTATGCATTATCTTTGAGAGGGACATATGGACGTGATCATCTCCCGCCCCAACTCTTATCCCACTCCCTATGCACATATCTTGAGAGGTGACATATGACGTTGTATATTCCCCGCCCCCAACTCTTTATCCCACTCCCTATGCACTTACTTTAGAGGAGACATATGACCGTTGTATTATCCCCGCCCCACTCTTATCCCACTCCCTATGCACTTATTTTTGAGAGGAGACATATGGAGTTGTATTATCCCCGGCCCAACTCTTTTATCCCACTCCTATGCACTTATTTTGAGAGGAGACATAGGACGTTGTATTATCCCGCCCCAAAATATATATCCACTCCTATGCATTACTATTGAGAGGAGACATATGGACGTTGTATTATCCCGCCCTCAATCGTTATCCCACCCCTATGCACTATCTTTGAGAGGAGACCATATGGAGTTGATTATCCCCGCCCCCAACTCTTTCAACACACCCATGCACTTATCTTTGAGAGGAGACATATTGGACGTTGTATTATCCCCCGCCTCCAATTTTATCGGCCTCCTATGCACTTAACTTTGAGGAGACATATGGACGTTGTATTATCCCCGCCCCAACTCTTTACCCACTCCTATGCACTTATCTTTGAGAGGAGACATATGGTTCGTATTAATCCCCGCCCCAACTCTTTATCCCCTCCTATGCACTTACTTTGAGAGGCAATGGAACTTGATTATCACGCCCCCAAATCTTTATCCACTCCCTAGCAAAAAATTTGAGAGGAAGACATATGGAGTTGTATATCCCGCCCCACCTTTATCCCACTCCCTATTGCTTATCTTGAGAGGAGGACATAGGACGTATGTATTATCCCCCGCCTCCAACTTATGATCCACTCCCTATGCACTTATCTTTGGAGGACTATGGGACGTTGTATTTATCCGCCCCAATCTTTTTCCACTCCCTATGCACTTATCTTTGAGAGACATATGGACGTTGTATTATCCCCGCCCCAACTCTTTATCCCACCTATGCACTTATCTTGGGGAGGAGACATATGGACGTTGTATTATCCCCGCCCCAACTCTTTATCCCACTCCCTAGCACTATATCTTGAGAGGAGACATATGGGACGTTGTATTATCCCCCGGCCCCCAACTCTTTATCCACTCCTATGCACTTATTGGGAGTGAACATAATGGACGTGTATTATCCCGCCCCAACCTTTTTCCACTCCCTATGCTTATCTTTGAGAGGAGACATTATGGACGTGTATATCCCCGCCCCAACTCTTTATCCCACTCCTATGCACTGACTTTGAGAGGGACATTGGACGTTGTATTACCCGGCAAATTTTATCCAACCTAGCACTTATCTTGAGAGGAGAAAATGACGTTGTATTATCCCCGCCCCCCAACTTTTATCCACTCCTATGATTATCTTTGAGAGGAGAACATATGGAGTTTTATTATTCCCCCCCCAACTCTTATCCCCCTCCCCATGCATTATCTTTGAGGGAGACTATGGGGCGTTGTATTTCCCCCGCCCCCCCAATCTTTTTTCCCCCCCCTATGCACTTATCTTTGGAGGAGACATTAAAGGAGTTGTATTTTCCCCCCCCCAACTTTTTATCCCCCTCCCTATGCACTTATCTTTGAGAGGAGAAAATGGGGCGTTGTATTATCCCCCCCCCCCCTCCCGCCCCCCCCTGAAAATTTTTAAAAAAGGGTTTGTTTTGGGGTTTGGGTTTTTTTTTTCTTTTCAAGGAAAAAAACAAATGATTGTCTTTATTTTTACAATAAAATTTTTGTCCGTGGAGATGAAAGTAGTAAATTTGTTTTAACGGGGGAAAATGAGTAATGTGCTTTATGAAACAAACCCCTGTAAAAATAGTGATGGAAATCTTGGGTTGACTTTGTTGTGATACAAGTGCGTTTCCCCGAACATGCTGTCTTCCCCGCGCGTGTGAAATTTTTGAGTGCCTATTAAGTCATATTGTTTGGGAGCAGAGTGGGGAAGTAACCGTGTTGTTACTATTCCCCCCTTTTTTTCGCAGATACAGATTTTGTAAGTCATTGTACGTGGATCAATAAAAACCCCGACCCCGGGTTTATAAATCATGAGTAAGACAGGACGTTCCCATTCGGAAACAGGCCATATCCATCCCGGTTTCAACGGTAACAGATGCTGCCCTAAAAAAAAAAATGCACATTCTGGGAACGTGAAAGGTGCGTCCCTGCCCTCGAAAGGGACAGAACTGTTACCAAGCGTAAGGTTTTTGCCCTGAAATGCCGCTGTGTCATGAAACCCTTTTTTTTTTTTTTATCTTTTTTTTTTTTGTTGTCCTGAAAAGGACAAGACTCCCAAAAAGGGAAAGATACCCGTTTAGCGGGGGAGATGGGGTTTTTTTTTTTTAAAGGTAAAGACATTGTCCTGAAAATGAAAAAAAAAAAAAAAAAAAACATTTTTAAAAATGCTGATCTGAACCAGGACTCATATTGTGAAAGTGACTGGTGTTCTGAAACTACAAGATGCCCCTTAAAAAAAAAAGAAAAGGGGGAGAGGAGCGGGGTTGGGGGGGGGGGGGGTTACAGTTCAAAACAACAACAACAAAAAAAGCTTTGTTGAAACAGAACATCGTTGTCCAGAAACAGTTTCAGTTTCATGAAGGTGTCACCGTGTGCGGGCTGGTCCATATGCGCTAAACCACTGATCTGCTCAGCCATAAGACTGTGCTGCGCAGGGTGTGCAGACACATGAATAGTTTTCGTTTGTTTGTTTGTGTATTGTATGTTTTCCTCGTGGAGAAAAGAGCCTGATGGACACGACTCGCCGCCTACATGACCGACCTACGCGTTAACCCAACGCACTGGTCAAGCCTCATTCTGGAACGAACTGCATCCCTAAAACTTCAAGTTTCAGTTAAAAAAAAAAAAAAAAGGCTGTAGTTGGAAAACAGAGGAATGCAGAGTTTTTGCTGTCCTGACAGGTACAACTTGCTGTTCTGAAGCGGGACACTAAATGCACGTGACATGTCTTGTTCCCTTTTTGGCCTCATTAAACTTAATGAAATCATGGTTTGGGGGCCTGTTCTGCGTGCATGTTTGCTTTGGTGAGATGTAGTTTCCAGAAATGCTGCCATACATTTTCTTTCACCCAAACGACCTTCAATGCCGAACAAGATGCTGGTACTACGGGCCATATGACGTCAGAGAGAGAGAGAGAGAGAGAGAGAGAGAGAGGAGAGAGAGAGAGAGAGAGACAGAGAAGAGAGAGACAGACGAGAGAACAGACAGACGACAGAAACAGACAGACAGACAGAGAGACAGGCAGAAAGGGAGGGAGAGGACAACTTGTTCAAAGCTGGGTACCCATTCTGTAAACGTCAGTTCATATCAGCAAAAGGCGATTTAATTAACTAACAAGTCCAACGCATTTGATTTTCCCTTAGCATGTTGCTCTCTCTCTCTCTTTGTATATGGCCTGGTCTTTTGTAACGGCATCATCGCACAAGAAACGTCTCCTTTATGCATCAACTGAATAACTGACCTTTAAGCATTTGGCTAGTTGTTTTGAGAGAGAGAGAGAGAGAGAGAGAGAGAGGAGAGAGAGAGGAGAGAGAGAGAGAGAGAGAGAGAGGATGACCTTTTAGTATTTGGTCAGTTGGTTTGAGAGAGACAGACAGACGCAGAGAGACAGACAGACACATAGAGAGAAACAGGCAGACAAACAGAGACAGACAGACAGGACAGACAGACAGAGACAGCAAGAGAGAGAGAGAGAGAGAGAGAGAGAGGAGAGAGAGAGAGAGAGATGACCTTTTAAGTATTTGATTAGTTGTTTTGAGAGAGACAGACAGACAGAGAGAGAGAGAGAGAGAGAGAGAGAGAGAGAGAGAGAGAGAGAGAGAGAGAGAGAGAGAGAGGACAGAGAGAGAGTCAAAGTGTGTATTGACTCAAATGAAGATGATGATCAGTACAGCGCAGCTCATAGCATGCTTATATTAAGCGAAAAAATACGGAACATGTCTGAATAGCTTGGCGTGTGTATGTGTGCACGCGTACGCACGTGTGTGCGTGCACGCGTACGCACGTGCGTGCGTGCCTGCGTGCGTGCGTGCGTGCGTGCGTGCGTGTGTGTGTGTGTGTGTGTGTGTGTGTGTGTGTGTGTGTTGTGTGTGTGCGGCTGCGTGTAATAACTGCGTCATTGAAGATAATCATGGCGGTCATTAAAGAGAATAAAGGTATTCGAGGAAAAGACATAGTTCTCTTTGATGACTTAACCTCGTTAAACTAAAGCTTTTTAATAGGATGATCATGCCTCTGAAAAAATGCTTGCTTTGTACTTTGTGTATGATTTCTTGATTAAAAAAAAAGATGATTAGCACGTTACAACAACGACAACAAAATCCAGCACCCTATCCTGCTTTTGCTTTTCTTTCTCACTCATCAAACACGGATTTCTAGCATTCTCTCGCCACTCATCAAATACGGAATCCTATTCCTCCCCATCATACACGGATTTTTTTCTTGGATTCTCTTACCATCTATAAAGCACAGAATTTCTCTCTCTCTCTCTCTCTCTCTCTCTCTCTCTCTCTCTCTCTCTCTCTCCTCTAGTCTCTCTCTCTCCACACACACACCACACACACACCTACACACACACACACACCACACACACAAAAACACACACACACACACACACACACACACCATTATATATATATATATATTTTTTTTTTTTTCTTCTTTCTTTCTTTCTTTCTTTCTTATGTTCTCTTCTTTTGTGCTGTGTACCAACCTGACTTTAAAAAAAAAAAAAAGTGATGTTGTCCATGACTCTATAATCAGTAAGCTTACATTCAAGAACAGAGAATGGAACGCGGATTTATAACTACAGATTGACAGATTCCTGACAGTTTTTTTCACGCGTACATGCAATGAGCAATGTACATTTAAACTGACTTGGCACCTTGTAATTTTCCAACGGAATATCCTGTGATTTTAAGTAATATTGAATAGGACAACATAGAACGAAATGTACATCGTTTTTTTTTCTCTCTTTTAAACAAAGTGGACATATCAATTCACCTTCTCTGTGTGTTCTATAACGACAACGATGTACTGCGATTTCAGAAATTCCAAGTCTAAATCTTGTCAGTGTGTGTCTTTAATGTCTGTCTAAATTGATTAAAAAGGAGTTTTCACATCAGGAACAGTACAAAAGGTTCTGTAAACGTTAAAACTATCACTACTATTACCGTGGAATTCCAGTCTTGCCATTAGCATGAAATCAGCCTTCCCTTAAAACTTTCAGAAACTCGTTAATCTCTTCCATGCCTTGATTTAACCATACGTATACAAATCCAAACATATACAATAACAGCGAATAATTGAAGCCCAGTTTTTCTTCCCACGCAGATCCAAATCAAGAAGCATTCTGTAGGCCTTACAAAGTACTCTACATACTCTACACTCGTCCATTTTCGTCAATTTCAACCAAACCCTGATGCCCTTTATAGCTGAGTTTATGTAAACAGGACATCTATTCGTTTCTCCATACACCAAGCCATTAGGTGTTCGCATTTCAAAGCCCAAGAATCTTTTAAAGCAAACAAATGCAGTTTTTCACAATGGATTGCTGCATTTCAAGACTCCATAACTGCACCATACTGAGCAATAGATATAACTTGTGAGTCAAATAGCTTTTTTTTTTAATCACAAGACTTAGTGAGAGTTACACTTCAGCTTAAATAGCTTTTGTAAAATGCATGTTAAAACTTTTTTTCCCCATACTCACATGTAAGGTCACGGCATGCAGCAACAAAACTAAGCTTTGATGAATTCCTAAGTAGTTGTATGCATTCACAATAGGCATCCCAATCCCTTAATATGTCCTTTTTTTTCTCTGGCAGCCCA
>CM031598.1:61232641-61258930 GCA_018398815.1 Conus ventricosus | reverse complement strand
AAAAAAATTTAAATGTTTTGCCTTAAAAAGGGGAAAACCCCCTTTTCCCCTTTTTCCCGGCAACAAAAAAAAATTAAAAAACCTTGTTTGGTTTAAAAGAAAGGGGTACCTTTTTTTTACCGGGAAGCAAAAGGGGAAAAACCTTGCATCAGGGAAACCCGGGATCCATTTTGGGAGTGTTAAACCCATAAAAATAAAAAGAATTGAAAGATAATCCCCCCTTTAATTTTTTTCGAGAAACTGACAAAACCAAAAAAACCACTCCTCAAAAAACTTTTGGAAAGAAAACTGCAGATAATTCCCCCAACACATTTCCCCGTTTTTAATTTAAATTTTACGTAAAAAAATTTTTTGGTTTAAAAGGGAAGGGCCAAAAAGGAAGCGCAGAACAAACAAGAATGGAAAAGGAAAAACCCTTTAAAAATGATAGGGAATCTTTTCAGGCGGGGAAATGCTTTTAAGAAACATTTTCGAGGATTAATCAATGCATGCTAAATCACCAGATCCCCCTACAACTAAAAACCCCCAAAATTTGGGAAAAAAAAGAATATCTTGAAAAAAAAAAAAAAAAATTCGAACTCGTCAAGAAAAACAGAGAAAAGTTTTAAATAAATTTGGGTTTGAAGCAAAGATTGATCTTAAAAAAAATTTTGAAAAAAATATAAAACCCCCTGTTTATGCGGTCCCCCAGTCCCGATTGAAATATAAAAAACTCCGGTTAAAAAAACCCCCCGTTTTGTGTTTGTTCTATCTAATGCCTTCTTTGTTACAACATTTGTTTTAAATCTCATGTAGTTTAAGGATCGCAGTTTTACTTTTGCATAAATGAAAATCTTATTGCCAAACAATGCTTCTTGTATTTTTTCATGGATATTTTTGACTGCAAAAACCTGGGGGAATATTCCTTTGCTTTTTAATATTTTTCCCTGGTTTCGAAATACTGAAACTTTTTTGACCTTACCCCCCACATACTCCTTGATCCCCTTTCCAATAATTCATCCTTCATCTTTCCAAAAACCTTCGTTAGTAATTAATGAAAAGGGGCGAATTTTTAGGGAAATCAAATATCATCCCAAACCCCCCGCATCCCCTTTACTACTTGGGTTTCCCCAATTTTTTAATAGATGCGTCATAGGGAAATCTATAAAAAAATTTATCTGTATCTGTGTAAAGTACTCTAGACTCAGGATACGAGGGCTTAAAGTAGCCCTAAAGAAATTCTAACACAAAAGCTTTATAATTCAAAAAAAAGTAAACCCAAAAAAAAAGGGTTTGTCAAATTTTTGCCCTTTTTTTTTTTTTCCCATCATTATGCCAAAAAGCTGGTCATGAAATCTTCTAAAGGGTCCGGGATAATTTTTTTTTTGAAGTAGCAAAAATTTGGGCCTTCTTTCTCTCTGGTAACCAATCTGCCCTCTTTACGCTTGTGGGGAATTCCCATAGCCCCCCTTTTTTCCCAAAACACTGTTTTTTCATCAGTTTTGAAAAAGTTTTTTTCTGAAGCATCTGGGATTTTTTTCTGAGAAAGGTGTTTTTTCATGATGAAAGGGTTTTCATGAACTTCTTAAATCAAAAGAAAAAAAACCCTTCCCAGCTGCCCAATTTTAAAAAACCAAAGTTTTTAAAAAAAAATTTGTAGAAGTCTGAAAAGCCCGCCCAAAATTTTTTTTTGCCTCGAAGATTGGGCAAAAGTTTTAGGGGCTCTCAAGATCCATTTTAAGACTTTCGGCTGCTAATGGATAGTAAAAAAAGCGGGTCATGGGGGTTTTCCTGGGGAAATTCTAAGCCCAATTTCTAGAATAAAACCCCACGCATTTTATCGGGCGCCAAACTGCTAAACCCACTTTAAGCCTTTTGAATATTTTTCCCGGATCGCCGCCTTGTACATTTTTTAAAGTTGCGTAAGGGAAGGGCTTTTGCCCCAAATTGCCCATCCATACGGGATTTTTTTTGCATCTAAATACTTTAGAAAGAAAACCCTTTTACTCGGATCAAAAGTCGCCCAAGTATTTGTTTTTTTTGCTTTACATAATGATGCGACCCCCATATTTTTTTCCTTTCCACGAATCCTTTTTCAATCATCTAAATTCTTTGTAAATCTGAAAATTTAAAATAAATTTTTGTACTCCAGTAAACTTTAAGAAAGCATCCCAGCTCACCCCCGGGCGCAAAAATGAAAATGGGGCGGGACCCAAAAGCTATAATTTTTCTGCAGGTCTTTCTGAAATTTTTTCAAAAAAGGGCCCGCCAACAAACAAAACAATTCTCCCCATTAAATAGGAATCATGAAATTTTCCCCCATCTTTTTTAAAACCAAATTTTTGGCCAAACCCTCTTGAGCTGCTGGTAATCGGAGCCCGCTGATGTCCTTTCCCTAAGACTAAAAAGAACGCGCCTTTAAGGGAAGCGTTTTTTTCGTCAAACCTTTCCCAACTTTTTCTTTGTACTCATCAGGAAAACCCCCTTTCTAACAAAAAGTTGATTAAAAAAATTTTTTCCTTTAAATTGGGCGGGATTTTAAAGGCATACCCCATCCCTCAATGAGCCCATCATGTGCTGCATAAGTCTAGAAAGACATGTTTTTAAAGTGAAACACATGTATTTTTCCTGAGGGACTGGGGGCAATGAAATGCTCCCCAAAAGGGCGCTGGTTACTGCTTGCTTTATAAGGGAGAGTCAAAACCCTCGAAATTTGTAAAAAGAAAAACAGGCAGCTTCCATGCCCTTTTGGATCAAATTTTAAAGTTGAAGATTGCATTTACGTGCGCTGCACCTCTAAACTTCCCACTAATGTGATCATTTTCTTTTAAACTGGGGGGTTTTTACACTTTTGGGGGCGTTCCCCTTTTAAAACCCGAAAACCCAAACCAAGTGTGGCTGAGTCATACTTTTTGTTGGTTTTCAGGCGTCATTAGGGATTTCAGATAAATTCAGTTTATTAAAACAGTCATTGCGCCCCTTGCTTAAACGTTTTAAGAATGTTTCTGCAAAACGGGGTCCCTATAAATTCTGGTTCAGAATAAACGCCACCCCCACCTAACAAAAATTTAAGGGCAAAGGGAAAAAAACGGGAGTTTAACTCTTTAAGACGGGTTTTTGGGGGAAGTTTTTTGGGGGGTCCCGGGGGCCCTTCAAAAGGGAAACAAAAGCGATTTCGAATCTGCGTAAACAACGAAAGGGTTTTTTTGCAAGCCTTTTTCCATTTTCTTAAAAAAAACCCTTTTAAAATCCTGGCGGGGGCTTATTTTATTTCTTTTTACATCTACAGAACTTTTAAAATTTTTTAATATTTTCAAGGGGCCGGCTTAGCTTGGGAATTTCTTGTTAAACATTTTCTACGAATTCTTGTTATGTTCATGTTTTGAATATCGCTAAAAACTTTTTTTTGCGCGTAAAAAATGTGTAATGGGCACCCCTTTCTGGCGAAAACATTAGAGTAATCCACATGATTTTTGGGGCGGGTTTTCCCTATTTTTGGACTGTTCTTGACACTTTAATTGGCACCAAATTTTTTTTTCCTAAACCCATTTTAGAAATTGACATTTTTTGGGTTGTTTTGTTCTTAAACTGTTTTAAAAAAAAATTTTGGGTCTACACAAACGGAAAAGGGAAATTTTCCCCCAAGAAGTTAAGATTTTTGGGCGTATTGCCGATAGTTAGTCCCTCTCTCTCCCCCCCCCGTGTTCGCGGACATAAAGCAGCCTTGCAAAAACCACCCCCTAAAACATTTGTTGCTAAATTTTTTATTTTTAAAAAAAACTGCCCCTTTTTAAAAACCCCAACTCTGGGGGCGGAATGTAACCCTGCCTAAAACCGGTGCATATTTAAACCTGTTTTTAAATTTCCAAAAAGGGACTGCGCCTCTCGCCCAAACCCAGAGCCTCCCCCCAATTTTAGCTTCCCCCAAGGGGAAACGTAAAAACTGTAAAAGCAGTTCGTCTCCCCAACCCGGGTTTTAAAATCTTTAAAGAGAAAAATGTCGCTGTTTAGTTGAAAACCCAGACTTCTAGATTTTCTTCATTTATTGTTACATATTCGAAAAAAAACACAAACCCATTATTTTAAACGGGCCGGGTCTTTTGGGTTATTTACTTGGAACTTGAGAAATAGCATAACAACATTTTGCCTGAAGTTTTTGGGGTCAATAACTTCTAAATAAAATATCATTCGTGCTCTTGATAAACGCTCATCTCGAGAAATTCTTCAAAAAATTTTCGTTTTGGCCCTTTTCATATATCTTAGCCATGCGTCTTTTTTTCTAAGAAAAAATATTTTTTTTTAAATTTAAAAAAAAAAATATTTAATTTCAAATCAATATAAAAGGGTTTTTTTGTGCTTGGACTCATAAACTAAATTATAAACACCTTTTGGTGTTTTTAAATTTGGAGCTGTTTTAGAAAAAGGTTTAATGCCCTCGTTTATTTTTTTTAAGAAATTCCTTTTTTATCCCTCGGGTCGGCTTTTGAAAAAAAATTTGCCCTCCCCTTTTCCTTTGAAGACCCAAACCCTTTTGTCTTTTGTGGGCATCAAATGGGCCTTAAACGATTAAATTTTCATCCGGATGTTTGAGTAAACAACGCTTTTTTTATTTTTTTTTTAAAACAACTAATTTTGGGCCTTTTTGTTGAACCAAGCGTGGGGTTTTTGGGAGTTTATTTTTTTAATTTTTTTGCCACCGCATTTTACAGCTAATAAACCACGGGCCGAAAAGCTAAAACAAACCCCAAAGAGGTAAAGTTTGCGGTGCCCTTGCCCTTTTTGCAAAAGGACCAACACTCGTTTCCCGCTGAGGGGGCGCTTATAGTCGATGCCCAGTTTACCATATGTAACACATTAAAGGCAGCAGAATACCTTCGTTTTTTTTTGCTGAAATTTTGAAAGGTCCTGCTCAGTTTTTTGTTGCATTTGGGTAATGTTTGTTAATCTGAAGGTTTTTATGCCCGGGTTTTTCAACATCTTTTTCTCTTGGCGCGCTGTAGGCACTTTTGGAAAAATTTTTTAACAGACATGTTTTTTTATAAAAAAAAATAATTTAGTATTTTATATTTTTTTAATCTTTTATTTTCAATTTCCCACCCTCCATCATATAATAAAAACAAATTTTACAAAAAGGGTTTATCGTTTTTCTCTTTTTTAAATCAATTTAAAGTTTTTTCCCGTCTCCCACAGTTCTCCCGTTTCCTTTAAGCGGATTATCCTCCGTTGCCCTTTGGGTAAATCCATAAACCGTATTTTTTTTTAAAAAAACCCCAGTCTTACACGGGAAAAGGGTTTAGATTTTTAACCACAAGGTCAACTTTTGGGAAATTTCTAAAACCTCCCCCCTCCAAACAGTTTTTCTTATTTCATCAAAATCCCTGAAAAGGTTTTAAGCCCGCTAGCATAGTTTTGGGTTAAAGGACGGGCCCTAAAACGAAAAATTGTATTTTCCCGTTTTTTTTGGGGTTTAAAAAAAATTTTTCACTTCCTCTTTTGAATGGTTCTTAAATCTCACACAGCAAAAAAAAACCCTTTTTTAAAAGCGATTTTGGCGGGCGAAAAAAAAAAAAACCCTAAAACAAAAATTCCATAAAGGTCTCCCCTTTTTTTTGGGGAAATTGTAAAAAATTTAATCCTTTTTTCGTAAAATTTCAATTTTAAACTGATTTTGTTGCCAATCAGCCTTGCTAAATTAGGGCTGCTAAAAACGTCAACTCAAACGAGATTCAAAAAAGCTGTACTTTGCTTCGGTGTCGATGATTTGATAACCTTTTTTTGTATTCTTTAAAAAATTTAGTTCATAGGACAATCTGTCTTTTAATGCTCCTTGAAGATGGCCCCATCCCTTTTTAACAACTAAAAATCAAAGGGGAAAGGAAAACTTTTTTCCAAACGCAAAATTTACAGCCGCATATTTTTTTTGCCGTCTTTTTGTATCTGGGGCACCAAATTCTATGTTTTTAGTCCTTCTTTTTCTTTTTCCTTTTCCCTTTTAAACGCAAATTTCAGCCCTTTCAGTCCCGGAAAAAACCATAGATCAAAATGGGTTTAAAAAATATTCTGCATTTGAAAAAAAAATTTTTCCCTTTGCCCCTCAAGTTTTTAAAAATTTTTTCTTAACGATTGCCCCCCCCCAATTCTGTCCCCCCCTTTTCCTTTTTGGGTTTTGTTGTTGAAGCAGCGCTTTTTTTGGGGAAAGTAAACGCGCAACCGGCAAAAAACAGGGTCATTTGCTCCTATCGGAAATTTGACAGAAAAAATTTTTGGACTGCATAAAATAGTAAGGGTTTAAATTTGGAACAGTAATAGTCCCTTTTTTTTCCCCTTCACCCCAAAAGGGGTTCTTTCAGTCTTCTATGGGGGCCCAAAGAATCGAGCCAGTCTTGTGACCCTTTTTAAAGCAAAATTAATTATTTTAAAAACCCTGGCAGGGGATGAAGATTCAGAAGATTATGAAAGTTTTTTGAAACTTAGACAACCCCGAGTGAAATGTTTTCCCTTTTACACACAAAAGCTCAACGCTCCCCAATGCGGGGTGGGAAATTTAAAAAAAGTACGGTCCGGGGGAAACAATTTTTTCCAAAAATTAGGCCCAAAAACCCCAATTTAAAAAAACCCCAAAAGGAATTTTTAATTAGAAGATGGTCAAATTTGGGCTTAAAAAAAAAAGACCAAGGACAAATTTTTCGCTTACAACTAAACCAACCCTTTCCAAAAATTTTTAGGGCCCAAAAGGACAATTATAAAAAAAGACCCCCAGTGTGAAAATCAAATCGCCGGTCTGTTAGACCGAAATTAAGGGGGGAGGCAGTTTTTTAAAATTCCCCAAAAACACTGCAGGAAAAACCCCAAAAGCTAACCAAATACAAAACCTTTAATTGAAAATTTTTAAACAATTTGGGAGAAGGGAAAAAAAAATGCAATAGAAGCAGAAAAACCCTTTTTTTAGAAAAACAGCATTAAAGACTAAACACCCTCCCCCCCCTGGGGAGAAAAAAACGGGCCCTTTCAGCTTTAAAAACCATCAAAGGGGAAATTTAAAAAACAATTTAGCCAAAAAAAGGTGAACAAGAAGACATATAAAAAGAGAAAAAAAAAAACCGTTTTAGGGGTGATACGCCAACTTAGGGCCGAATTAAAGAAAGAATAAAACAAAAACCAAAAAAATTTTTGAACGAGAAAAATCGGCAAGACTAGAAAAAACTGAAATACAAAACCCAGACCAATTACGAACCAAATGAATAAATAAAAAGAAAATATCGAAAAAAAATTTTAATATGAAGACACGACACTACAAAAGAATAAAGAAAACTGTTTTAAAGAGCACGGGTTTACTTTTTCAAGCGTTTTTAACACCTTAGGTTTTTCAAAAAGTCCTGGTGTTTCTATTACAGGCGGCGGGGGAAAGGGCCCAAAATTTAGTTCCTCCGCCATCGCCTCCACCCCATAAAAACAAGGGGAAACAAACAGCCTGATCAACTTGCGGAAATTTTTTAAAAAAAATTTCCGGGAAAGCCGTGGGCCGGGTTTACCAGGAATAATTGGGGGGTAATTTTCAGCTGGCTTTTGTCTACTGCAAGCAAAATAGTTGGCTTAAGGCCGAGCCCTTATGGGCCCTTAGTTCTTGGGAAAAAGTTGGGTTTTTTTTTTTTATAAGATAAAGACCAAGTAACCCATGCCAGTTAATCCCCAGAACAACCTGCTTTTTAAAAATTTAAAAAGGGCAACGAGAACAGATCCCGAGCTTTGCTGATCTTCAATTGGGCCCTTTGGGGTTGGGGCCCCCGGGGGGAAAGAACTTTTTTCTTGGGGGTTTCTTTAAATTTTTTGTAAAATTTTCGGCCCGAAAATTTTGTTTATTTTTCCCACCTTCTGTCATTGCCTGCATAAGAAATTTCCCTTTTATAGTTTATTATTTTAACCCATCCGGATCCCCGAGGTCAGAAGGGAGCAAGTATAAACCGGCCAACACAAAAAAAAAACCCCCCCTTTCGAAACTTTCGTATTGTAAAACTTTTTGGAAACCCTTTTAATACTTGAAGGTAAAACAACTGTAAATAATTTGGGGTCCTCAAAATTTCCCAAGTAATTTTTTTTGAGCGTCAAAGCCAGTAGAAGGATCATTATGCTCGATCTTTTCCTGGCTTGCGACCCAACAAACAACAAACAAGTACGAATGGGGCCCTTTTTTAAATTTGTTCAAAACCCGCCCCAGTTTTGGCCCTTAAATGTCTAAGATAAAAGTTGTCCATGCTTTTTTATGTCTTTTCGTATGACCCGGGCTCAACAAATTTTTCCCCAAAAAAAAAAGTTTTTGAAAGGGGGAAACCATTTATATTTTTAAATTTCTGTGGTGCCCCGAAAATAAAGGTCGGGCCCAGGGGCCAAAAATTTTGACCAACTTTTTCCCAAAGCCTGTCTTGAAGTTTAAAAAAAAATTCGTTACAGGGTCCTTTCAAAAGCCTTCAAATTCCCATTCCTTTTCTGGTGGATTAAAAGGGTTTTTCTTTGGTAATGGCCCTTGCCCGTTCCTCAAAAACGTCTGAAGGTGTAATAAAATGAAATTTTTGTACACTGACCTCAAACCCAAAAAATCATTTGGGGGAATTTTTAAAAGATCAGCATACGCCACCTCCACACCCATTGATGCGCAAAACACACAAAGTTTAAAAATGGTTTTTGAAAAACGCATCGGATTTACTAAACCAACCTTTCTTGATTGGGCGTTTTTCAAAAGGGGGGTTTAAATGCTCCCTTTAAAGGGAATCCCCTTTTTAAAGAAAGAGGCAGTCTGGGTCACAGCAAAGTCAAGAGTATCATTCAAAAATTTTTTAAGATTTAGTGCGGCCCCAAAAGAATATTTTGCACCATAAATTTTAAAGCACTCATTTTTAAATTTTGTTAAAAAAAAATTTTTTAACAATAACAACACAAAAAACCGTCCTTTTTTTAGAACATGCCCGTTGGGAAAAAGAAAGCCGGGGGCCCAAAAAGGTTTTCGCTTTATGAAATATTAAAAAAGTCGTATTTTTTTAATATAAGTGAAACCAGGAAGAAATTATAAATTTTAAAAAATTGACAAAACCGGGACCCAAAAATTTTCCAATTTAAAAATAGCCCGTTTGGGTTTTTACGGGGTTTTGCTCACTAAAAAAAAATGAGTAAATTTGACATTTCTCTCCAAAATTTTAAAAATGCCAAACTAAAAACAATGTTAACATTTTAAACCTTAAGAAGAAGGGTTACTTTTTTTAAAAAAGAACTAGCAAAAATTTTGGCTTTTTCGCTAACCCAAATTTTAAAAATTTAGAGTTACACCAAACCCAAAATACTTTTGAGGGGGGAAATCCGCTCGATCTTTCATTAAAATTCATTTCTCTATTTCATTTTGGATGAGCTGACACAGGGAAAAATTTAAATACGGGAAGGCCCCCAACTGTTTTTAAAAGCCTTTTCCCTCAGGGAAAAGCTGCTTTTTGCGATTTTTGAAATTTTACAATTCCCTAATTTAAAATTTAAAAAAATTTGTTTGGGGGGGTTGGATCATTTAATATAAAAATCAAAGACAAAGCGGGGAAAGTTGTTTAAATGGATAACCTTTCACATTGTTTTGGAGATAAAATAATAAATTTTTTTTAAAAAAAAGTCGCGGGGGCCCGAAGAACCCGGGAGTTACATTTTCCCTGTAGGGTATAACCTTAAAATTTAAAAAACCTTTAAAACGTGCGGACTTTGAACAGAAAGGGGGAGAATAGGCCCTTTGTATGGTTTTGAGTACACTAAAGAGGGCGGGTTTTTAAACGCAAAAGGTTTGGGGAACAGCAAAAAGTTTCCCAAACTAGAACAACTGCGCAATTAAGGGAAAAAAATTTTGGGCCAAAAAGAAAAAATAAAATATTCGAAAAAAACCCACCTCAAATGGGACTTAAAAAACCAATTTAGAAAGGGGCCCCCAAAAAAAAGAATTCTAAGCCCAATTTTTATTTTTGCCGTCAAAAAAGTTTTTAGAAAAGCATTCAACTCTGGCCCTTTACAAAGTAAGTCTTATTGGGGCCCCCCGACAATAGCCGAAAAGAAATTTGAAATAACCCCCGAAAGGGAAAAAAAATACCCTCCACAAAAAGAAACATTTTTAAAAAAAAACTTCTACAAAATTTCCGTTCTTTTCCCCCAAACAAAAAAAATTTGGAGGGCACGTTCACAATAATATTTTTAAATTTCCCGTCTTTTAAAAATGGTTGGGAGGTGGGGTTTTGTGGGGGTTAGGCCCACCTTATAAAAGGAATTAATATTAGCGGCAAAACTTAACTTTTAAAAGTCTTTTTAAAGTTCCCATCGGGCGTTCTTTACAAAGGCGAGGTATTTAAAAATCATAACAACAAGCAACAAAAACCCAAAGTTGACTAAATAAAACAACTAACAGAAAATGAATTGGATTAATCTTACACATTTAGGCCTTTTAGGGTTTATTAACTGAACCCAAAATTTTTTAAAGGGGAGTATGTAAAAAAAAAAACTGGATTAATTACGTTCTGTTTTAAAACTATGGACAGTTAAAATTTAAAGGGAAAAACCCTCAAATTTCTCATTTATTTTGGGCAGACGGGTTTTGGAAAAACAAAAATTTTTTTCCCCTAAATCGAAAAAACATTTATCGTTATAATTTTAATCAAATTGTGATTTTCTCCCAACACTTTAAAAGGAACAAAGCAAATCATATAGAATTTTTTATGGGCCCAAAGATGACATAAATTTAAATTAAACCTAGCAATAAAAATAGTGAGTGGTTTTGAACAGTTTTATAGACTTTTTAAGGAAACCCCGACAAATATTTATTTGTGACAGTTTTGGGAGAAAAGACAAATTAAAAAAAAGAAAAACTTTTTCGGGAAAATAGCTTTTTTAGCGAAAAACATGCTTGGGGTAAGGGGGATTTTAAAGCCAGAAATTAAAAACTCTTAAATTTAAAAAAATTTAAAAAAAAAAAGTTTTAAAACTGTAGTGTTTTTTCACAAGAAAGACAGAGACCATTTGAAAAATGTTTCCCTAAAAAAAGTTATTGAAAACGATCAGTAAAAACCAGGGTTAAGCAAAACTGAAATCGAAAAGTTTAAATAAATTATTTTTGAAAACAGATAACCCGCACCGTAAAGTTTGTTTGTAGATAATCGTTTTTTTTTGGTTATTGGGGGGGCCTGTCATAGAACAGTAATATTCGATTCCCAGTCACTTCGCCCGAAAACGGTTTTTGGGGGGGAAAGGGCGTTTGAGTCCAATTTTTAAATGTTCCCCTCTCTCCCCTTCCCCTCAACCTTTCCCCTCTCTCCTTTTCTCCTCCCTTGTTTTAGAAAAAGTGAGATATGGGTAAAAATGTTCCTTATTGACTCAATGAAAGATCGATAGCGGGGCGCCCCGCGCGTGGGGTGTGTATGTGTTTTGGGGCAAAGTCCGTAAAAAAATTAAAAAAGAGAGGGAAAAAATTAATAAAAAAAGCAAATCTTCTTTTTTTAAATCAAACCATCTATGAAAAAAGAAAGCAAGAAAAAAAATCAAATCGTGTAAAAATTTCCCCCCAACAAAAAAAAGTAAACATACTGTCTTAAAACCCCTCCCCCTCCTCCCCCTTTTTTTCCCCCCCCCTCCCCCCCCCTCCCCTTTAACCCCGCCCCTTCCAATTTTACGAAAAAAGGGATCAATGCCAATTTTCCGCCCCTATGGTTTTTTTCTTTTAAATGTGTATCTTTACCCAAAGTATTTCTTTTTTGCACATAAGGGGCATTAAATTTTAGTATCAAATGTGGTTAAAAGTTCCCGAAAAATAAAACTTTTTAATTTTTTTTTCAAAGGGGGTTTTAATTTTTTTTTATTTTTTAAGGGGTTTTTGAGTTTTTCCACAAATTTCCACCCGAAAAAATTCCCCAAAATAGATTGTAAAATTGTTGCATGGTCTAAAGGGAAAACAATAAATTTATGTCTTGGAAAATTTTACTCTAAATGGGTTTTGTAATCTGTTGGGAGCTGTTTCCTTAAAAAAACCCATGCATTTCAAAAGGGGTTTATTCAAGAGCGGTTTTTGGGAAAGGGTTTAAAAATTTGAAATTGTTTTGTAAACTTCAACAGGTAGGGGGGGTCGGGTTTTTAAAAATTTCTTTAAATTTTAATGCTCGTTTGTAAAAGACGATTTAATTAAAAATTTTTAATTAATTTTTCACTACAGTTGTCCCCCAAAAGGGGTTTATGCATAATCAATTTTAAAACAAAATATGTTTCACAAAAAAAAGAAGTTTTTTGAGAGTGGCCATCGAGGGAAATTTTTTTTCCGAGACGACTGAAATATTTCTTTGGAAAGGGCGTTTTTCAAAAAAAAAAAATTTCAGTCCAAAATAAATTTTGTCAATAATGACACCTAGTGTTTTTTGTGAAACCACTTTCTCAACTTTTTTTTGTTGGATATGAGTAAAAGGGTGAAATTTTTTATTTTCTTTTTTTTCGTTTTTTCTTGTTTGACACGTACAGGGACTTTGTTTTTTAAAAGATTTTAAAAACAAATTTTTTGTTTGTCCATTCGGGAATTTTTCGGTATCGCTTGAAAAATAAGGGGTTTAAAATTTTTTAAAAGGGATCAGAGTCTTTTTTGTGAAGAGAAATTTTCCCTCGCAAACATTTTTGCATTTACAATTTTAAAAAAACAAGGGTGTGTGTGTGTGTGTGGGGTGGTGTGTTTGTGTGTGCGTGTGTGTGTGTTGTGCTACGCGCGTGCTTCCCCGGGACACGCGCGCACTTTCGGGAATCCGTCGATTTTGCATTAAAATCATTACTCATGTTCTTGGAAAAGAAGCGAGCACTGATGAAAACTTATTGACGGGGCCCTCACGTTTTAAAAAAAGTTTTCCCAAAAAAATTGCTTTTGAAAAAACCAATTTACATTAAAAAATTTTGTGGGGGGTTTTGTTTTTAATATAAAAAAATCGCAAGGGGGGGTTTAAAAGGAAACCTGAATTTGGGGGTAAAAAAATGTTTTTTAAAAAGGCGGGAGGAAGGGGTTTTCCCCGGGGGGTTCCTTTAAAAAAAAAGCCGCAGAGGGGATTTGCGAACGTGGGGGCCTTTGTAGGGTTTTGAGTACCTAAAGGCGTTTAAAAACGCAAAGGGAAGCAAAAAGTTTCCAAAAAAAAAGAAATTGGGGCTAATTGGCCGAGATTATTATTAAAACCTGACCTCAAATGGCACTTAAACCATATTTAGAAGGGGACAAAAATTTGAATTCATAACCCATTTACATATTTTAGCCGTCAAAAAAGTTTCAGAAAAGCATTCAACTCGGGCCCTTTACATGAAAGTTTTATGCCAGACGACAATAGCCGAAAAGAAATTGAATAACCCGTATGGAAAAAACAGTACACCCCACAGAAAAGAAACAGTTTAAAAAAAGTTTCTAAAAAATTACAGTTCTTTCCAAGGGAAAAAATTGGGAAACCTTTCACAAAAAATTTTTAAAATTTCTGTTTTAAAGATGTGGAGAGGGAGGGGGTTTGGCGTTTGGGACGCCTATAAAAGGAATTAATATTAGCGGAAAAACTTAGACTTTAAAACCTTTTAACTTACCATCGTCGTTTTCACAATGGCGAGGAAATTAAGATCTAACAACAAGCCCAAAATCAATTTTGACAAAATAAAACAATCTACAGAAAAATTGGATTAATCTTACACATTTGGGCCTTAAAGGGGTTTTTTAAAACTGAAAAAAGTTTTGACGGAGAGTATGATAAAAATAAAACGGGATTAGTTTTAAGTTCGTTATAAAAAAAATGGACTTAAAAATTTATGAAAAAACCCCTCATTGCTCTTTGATTTGTGGCAGACTGGTTTGGAAAAAAAATATTTACCCTCACCTGTTAAAAAACAGTTTATCGTTAAATTTTAATCTTTTTGTGTTTTTCTCCCCAACATTTAAGGGAACAAGCATATCAGATAAAAGGGTTTTTATATGGCAGATATGACATTATTTAGTTAATCCTAGCAATAAACTGAGTGGGGGTTTTAGAACAGTTTTATAACTTTTTGAAAACGCAACACTTTTTATTATAGATACTGTTCGGCAAAAGACATAGTTAAAAAAAGAAACACTTTGCGAAACACTTTCAGGGGGAAGACATCGGGATAAGTGTTGGATTTTAGCCAAAAATAAACTGGGTTTTAAAAGACTTTAAAAACTTTTAAAGACGGGAGTGTTTTTTCCATAAAAAACAAGACTCTTTGAAAAATTTTTGCGTGAAAATATGTTATGAAAACGATCAGGAAAAACACAGGGAAAAAAAACGAAACTGAAAATTAGTAAATTTGTTTGAAAACAATAAACCCGCACAGTATTTTGTTTGTAATAAGTTATTTTGGGTTTTTGAAACTTACTTTCAGAGAAATAAAGCGATTCTAGGGCACTTTCGCCCAAAAAGGGGGAGGGGGAAAGTGGCCCAGAGTCGGCATATTTCTGTTCTCTCTCTCCTCCTCTCCTCTCCTCTCTCTCTCCTCTCCGTTTTAAAAAAAGTGAGATATGGGAATTTCATTTTTTACTCCAAGAAAATCGATACGCGCGCCCCGCGGTGTGTGTGTATGTGTGTGCAAAGTCAGTAAAAAAATTTATTTGAGAGGAAACATTGAATAAGCAGCAAATCTGCTTTTTTCATCAGCCACATGAAAAAAAAAAAAGCAAAAAAAAAAAATCAAAACGTGTACAATGCCTTTCATCAAAAAAAATAAACATCTGTCTTACCCTCTCCCCCTCCTCCCCTTAACCCCCCCCCCCCACCCCCTCCCCTTTTCCCCCGCACTTCCTTTTACGTAAAAGGGACAATGCTCATGCCGCCCCCCAGGGGTTTAAATTTATTAAATGGTATCTTTCCATGTATTTCTTTCTGCACAGATGGACATTTTTTCAGTATCAATGTGGTTAACGATTCAGAGATTAACTTTCAATTTTTTTTCTTAATGTGTTTTTATTTTTTTTATTTTTTAAGGGTTTTTGAGTTTATTTCCCAGATTTCCACCGAAATACAAAACTAGATTTTTTAAAATTTTTTTTTTTTGCATGGCTAGGAAAGGGCAATAAATGTTATGTCTATGGCAGTTGACTCTAATGTTTTGTATCTGTTGGGGGCTGTTCCATTTAATAACCTATCATCAAAGGCTTTATTGCAAATCTGTTTTTGGGGAATTTAAAATTTTGAGTTTTTTTGTAAACTTTACATAGGGGGGCATTTTTAAAAATACTAAATTTTTTAAAGCTCGTTTGACAGACGATGAATTAATTTTGAATTTTGTTCACTACAGTTGTCCCCAAAAGGGGGGTGCATAATCAATTTAAAGACAAAATATTGCACACAAAAGAAGTTTTTGAGAGTGCCAACGAGGAAATTTTTTTTTCCAGACGACTGAAATATTTCTTTGGGAAAGGGGTTTTGCTAAAATGTTAAATGTTCAGTCCAAAAAATCTTTGCAATAATGACACCTATGTTTTTTTGTAACCGACTTTCCAAAATTTATTGTTGGGTATGAGTAAAGGTGAAATTTGATTTCTTTTTTGTCGTTTTTTGTCTTGTAGACACGTACATGCACTTTGTTTTAATAGCATTTAAAGACATATGGTTTAGTTGTGTCCATTCAGTAAGTTTATCGGTATCTGCTTGAAGCTTAATTGTTAATTCATAGGCATCAGAGTCGTTTTCGTGAAGAGATGTATCATCTGCAAACATTTCGCATTTACATTTAACAAAACAAGGTGTGTGTGTGTGTGTGTGTGTGTGTGTGTGTGTGTGCGTGTGTGTGTGTGTGTGCTACGCGCGTGCTTCCGCGGGAGCACGCGCGCACTTGCGTGCGTGTTTCCGTGTGTGTGTGTGTGTGTGTGTGTGTGTGTGTGTGTGTGTGTGTGTGTGTGTGTGTGTGTTTGTCTATCCGTCTGTCTGCCTGCCTGCGCGCAAGCGCACGCGCCTTTGTGTGTACGAGTGCATGAGCGCGCATGTAATGTGTTCGTGATTACGTTCGTGCGTGCGCATGCGTGTGTGTGTGTGTATGTGCGCGCGCGCGCCCAAATAAGCTTACAGGTCGAACACTTAAAAGTAATATTTCATTTAATTTTTAATTTAAATGCTTATCTGACATTATTGTTAATGTAATCTTGATTTACACACACACAAACACGCACGCACGCAGACACGCATCCACCCACCCACCCACCCACCCACCCACAACCGCGCGCCTCTCACACACACACACACACACACACACACACACACACACACACACACACACACACACACACACACACATAACAGTTAAATCGACAGTTTCAAAGTTGTTGGAAAAACTGTGTACACCAAGACCGATTCAAAGTTTGGCCCAGACAATTCCAACCAGGATACGCGCGCGCGTGCGTGCGTGCGTGCGTGCGTGCGTGCGTGCGTGTGCGCGCGCGCGCGCGCGGTTTGTGTGTGTGTGTGTGTGTGTGTGTGTGTGTGTGTGTGTGTGTGTGTGGCGCGCGCGCGCACGTGCACACATGGTGTGGGCATATCCGTGTATCCATGTAATTACTTCAATGGAATTCTGATCAGTCATAAGTGATTAAAAAAAATGAAAAAAAAGAAAAAAACTTTATCAATGAAATTAACCAGAAAAAGTCATAAAATCAGGGAAAATAGAAAGAAAACGGAATCGGATGAATAGAAAAAAAAATTAGTTAAATGATACGTGAAAAATATAACACTGATTTTTTAAACATGTCTTGATATGTTTTTTCCATCACTTGTTTTACTCACTCACTCTCTCCTCCCCCCTCCCCCCCCCCCCCTCCTCTCTCTCTCTCTCTTCTCTCTCTCTCTCTCTCCTCTCTCTCTCTCTCTCTCTCTCTCATGGTTTTTCTCTTTTAGCCATGTGTATCTCTGTCTCTGTCCTTGGGTTCGCCTCTCTCTCTCTCTCTCTGTACCTCGCTCTCTCTCTCTCGGAGAGAGAAAGTGAGCGAGCGAGCGAGCGAGAGAGAGAAGAGAGAGAAGAGAGAGAGAGAGAGAGAGAGAGAGAGAGAGAGAGAGAGAGAGAGAGAGAGGAGGGGGTGGAAGGAGACGGAGAGGAAGACCCAGAATGACGAATGATGGACGAGATGGCATGAGCAGTACGCGAGGAGGAATGACAGACAGGAACAGAATGACGAATGATGGACGAGATGGCATGAGCAGTACGCGAGGAGGAATGACAGACAGGAACAGAATGACGAATGATGGACGAGATGGCATGAGCAGTACGCGAGGAGGAATGACAGACAGGAACAGATGTGCAACACGCAAAACGATGAACGGTCGACTGAGAAAAAGTAGAGAACGTGGTCATGAATGACGATCGAGAGGAGACGACGACAACGACTAGAGAAGAATCCATGATGGATCGGAGGGGAAGAAGAGAACGCCAGAACGATCAATGAATGATGGGCCTGGGACAAAAAAACAACAACACATCGTGAGACTGATGACTGATTGAGCGAACTGGAGACTGGTGAATGGTTAACGGCAGAACAGTTCAGAATTCATCGAATGGAGATGATGTTCCAACACTCTGTCGAGGAAGTCATAATAGCAGGAAAGTCGCTGAAACATGGCAAAGCTGCGAGCTTTTTCAACATCTCTGCAGAACACCTGAATATGGCGGAAAGGCAGCAGCGGATATAGAAACTGCCATCTGCAACAAAATCCGGCACACTACATATGGCTATATACAGACGCGACATGGACCTGGAAGAAAGAACACAGTCATAGAAATTAGATGTCATTGCACGATACTATACATCAGACATACTGATCATGTCAGCACTGAACACGTCATTGCACGATACTATACATCAGACATACTGATCATGTCATCATAAGTGCGCCAGACCATCAAACAACACATCATGCGAGAAGATTTGGAAACACCAGCGAAGTAAAGGAAATGGGTCGGCATTGTCATGAAGATCCAACGGCCCCGCTGAAGTAATTATCCAGGAAAGTGTTGAAGGAGAGAGATCAAAGAGAAGACATGGACTGACACCATTGCAGAATGGACAGGGAAACATCTGTAGAGACCAGAGAGAAGACAGAAACACATGGACTGACAACATTGCAGAATGGACAGGGAAACATCTGTAGAGACCAGAGAGAAGACAGAAACACATGGACTGACAACATTGCACAATGGACAGGGAAACATCTGCAGAGACCAGAGAGAAGACAGAAACACATGGACTGACAACATTGCAGAATGGACAGGAAACATCTGCAGAGACCAGAGAGAAGACAGAAACACATGGACTGACAACATTGCACAATGGACAGGGAAACAACTGCAGAGCCTAAGGCCTCGAAGCACAACCGACAGCATTGGAGAAATCTGGTCAACAGTTCTTCAGTGCGATGCCCCAGTGACGTCACAAGGACCTAGGTAAAAGAAGTTGAATATTAGTGACACCAAGACAAAATCATTCTTGTATTTCAAAATGATATTTCTTTAATCGAGAACGTGTGCGAGATTACACGATTGAACCATCTGTTAACATTTTTTTTTCAATGATTTGGATACACGGCTTTAATAGTTATGTTCTCTAGTCTCAGAAAAAAAAGTTTACGTTATCATATTTCTCAGATGATAAAATGTTTACGTGTTCATATTTCTCAGATGATGAAATGTTTGCGTTTCATATTTCTCAGATGATGAAATGTTTACGTTTTCATATTTCTCAGATGATGAAATGTTTACGTTTTCATATTTCTCAGATGATAAAATGTTTACGTTTTCATATTACTCAGATGATAAAATGTTTACGTTTTCATATTTCTCAGATAACATGTTTACGTTATCATATTTCTCAGATGATAACATGTTTACGTTTTCATATTTCTCAGATGATAACATGTTTACGTTTTCATATTTCTCAGATGATAAAATGTTGATGCTTTCGCCTGTCGTCAGTGCAATAATAATCATCATCAAATCTCAAAAGTTGGTTCTCTCAGTGAGGCATGACAGGCACTGTTGGACATCATGAAACATGAAATGACAACATTGCATTTTTTTTTTTTTGGTCAAGTTTACCTGTATAATTTCTAACTGGCTGGAGAGAGACAGCGTGTGTCTAGGTCTTTTCGCATATTCGTTGCCAGACTCAAAGAATACTTTGTTTCTTAATTACAGATATAAAAAAAAATCAAATATAAACAATTAGCTTTTGACAATTTGCTTTATCCTGAAAGAAAGTTAGCCAGCTCCATGGTATGAATTCAGTGTATGTGTATGAACCGGATTGCCAAGAGCTAAATTGCACACCTCTACTGTCTGTAGATTGTATTTTATTCAGCAAGCCGTGCAGGCCTGATGAATAAACTTTTTATTTATTAATGATTTGGATCTGACGAGGCTGGTGACTGTGGTAACGGAGGTTTATTGTCATTGTTTGTATCTTGATCCCATAGTTCAGCATCAATTGCTGTAAATGACAATTGACCTTTTCCTTGCTGTCGCTATTAATTTCTCAGTATGAAATTGCCGGTGTAATTATTAGTCAAGTGAGTATCCAAAACCTTCGTCATGTGAATGTCGTAAAGTTTTTTCATTTAACATTTGTTGTAACAACGATGTGGGATTCTCCACGTTAGAAATTTGTTATTAGCGTTTTCTCTCCGAAATGTGCGAGCCCATTTCATTGTATGTACATGTTTAATGTATGCTCCAGTTGATAATTCTTTTTTTTGCATATTTTATTATCTTCATCGTCTTAGATTTGCATTTGTCGAGATAGAAATATCGTATGAATATTACACCACATGCATTTCTTTTGATGGTACCTTAGGTAGGTCATAAGTGATGGAAATGTATGGATATTACACCACATGCATTTCTTTTGATGGTACCTTGGGTAGGTCATAAGTGATGGAAATATCGTATGGATATTACACCACATGCATTTCTTTTGATGGTACCTTAGGTAGGTCATAAGGAGATGGAAATATCGTATGAATATTACACCACATGCATTTCTTTTGATGGTACCTTAGGTAGGTCATAAGTAGGATAGCACACACAACAAAGTAATAATGACACATTGAATGGCACATATATCCGGACATGACTAGATTTGCCGACTTTTACAAATTCAGATTCACCAGATTAAAAAAAAATTGCAATATACATCTTCGATTATTCTACTAATTTTCAATTTCTTGAGCAGTTTTGTTAGCTTTTCACAATAAATGCGGCAATGTATTTCTACAACACAATGGAAAATAGTAAAGGCAAGCTATATGACCTTCAAGTGAATGCCATAACACATTAAAGAATCAATGAAGAACACTAGTAAACACAAGAGAAAAGGATAAATGTACAGAGAGAGACAGAGAGAGAGAGACAGAGAGAGAGAGAGAGAGAGAGAGAGAGAGAGAGAGAGACAGAGACAGAGACACAGAGAGAGAGGGGGGGAGGGAGGGAGGAGGAGAGAGAGAGAATACCGTGACTAACACCTAGTTAAGCCTTATTCCCAGCATTGTGAAGAAAAGAAACGAAAACTACAAGAAAATCATGTGGTTGAGCCATGTTTGGTAAAGTCATTCAAGAACAATACAATTCGTTGAAGCAGCAGAAACTTATTTCATTTGAAAAATTACACACACATACTGTCCCCGCCCCCTTCCCTCTACACCTCTCCTCCATCCCCATCTTTTCCCCTGTACTGTCACTCAACAAACACACCAATTCACACTGTCCCCCCCCCCTTCCCTCTACACCTCTCCATCCCCATCTTTTCCCCTGTACTGTCACTCCACAAACACACCAATTCACACTGTCCCCCCCCCCTTCCCTCTACACCTCTCCATCCCCATCTTTTCCCCTGTACTGTCACTCCACAAACACACCAATTGACACTGTCCCCACCCCCCCCCTCCCTCTACACCTCTCCATCCCCATCTTTTCCCCTGTACTGTCACTCCACAAACACACCAATTGACACTGTCCCCCCACCCCCCCCCCCCCCCTTCCCTCTACACCTCTCCATCCCCATCTTTTCCCCTGTACTGTCACTCCTCACACACACCAATTCACACTGTCCCCCCCCCCCCTTCCCTCTACACCTCTCCATCCCCATCTTTTCCCCTGTACTGTCACTCCACAAACACACCAATTCACACTGTCCCCCCCCCCCCTTCCCTCTACACCTCTCCATCCCCATCTTTTCCCTGTACTGTCACTCCACAAACACACCAATTCACACTGTCCCCCCCCCTTCCCTCTACACCTCTCCATCCCCATCTTTTCCCCTGTACTGTCACTCACAAACACACCAATTCACACTGCCCGCCCCCTTCCCTCTACACCTCTCCATCCCCATCTTTTCCCCTGTACCGTCACTCCACAAACACACCAATTGACACTGTCCCCACCCCCCCCCCCCCCCCCCCCTTCCCTCACTCCCTCTCCATCCCCATCTTTTCCCCTGTACTGTCACTCCACAAACACACCAATTCACACTGTCCCCCCCCCCCCCCCCTTCCCCTACACCTCTCCATCCCCATCTTTTCCCCTGTACGTCACTCCCACAAATCACACCAATTCACACTGTCCCCACCCACCCCCCTTCCCTCTACACCTCTCCATCCCCATCTTTTCCCCTGTACTGTCACTCCTCACACACACCAATTCACACTGTCCCCCCCCCTTCCCTCTACACCTCTCCATCCCCATCTTTTCCCCTGTACTGTCACTCCACACACACACCAATTCACACTGTCCCCCCCCCCCCCCCTTCCCTCTACACCTCTCCATCCCCATCTTTTCCCCTGTACTGGTCACTCCACAAACACACCAATTGACACTGTCCCCCCCCCTTCCCTCTACACCTCTCCATCCCCATCTTTTCCCCTGTACTGTCACTCACAAACACACCAATTCACACTGTCCCCCCCCCCCTTCCCTCTACACCTCTCCATCCCCATCTTTCCCCTGTACTGTCACTCCACAACACACCAATTCACACTGGCCCCCCCCCCCCTTCCCTCTACACCTCTCCATCCCCATCTTTTCCCCTGTACTGTCACTCCACAAACACACCAATTCACACTGTCCCCCCCCCTTCCCTCTACACCTCTCCATCCCCATCTTTTCCCCTGTACTGTCACTCCACAAACACACCAATTCACACTGTCCCCCCCCCTTCCCTCTACCCTCTCCATCCCCATCTTTTCCCCTGTACTGTCACTCCACAAACACACCAATTCACACTGTCCCCCCCGCCCCCTTCCCTCTACACCTCTCCATCCCCATCTTTTCCCCTGTACTGTCACCTCCACAAACACACCAATTCACACTGTCCCCCCGCCCCCTTCCCTCTACACCTCTCCATCCCCATCTTTCCCCCGTACTGTCACTCCTCCACACACACACCAATTTACATGGATGCGCCAAAATCTGATCTGCACCCCTTCCTGCCCCCCGCCCCCCCCCCCCCCCCCTCGCACGCACACACATACACACACGCGCGCGCCGCGCGCAACCAAGTACGTGCGGACACGCAAGCTCACACACAGGCGCGCACATACATATCCCAACAAGCGGAAGCGCTCGCTCGCGCGCGTGCATGCATACATGAATATATATAACTATGCGCGCGCAAACGCATTACTATATGCATAAACAACCACGCCACACACACACACACACACGCACACACAACGCGCGCGTACACATGAAAACACGTACGCACGCACACAAACATGCACGCGCGCGCCCGCACAAATATATACTTACGACCATACGCACGTGCGCAGGCACACATATACATATTCAACCATGCGCGCGCGCACGCAAGACGTACGTATCACACCACACACACACACACACACACACACACACACACACACACACAGAGTATGTATGTGTGTATATATATATATATATATATATTTTTTTTTTTTTTTTTTCTTTTCTTTTTCAGAGGCTTTTTTGAAACGATCATCCAGCATTTATTTTTGACAACAAATAAATGACCAACAATACTTTTAAGCGAAAAGAAAAGCCTCAATTTTTTTTAAAAATTCTTTGTATGTCATACATGAATTTGGTCTTTGATGAACAGATATAGTCTCATCTTTCTGTCTTAAACTGTTGATATCAGAAAAGACGGCTCGAGGATATAATTGTTCTCCGAGAATGCCTTATAAATGCCTGTGCTTTGTCAAAAGATCTCATGACAATAATGCTTCTTAATTTAATAGGAGGCACTCAGAGTTTATAATTATTCTTTTTTCCCCACATGTTGTGCACAGTTTTGGATTCGCAACATGAGATTGATAACTTATAGACGGAACGGGAACTGGGGACGTTAGAAGGATGCATGATGGACGGAACGGGAACTGGGGACGTGAGAAGGATGCATGATGGACGGAACGGGAACTGGGGACGTTAGAAGGATGCATGATGGACGGAACGGGAACTGGGGACGTGAGAAGGATGCATGATGGACGGAACGGGAACTGGGGACGTTAGAAGGATGCATGATGGACGAACGGGAACTGGGGACGTGAGAAGGATGACTGATGGACGGAACGGGAACTGGGGACGTGAGAAGGATGCATGATGGACGGAACGGGAACTGGGGACGTGAGAAGGATGCATGATGAACGGAACGGGAACTGGGGACGTGAGAAGGATGCATGATGGACGAGTGAAGAAAAGCAGAACGAAGATCAATGGATGTGAGGAGAAGATACAATGATCATGGAACTGATGAATGATGCTCTGGAGGAGGAAAGGAGTCTTAGAGCATGAATGATGGATGGGAGAGGAACATAAGAATGATAAACACGAGGAACATAAGAATGATAAACACGAGGAACATAAGAATGATAAACAAGAGGAACATAAGAATGATAAACAAGAGGAACATAAGAATGATAAACAAGAGGAACATAAGAATGATAAACAACGGGCGGGATAGTAAAGGGAGAACTGGATGGAGTTGTGAATGGTTCGTCCACCCTGCTGTTCAATACCGCCGAAAGAAAAGTACAGGGGTAAGAATGGAAATGACTACATCGTAAGTTCGCAGCAATGCAGAAGAACAGGTTAGCAGTGTGTAAAAGGAACTGTTTGTGGCAGAGAAGAATGAAAGGGGAGGGGGGGGGGGGGGGGGGGGGGGGGAGGGGGGGAACTGCAGGACTTCAAAAAGGTTGGAGGTATAGTGGGAAAAGACCCAATATGACATAAGAGAATGAGGAATACGGAAACACGATGAATAACAATGTATAACAGGGGTATGGACAGTAATGGACGGGCTGGAGAATGAAAGCAGGGAGAAGGGAGAAGCTGAAGGTTCTCAGGTTCAAATCCATGAAAGATTTAAAGAAGGCAACTGCAGTGGAGAAGCAAGAACCACCGGACGGAGATGGAGATTGGAGGTGGTGTGCGTCCAATCCTCTCAGTATGTCCACAGCATGGTTATACCATACAGTGAAACGTCTTTGACAACATCAAGGAGTGAACGCTCAGCATGTCCACAGCATGGTTATACCATACAGTGAAAGGTCTCTGGACAACATCAAGGAGTGAACTCTCAGCATGTCCACAGCATGGTTGTACCATACAGTGAAAGGTCTCTGGACAACATCAAGGAGTGAACTCTCAGCATGTCCACAGCATGGTTATACCACACAGTGAAAGGTCTCTGGACAACATCAAGGAGTGAACTCTCAGCATGTCCACAGCATGGTTATACCATACAGTGAAAGGTCTCTGGACAACATCAAGGGGTGAACTCTCAGCATGTCCACAGCATGGTTATACCACACAGTGAAAGGTCTCTGGACAACATCAAGGGGTGAACTCTCAGCATGTCCACAGCATGGTTATACCATACAGTGAAAGGTCTCTGGACAACATCAAGGAGTGAACTGGAAAAGTAAGGAGTGGAGGGAACACTGGACTGACAAGTACAACACCCTGGTACATGGTGTGAAAGTAAGCAAATGAGAAACACTGAAAAGTAAGTTACAAAAAAGTGTTGTGGTGAGTACCAGAAAATCCTACGTGAGTGAGAGCAAGGGCAAAAGCGTTGCATTTATAAAGAGTTGTAAGCGGTATCTCTCTAAATTGATATATTTTGAGTGGATCTAACGTAAACTATATCAGGGCCGGAAGCCTATATTTAAATTAAAAAAAAAAAAACCGCTTGTTAATAACGAGACCAAGACTCAAAACTTGCATGGGTCAAAACATTTCTTTTAAAGGTCAAGATTGCCCTAATCAACGTGATTCTGCATAGTTGTATCAGGAACCCCATCCCCACCCTTTCCCATAAATAGCCATACCCACCCCACATACGCCTTCATGTATTGATTTTTCGATGGTACTGGTGTAGTGTTGATATACCTGAGGCTTCATGTATTGATGCTCTGGTGGTACTGGTGTAGTGTTGCTATACCCTCTACCTTCCCTCTCATCCCGTCCATTCCCCGCCCCTCTGACCGGCCCCCGCCCCTCTGAACGGCCCCCGCCCCTCTGACCGGCCCCCGCCCCTCTGACCGCCCCTCTGACCGGCCCCCACCCCTCTGACCGGCCCCCGCCCCTCTGACCGCCCCTCTGACCGGCCCCCGCCCCTCTGACCGGCCCCCGCCCCTCTGACCGGCCCCTGCCCCTCTGACCGGCCTTCCTGTTGCGGTTATCCTGTCTGCCCTGCCACCATGGTAAGTGTTGACGTCTGCCCTACCACCTTGGAGAGTGTTGACGTCTGTCCTACCACCTTGGAGAGTGTTGACGTCTGCCCTACCACCTTGGTGAGTGTTGACGTCTGTCCTACCACCTTGGTGAGTGTTGACGTCTGTCCTACCACCTTGGTGAGTGTTGACGCTCAACCTGAATACGACCTCACACCGACCCTGGCTCAGGTGTCAGTTCTCTGCACAGGGTCTATACTGAATCAGCTTTAATACCACTTTGACGGATGCGCAAGAAATCTCTGCGACGAGATATTGTTGAATACTACCGGCGGTATCACAAACAAAAAAAGAAAGAAAAATCGCGGCAATGAAAAACTGCTGAATCATCAGAGTGGTGTCACAAGTGATGTGTTTTATGTAACGGCAACGAAAACATATTGAGCTACGCTTTGTTTACACTCAGAAAGAGTGAACAGCACAAAGCCTGAAGAACTCAGAAAGAAAGACTAACTAAGAAAGACTAACTCAACCACGTTAAGAAACGTGGTAACTGTAAAAGTCAGGGGCCGCATATACGGCAGCCTGTTTGTTGATC
>CM031598.1:61209668-61227168 GCA_018398815.1 Conus ventricosus | reverse complement strand
ACGTGTGCTGGCCAGGGTGGTGTGTTGTGTACAAAAGTTGGATCTCAACAGGCCCCACATAACACTGCCACCGGAGTGACTCTGTAGCAGCGCGGCGTCTGCTCTGATGGGTTGCCTCACGTCCGCACGACATCAGTTGCTGCCTGTGGTTTTAAGGCCGCAAAAGTACTATTTTCGGTTTTGCTGTGTAGTGTGTGAGTCGTAGTGGGCAGCGTCGGATTAATGCCACTGAGAAAGAAAAAGAGACGGGGAGGTGGAGATGGGGGTGGGAAGAAAACGAATCCTTAGGGTGGATCGAGAGTGAATGAGAAATCCTAAGAAGAATGTGTATCGTTCGTTTTTTTTTGTTTTTTTTTTTCCCCACTGCCGACTTTGGTTTATGCTACGCATTGATTTGAACTGAACCGCTTCAGAATTCTGCAGAGAGCTGAACGAAATTTTCACACGTAAGTTGTAACGCTTGCACGTCTTGTGCATGTGCAGTCACATGACCCCAGTTGAAGCTGTCAATTTGAAGGGGTTGCGGGGGGGGGGGGGGGGGGGGGGGGGGGGGGGGGGGGGGGGGGGGGGGGGCGGGGGGGGGGGGGAGGGGGGGGGGGGTTAGAAAAGAATGATAACAATAAAGCGCATTTATGGTGTGGCGGAGGTGCTTTACAAAATCCAGTGGTGAACAAATTTGAATAGATATTGAGAGGAAAAGCATCGACAATTTTCTGTTGCAATCCCTCCCCCTCCACCCCTTCCCAGCCCCCGCAGTCCACCATCCCCGTCCCCTATCCACGCCCTATTAAAGTCCACCCTAATGTTCCCCAGGGCCCCCTGTTCCACTGAATCGGTCCTTTTTGTATTAAACACACACAGAGACACAGACATGCACACACACGCGCGCGCACGCGCCCACTCTCACCGCACGTAGACATACACTCGGTCTGTCTTTCTTTCCCCATCAACACCCTAATCTGGGAAAAGAAAATGATGAATGCTGATATTGGGCCAAAAGTCGTTCTGTTTTCTTCTGTAGTCTGTGTTCTTTCTTCGTGCCCCATCGTTCTCTGTCTGCCTGCCTGAGTCTCTCTCTATGACCTCCAGGCTCTTGGCTGCTTGTACACATTTTCATGCTTCTGCATGTGTTTCTCATCGTTATATGGGGCGTCACGTACCGCTCTGCCCCTCCCCCCCCCCCCCCACATCCACTCCCCCCTCGACCCTCCTCTCCCCCGGTATTCGGCTGCATACATCAAAATGCTAGGAAAGTTTGGTTTTTATTAGTTTCACTGTCCCTCCCCCCCTCCCCTCTCTCTCTCTCTCTCTCTCTCCCCTCTATCTCTCTGTGTGTCTCTCTCTTTCTGTCTGTCTGCGTGTTTGTCTGTCTGTCTCTCTCTCGTGTCCGTGCATGTGTGCGTGCGCGCGTTTATATATATATATATATATAATATATATATATATATATTATATATATATATATATATATTATATAGTGTGTGTGTGTGTGTGTGTGTGTGTGTGTGTGTAAGATGGGTTAAAATCGGAGAGAGTAGGAGATAGGGTAATGCATGAGCTTGACGTATTCGCCGGCCCATCCGGCTCGTTCCTCGTGTTCACCCCGTCAGGTTTTGTTCAGGCCGTGTCCAGTGAACACTGACATCAGTCTCCGGGAGCTATTTTTGACGGACTTTGTCCATCATGTTCCATTAACCACTAACTATTTGTGACCGTCTTTGTCCATCACGTCCCATTAGCCAGCGCGTGCTCGTGGACAGCCAGCGACTTGCGGTCGATGGTACTGTTGACGTCGGAAGGAAACTCGAGTTTCTGTTTCTGTCTGTCAGTCTGTCATTTTTGCCTGTCCCACACCCTCCCCTTTCTCCCCCCCCCCTCTCTCCTCTCCTCTCTCTCTCTCTGTCTCTGTCTCTCTCTCTGTCTCTGTCTCTCTCTCCATTTCTCTGTCTGACTTGTCTATTGCGCGCGCCCTTGTGTGTATGTGTGCGCGTGCGTGCGTCTCTGTATGTATATGCATGTGCTTGCTTGCGTGCGTGCGTGCATGAGTCTGAACGCGCCTTCTCCCTCCTCACCTTCCCAGCCCCTTCCCTGCTTCTTCTTCAACTTCCTCCCCCTGGCATTTCCCTCCTTCTGCCCATCTTCCTCCTCCTCCTCCACCACTTCCTCTTCCTTCTTCTCCTTCCTCTATTTTCTCCTGTGTAGCCGCCTCCCTCCTCATCTCCTTTTTCTCCTCCTCCATATTCCCACCCTTCTCCATCTCCCCCCCCCCCCCTCCCTTCAGGCACGTTCTCATTCTTCGCCGGGCCACCTCTTCTTCCTCGGTCCTCGCCCCCCCCCCCCCCCCCCCCCCCCCCCCCCCCCCCCCCCCCCCCCCCCCCCCCTAAGTCCTCTTCACTTTCTGTTCCTCCCCTCCTCCTTCACCACCTCTTTCTCCCTCGCTCTCCCGCCACCCCACCCCAACCTTCTTCCATCTCCGCCTCTCCTTCCTCCGAATGATGAGGACCCTGGAAGATGATCGATGCATTTGTGGAAACTCGGCTCCTGGCCCTCGGTAATTGTGGGACGAGCGCAGAAGAGTTCAGACCTGAAAGCTTCTTAATGTCCTTTGCTTGCAGGGCAGATCAGCAAACTGCGTACTGTTGGACATGATTATTATGACAGGAGGGGTGGTTCCATCGGCAGAAACAGGCGTGACAGAGGTATCGATTGCTGGCCAGGTTTGGAGTGAGTGTGTTGAGTGATAAAGGCGGTGTTCGTCCATCAATCCGCTGGTGTGTCTCATGGCTCGGTGCACTCCGTGGGGACGGACTGTCGGGGGGGGGGGGGGGGGGGGGGATAATTCCCCACCCCCTCCCCCATCCTGGCTATTATTGTCATGTATGAGTGCTACACTTGAGCCGTGATTTATCGTCACACACACACACACACGCACGCACGCACGCACGCGCGCGCTATCAAAGATTCTTTTTAAGGGAAAATATGCGCGAGTAAAGACGGACCTGGCAACTTTCAAATAACCAATTTTTCCGAATAGCAAACCCTTATCAGAAACATTAGTGAGGCTTTGACGAATCTCCGCTATGCAGTGTCAAAGGCCGGAGGTAAGATGCCTTAAAGTCACGGCTTTACGCCGGATAGGCGACTCGATGAAAACACGGCAAAACGTCCGGTTTTCTATCAAAGTTCCGATATCCAGTGCTGGTCTGGATTGGACGGACGTAAGCCTGTTTACGCACTAATGGATGGACGTCCGCCTTAGACGCGTCAGTTGTGGACACAGTAGGCCGGTGACTGGTGTCGTGGTCAGCGGAAGGTATGGGAAAGCTCCTGCTGCCGTCCATCTCTCTCTCTCTCTCTCTCTCTCTCTCTCTCTCCTCTCTCTCTCTCTCTGTCTCCCCTCTCTCCTCTCTGTCTCCCTCCTCTCTCTCCCTCTCTCTCTGTCTCCCTCCTATCTCTCTATGTTTCTCCCCCCTCTCTCTCTCTGTCTCTCTCAGCCTGTCTTCCTCCTCTCTCTCTCTCTCTCTCTCTGACAGCAGGAACTATTGTGCTTCACTTCATGAATACATTATTAGACATCCACAGCAGGCTGGCAGAGAGAGAGGAGGGAGAGAGAGGAGAGAGAGAGAGAGAGAGAGGAGAGAGGAGAGAGAGAGAGAGAGAGAGAGAGAGAGAGAGAGAGAGAGGAGGAAGAGCAGGAAGACGGGAAGAGAGAGGGGAAAAAGAGGGAGAGAAAAGAGAGAGCGCGCGCGCCGAAGGACAGGAAACATGTGGTTTCCGTGATTAGCGCTTCGTTCGATAGCGGACGACTTGGAACAGGAGAAATTAGGTTGACGCAGTTTGTCTCCGGAGAGTCGTCTTACCCAGACCGTAGAGTACTATAGTGTGAATACAGACTACGACACGTTTTGTATATTTTCAGCGACTTGCCAAGAATGTAAGAGGACTGTAGTACATGTAAATATTGCAACATGTTGTGTATATTTTCAGTCAGAGAGAGAGAGAGAGAGAGAGAATGAGTGAGAGTGAAAAGAGAGTGAGTGAGAGAGAGAGAGACGGGGGGAGGGGGTGTGGTAGGGCGGGGCGGGGAGACAAGAAAAGAAAAGTGGAGTAGGAAGAAACCCAATGACAAACACGTACATGGCAGAGTGTCACAGTTGCTTACCATGAGAAATGTTTGTTCTGGTCCGAGTGCGAGTCCGATTCCATACAAGATTGGTGCGTGGAAGCGAAGTGAATGGCTCATTCTCTCCACCTCACGGTCGCGATGCTGGGAATAGTTTCAGAACACCTCCGGCCGCAAAGGGCCGAGGATGCATATCTTGCGTTCGTGTCAGTGGAGTTCCGCAGCGCATTGTGAAAGCATTCACCATGCATTCATCCGTTCCTGCTCATCTTATTGGCTGGAGCTCCGTGTGCCGCCCTGTTCTCGGGTTGATAGCCTGTTCGCCATACTTGGCCGTTGATAATGTCTAGTTTGAAACACACACACACACACACACACACGGTGGTTCGCTTGGCCAGCAAAAAGCTATGTACAGGCGCAATGGACTGCGGACAAAAGTAGCCTTTGGCCCAAGAAAACCACCGTTTGTGTGTTTCAGAACTTCATACTATGACACTGTCAGATGTGAAATGTGGTGAACAGGAATCCAGCCGAGAACAGGCAGACGCAGCGACAATCGGATCAACAGGAAAGGACAGATACCTTCAATGTCCACAATGGAACTCCTACAAACGAAAACCGGGGATACAGATCCTGACCCTTCCGCGTCTTTGAGAAGATTTGTCTCCTGTAAAGACGTCTTCCTTGTAAAGACCCCCCCCCCCCCCCCCCCTCCGTCAAAACCGTTTCTCTTCCCTACATTCACATCTCAGTAGAGATTAACTCCCTTTAATGATTTTTTTTCTGTCTTTGTACTGGATGTGCCTCCCAGTAAAGATTGCCCCCAGTCAAGATGTCCTCCCCATAGAAACTTCCTCCTTATAGACACTTTAATTGGAACATATTGCCTTTGTCTGCATTAGATTATTCTTCCATCTGAGACTCCGGCTGCCCCAAGAGAGACACAAGAAATTGTGAAGCATTTCTGCGATGTTGAGAGGCTGCACTTAGTGACGCACCGTCTCTCTCTTCCTCTCTCTCTCTCTCTCGGGGCTCGGGGCAAGATGGCGACCAGTAAGCAGCGTTCAGTAATTTTCTTCATTATGTTTAAATTTGGTTGACTTCCAAGTCCCGTAAGAAAGCCAGAGTTGGATGGGTGGTCTGTGTTATGGTCACTCTGCAGGTAGGGCTATTGAATTGTCATCAAAGTGATCGGTATTGAACTGTGGCAAGCTCGAATTGGTCGTTTTCACCTGGCCAGAAAATTGACATTGTTTACACCTGGGAAAACACAGGCGTGTGAAGTCGACTTGACTTTAAGTGACATGATTATGGCTTGTATTGTCATTTTCGCACTTTTGAAATGTGTGTCCGTGCTGCTGTCAAATTTTGCTGTCATGAACAGTCTTTCGTTTCATTCAGTCATGTCAGATCAGCTGTTAGCGTCAGGGACAATGCCAGGGTGGGAAAATCTGATGGCTGATTTTGTTACTGAAGGGCAGATTAGGGTAAGTCTGCATGTGCCTGTGGTTGTAGGCTTGTGTGCGACGAACGCCGTGTACCTGATGTGGAATATTTTGCTGAGTGTCGCGGACAAAAATAGAAAAAACCGAATTCGTGGTCAGTCGCCAGCCAGTTCAATTGGACGTAAGTCCAAACGCAAACATTCTGGTTCCAAGCAGACGACTTCATGTCGCGTCAGCCAATTAGGCACAGCGAAGAGGCAATTTTTAGTCCTCACGGAGACAGCACTGTCCAGCAGACAGACTAAGTAGCTGGACCGACGTCTCAATAGGTCTGGCCAGACGGGTCTCGGCGCCTGGGTCAGACTAAGACAGCCAATTTGCAGGACCAGCGCCGACAGTTAAGTCAGACGTCGCCGGTTGAAGTAGGAAGGGGAAGGTATTGTGTGGTGGGGGTAAAATCAAGCTAATTAATTAATGACCCATTGACCACCCAGAGAGCAAGGCCAGTAGATGTGACTGTGACGGTTTGAACGTCCAATGGAATTAGAAGGAGGTAACCTTTTACAAGGCAGGAAAAATTCTGACCAATGGTACTCACCCTTTGACAGACAGGAACGGGATAAGAAAGTGAGGGAGTGAGAGAAGAGAAGAGAAGAAAAGAAGAACCAGAGAGAGAGGAGAGGTTCTGGGAGTAGGCTCTGACGAGAGAAGAGCAGAGAGATGAGGGGAATGAACAGAACCGAGCTGAAGCATTAGCACCAGATAGAGTCTGCAGAGAAGGACTAAGGAGAGATGTTGAGAGAGAGAGTTGCTAAACTGATGAAGAGAAAAAAAAAGAAAAAGAAAAAGAAAAGAAAAGCAACCATGTCCATTTGATAGAGCAGACTAGAAGAGAGAGAGAGAGAGAGAGAGAGAGAGAGAGAGAGAGAGAGAGAGAGAGAGTGCAATGCATTAATGCAGGAAGAAAGAAAGGAGAACGATACGATGTCTGGTAGTCACTGTTCAATCTGAACCGGGGTTCGACCTCATACCTGGCAGCGCCACTTTCATCAGCAGTCCAACCTGACCAACGCCAGCGGTCTAACCTGACCAGTGCCAGCAGTCCGACCTGACCAGTGCCAGTAGTCCAACCTGACCAGTGCCAGCAGTTGTCGTGACTGGTGTTTGTGAAAGTGACAGTGAAAAGAAAAGAAAAAAAAAAAGAAGAAAAGGAAAGACAGTGATTCGTGAATAGTTTAAGATCACCTGGCCAAGTAAAGTAGAAATCTATTTATACCCGGTTAGTTAATGATGATTTAACAAATGGTTTTGTGAAGTTCAAGGAAAGAGAGAATGTTTTATTTTGTTTGACTCCATATGCATTGATGTTTGGTTCTATGATCATGTAGAAATTTAACTTACTAGTGTTTGATGACGAATGCATGATATATGAATGAATTGTACAGCAGTGAGTGGTTTGGGTGTGCGCTAGTCTCTTCCTGACATACCCGAGTGACAATTTATGGTGAGCCTGCCTGATATTCTGGCCCATATAATGTTCACACTCAAGAGGAGCTGGTGGGATTCAATATTGTAATCCTAAGACCGAGTGTCTACTGTATGTTTCCCAATAGTTAAATACTAGCTGCATTGCATCCAAGATAGTTAACACTAGGCTTGCATTTCACCCCCCGAGTTACTTATTCGCACAGATGCCTAAATTCGCTCCATAGTTGGGCAGGCGCTAGGCTCTTATAAAAACTAATTACTTGTCCCAAGCTAATATTATCATTCATAGGATTGCTGTTACGTCACTCGTGTCGGTAACCACCAGTTTGGCTGTCGTAGTAATAAAATCTTGTTTCAAAAAAAAAAAAGAAAAAAGATATATGGCGGACGAAAAGAACACCCCTATTGAACAACTTGTGAGCGTCGCTCGTGATTAGGCTCACTGGGAGAAGAGTTGCGAGCATTCATTGAAACCCAACAAAAAGATGGAAAGAGATGAGTGAGCGGAAAGACGCCGTGTCGCAGTAGAAATGCAGGAAACAGAAAGATTAAGGATTCAGGCTAATGATAATCGGGCTAAAGAAACGCAGGAAACAGACAGACTAAGGATTCAAGCTAAACAATACTCAGGAAACGCAGGAAACAGAAAGATTAAGGATTCAATTAGAGTCAGAGAGTGAGAATACAGAGGGAGACCACCGATGATGGTAGTTCAGTTTCCAGTGACCCTGTGCGCAGATTATGCCCCCCGACCAAAGTTGCCAAAATTCTCTAAAGGAACAGATTCGATTGATGCGTACATCAGTCGTTTTGAAACGTTTGCTACTAGTCAGGGTTGGCCTGCAGAAGAGTGGGCAGTCATTTTGTCAGCGCTATTGACGGGTAAGGCATTACAGATGTTCACTGCGTTACCAGCTAACCAACAATCTGATTTTGGTGCTGTGAAGGAGTCTTTGATGAAGGGATTTGACCTCACAGAGGAGGGTTCAGAAAGAAATTTCGATCAGCTAGATTACAAGCAGGTGAAACGTACACTCAGTTTGGTGCACGTTTAGATCACTATTTTGAGAAGTGGTTAGAGTTGAGTGGTACGAGAAAGGAGTTCGCTGAATTGAAAGAGCTGGTTATGAAAGAACAGATTTTGTCAGGTTGCAGTCCAGAGTTAACTATAATTTGAAAGAGACAGCCAGAGACAGCAGGGAGTTGCTGAAGTTAGCAGAGGTGTATAGGGAGGCACGTTTGGGCACTAAGGTGCAGGAGAAACAGTGCCAGGCACAGGTGAGAAGAGTGCAAGGAGACTAGGAGATTTTTCTGCAAAGTCTGCAAACCCAGTGGTGGGCAGAAAGGAGGACAAAGGGACAATAGTGTTTCATTGTCACAAGAAGGGACATGTGGCGAGGGATTGTCGCATGAGGTTCCAGAAGGCAGCAGCCTTGCAAGAGGTTGATAAGGGTCACCAGGGGAAACGACCTGCAGTGGAACCAAAAGGGATCCAATCTGAAGAGGGTGGAGTGCGGCCTATGGCTAGCATTGGACAGCAGTCAGTGTCAGGGATGGAGGGCACTAGGCTGAGTGGTTCATTACCAGTGGAAGAAGGGTGGATCGGCCAGCAGAGGGTGAAAGTGTTCCGGGACACTGGTTGTTCATGTGGTGTAAGAACAACGCTGGTCGAGGAAGGGATTTGACAGGGCAAATCCAGACCTGTACTCTAATCGATGGCACTGTGAGGGAGTTCCCAGTTGCTAAGATGGAAGTACGTACCCCTTACTTCTCAGGCGAGTTGTCTGCGCTGGTGATGGAGAAACCCCTTTTGATTTGATCGTTGGAAATATTCCAGGTGCAAGGGATCCAGGGGATCCTGAGTTGTTGACTGCTACAGGGCAGCAGTTCAAACACGGAGCAAGAAGGAAGAAAAGGTTGAAAAACCCTTAGTCTTTCCCGCAAGGAGTCAGGATAGATGTGCCTGATGGTTTAGGGCAGCGCGGGGAACAAGACCTTGCCTAAAGTCGGGGGGTTTGGAAAGAGGGGGAAAACAGGTTTTTTTAGAGGAGGGAGACAAAATTTTCTGGTGAAAGGGGGGATTTTTGTCCCGATGTTCCCCAAAGGGGAAGACAGGAAAGGGTACAACCGGGGGTACCAGCAGTTTTCGGGACATGTCATTTCGTGGGTCAGAGTCACTCTGGGGGGTCATTCGGCACCGGGAAAACAGCTGCCCCAATCTTTGTTATTTTCACGGGCCAGGTGCAATGGCAACATAAAAGCTTTTCTGCTGTATTTTCGTGTGCAAAGGTCAGCCACAAAGGGGTGAAGGGGAAGGGCCTTTTAAAACAGCCCCTTTAATTTACACCCATAAGAGTGGGTTATTGATTGGCCCCCAATCTCGCCCGTTCCAAAGGGGGGCACGGGTAGTTTTTTCGCTCGTGGCTGCGCCCAGATATTTCAAAAGCAGCGCATTGAAAGGCGTAGTACGCAACGGCGTGAGGGTATGGACATTTTTTCTCGCGGGGTGTCCCCGTCACAAATTCCAGTGACGGGGGGTCACGTTACCTCAGGGTAGGGAGGTCAACATTTCTAGGATCACACAGCTTCTCACTCCCCCCTACCACCCACAATGCATGGCTGGGGGGAAAGATTCTTTTGGTGTGCTAAAGGGCTCTTAAAGAAGTTGTGGGGAAAAAACGGCAGAGGGGACCATTACTTCCGCGGCATTGTTCCCCTACGGGAACCCCCTCGGAGAGCCCCGGCTTTTCCCATTTGAGCTGCTGTAGGGGGGGACAGTCAGGGGGACCAGTGTGTTATTTTCAAAAGAGCGTGGTCCGGAGAACAGAGTCGAAGAGGTCAAAACCACTTATCAGTTTGTGGTGGACTTACGCAAAAGGCTAGAGGAGACATGTAAGCTGCAAGGGAAAGTTTTGCAGGAGGTAGGGTCGTTCAGAAGAAGCAAAAATGACAGGAAGGTGAGGAAGCAATCCCTCAAGGGGGGAGATCCAAGTCATGTTACTGCTTCCCACGGATCACAACAAGCTGCTGATGCATTGGAAAGGACCATTCACAAACATTTAAAAGGTAGATCAGGATTACCGAATTGATGTGAATGGGAACCAAAACTTTCCATGCGAATTTGCTCCGCAAATATATTCAGCGTTTAGACTCGGCACATGGGCGCGCAGCAATCATTGATGGAGGTGAAGGAGACCCAGCAGAAGAAGGGGAATTTTGTTGCCTGAGTTTCCAGGAGAAGAGTCTACAGGATGTGTCACTGTAGAAGGGCTAACAGTAGGAACAGGAGGAAGCTAGGGGGCTCCTAAAACAGTAAAAGGGCGTCCCTGACTGATAAACCAGGGAGGACAACTCTAAGACCTGTTACGGTGGAGTTAACATCGCAAAAACCGTACATGTTTAAACCCTACCCGGTCCCGTATGCCACCAAACGAGTGATCGAGGAGGAGGTGGAAAAGATGTTGGACCTTGGGGTGATCGAACCGTCCAAATCATCGTATAGTGCACCTGTCGTCTTAGTGAGGAAAAAGTCGGTGAGCATCGATTCTGTGTGACAATAGACGTCCTGAACAGTGTCACCAAAGGTCGATGCAGAAGTCATACCGAACGTGGAAGACCTGTTCGCTCAGATCGCCACAAGCAAGAAACAAATTATTTTACCAGGGTAGATCTGAGCAAGGGTTATTGGCAAATAGCCTTGAGTGAGGACTTTAAAAGAAGTCACAGCATTCTCCACTTCTATGGGCTATACAGTGGCGAGTACTTCCTTTTGGTATGGTCAACGCACCTGCAGTTTTCTCTCGGATGATGAGGAATTATTGACGGGTTTGGAAGGCTAGTGAATTTCATGGATGAAAATTCTGATTGCCCTCTGAGACATGGAGGAGCATATGAGGCAGCTAGAGCATTTTAGAGAGGTTGAGACGAGCCAATCTCACAGCCAACCAACAAAGTGCCAGATTGGTTTTCCAACCCGGAGTTCCTAGGGTTTTTTGTTGGAGGCGACACAAAGCAGCCAAAAAAGGGAAAAGGGTGGAGAAGATGATGAATTCAGAGGACCAAGGACCAAAACAGAAGTCAGGGTCTGCTGGGTTTTTTATTGTTTTCTATAGGGAGTTTGTACCAAATTTTGCAGCAATCACGAGTCCTCTCAGTGATTTGGCAAGGCAGGGAAACCCTTGGGGCGAGTGGTCAACGCTGAGAGAAAACAGCGAAAGTGCAGAACGATAGGTCCCTCCCCTCTTGAAGTACGGTATGTCAAAACATTTTTTTTTGCGTACGATGCATCAGGGTGGGGGAGTAGGTGCAGTATTTTTGAGGGCACGGGGGGTCGAGTTTCCTGTAAAGTATGCTAGCAGGAAGCTGCGAAGTGTAAAGAAGGGTACGCAACGTAGAAAAGGGTTTTGGCTGTCGTGTGGGCCGGCAGAAATTCCACAAATACTTGTAGGGGGAAAGAGTTCGTGGTAGGACTGATCATAAACCACTCAAATTCCCGCGGAGGTGCAGCTGAAAAAAACAGCAGGGTGCGGGTTTGGGCAATGGCACTGCAGCCTACAGGTATCGAGCCCAGTACTTCCCAGGTCGGCGATGGGGAGCTGATATTTAACCCGTGTAGTCTAGAAGCTGCAATCAGGGGCCAGTCTACGGGGTGCATAGCTATTTTTTAATTATGGGTTGATTAATTTTATGTTGATTGGATAGGGGTTATTCCCATTGGCTAGGGTTTTCGTATTTTTTTGTGAGATTTCATGTAATGTAGTTATGTTTGGAGCATACGTCGTTGTGTGTAATGCATGTTTTGCGAAAAGTGAGGTGGGATTCCCTGTGGGTGTCATGGATCGTGTCATTTAGATTGTGCTTTCTGTATTGTGAAGAGAAGATGTGGCAAATCCGCAGGTGGGGGATTGATAGGTGCGCCGGGGGTTTTATCAAAAAATGGTTGAAAAAAAAGGAAAAAGCGCAGTATGATAACCCATTGGGGTGATTTCGAGTGTAAGGATAATTTGAAAACCGTTGGAAAATTTTGCAAAATGCACGTGTAGTGTGGTGTCAGCAAATTCGGTTGTTGTTTTTTTTTTGTACCGTTTTTTTGAGAAAAGTGAGCTTTGTCTTTTGAAAGGGGAAAAAAATTGTCACGGAAAAAAATGAAAAAACAAATTTCGGGTCAGTCGCAGCCATTTCAGTTGACGTAGTCCAAACGCAAACATTTCTTTTCCCAAGAGACGACTTCAGTCAGGATATACTTCCCGGATACGACACTGCCTTTACGCCTCAAGTCGTTCATCGATTATCCCCTTAGTCGGCGCGGGCGGCAGGCTGGGCTGCTATGTGAAACGTTGCCGTGATGAAACAACGACCCCCCGTCGGGCCGCTTTTTTGTATAACTTTCCCTTGATGTTAGCGTTTGTGACGAAGATTCAATCCCTTAACATTTTTTGGCCCTCCTTGTGTTTGTGTGCGTGTGCATGTTGGTGGTGTGTACGAAGTGTGATGCTACGATGTATTTTTATGTATGTTAGTGGTTTTGTGGTGTGTGGTGTGTGTGTGTGTGTGTTGTGTGTGTGTGCATGACTGTGGTAAGGGGTGAAGGTGGGTGGGGAGAGAGAGAGAGGGGTTTGGGCTTGTTCTAAATAAAAAAAAAGATTTATTTGTCTCCAAATAAAAATTTAATTGTGTTGTGCGTTTTTAAAAGTCAACAAGGGCATAATAAAAAGGGGTGGAGGGTGGGGGGGGAGGGGGTAATGCAGCCCTTCACCCCACAAAAATAAAAAAAAAGTTCTGCCATAAATAAAGAGGATTAAACAAAATGGTTGCATTTTCCAACAGTCTGCAAAAATTGAAAAATGCTTCTTTAAAATAGAGCAAAGAAGAAGCCACAATTTTCAAATCACACATCAACCTCAAAAATAGGACATTGCGACGGATAGGCCTAGACATGAAACGGTCATTGAAACGGGTAGGTTTACACACGGGGTTGCGGGGGGTGGAGGGGGGTTAGTAATGGTTTTCTCTTTTCCCTCTCTCTTCTCTCTCTCTCCTCTCCTCTCTCTCTTTTCCCCTCTCCTCAACCACACAACACTGATAAAAACCAATTTTTTTGTCGATTAACTAAAGGGGTTGTAACCCAACCCCATGCCTGCACGAGGAGGAGGGGAGGGGGAGAGGAGAGAGACGAGAAGAGAGGGGGACAGAGAGAGAGACAGGAGGGCAGAGAGAGATTGGGTGATGAAACCCCCTGTGTCGGCATGTCATTATAAAACTAAACATCAGGCCATGTGGGGCCGGTATGGGGGGTCTGGTTTTCCCCCGCCTAGTTTTTAGCAAAGGGGAGTAAAAAACCCCGAGGTTTAATGATTTCTAAAGAAAAACAAGGTTGGCATTGCTTTTTCCTTTTACTATATATAAAAAAAAGTTAAAAATCTGCCCTGGGGTTATGTCATATATAAACTTGATTAGACTAGACTAAAGTTGCCCAGATGAAGTCCCCACCGTATACGGTATGTTCGGGGTTTACTTGCCAATAATAAAAATGCATAAAGTTTGTCATGCCTTTTTTCATCCTTTGGAAAACGAAAAAATGCCAGCCCTCAAATCGATTTTTTTGCGGCGTTTTTAAAACCCATAGCGCTGCAGGTTCGCCCCCTTGTTTTTGCGGTGCTATGTTGGAGCTGGTTTACACGTGCGGGTAAGGGCCGTAAAATAGTCCGCGGGGCTTACGGGGAAAAACCCCCAAATGTGTATTCGTAATGTAGTATGCTCTGTTCAGTGTCGCGTCAGCCAATTTTGGGACGTGAAGAGGCTATTTTTAGTCCTACGGAGACGCCTGTCCAGCAGACAGCTAAGTGTGGACCCACGTCTCGTGGTCTGGCCGAGGGTCTCGGCGCCTGGGGCAGACTAAGCAGCCAATTTGCAGGACCCGCGCCGAAGTTAAGTCAGACGTCGCCCGGGTTTAAGTAGGGAAAGGGGGAAGGTATTGTGTGGTGGGGGGAAAAACAAACTAATTAATTTAATGACCATGCCCCCACAGAGGCAAGGCAGTGTGTGACTGTGACGATTTGAACGTCATGGAATTTGAAGGGAGGAACCTTTTACAAAGCGGGAAAAATTTTGCCAATGGTACCACCTTTGACAGACAGGAAGGGATAAGAAAGTGAGGGGGAGGGGAGAGAAGAGAAGAGAAGAGAAAGAAGAACCGGGGAAGAGAGGGGGAGGTTCGGGAGTAGGCTCTGACGGAGAAGAGCAGAGGAGAGGGGGTGAACAAACGAGTGAAGATTGCACCAGATAGGTTGCGGGAAGGGCTAAGGAGGATGTGGAGAGAGAGTTGCAACTGTGAAGGAAAAAAAAAAAAAAAAGAAAAAAAACAACCCTGTCCCTTTTTTTAGAGAGATAGAAGAGAGAGAGAGGAGAGTGCAAAGCGTTTAAAGCAGGAAGAAAAAAAGGGAACAGACGTGTTGGTGACTGTTCAATTGAACCGGGGTTGCCCCTACCCGGAGGCCATTTATCAAAAGTCCAACCCGACCCAAACCCCCCGGGCTAATGACCAGTGCCGCAGTCGACCCGACCGTGCCCGCAGTCCCAACTGACCAGTGCCGCGTTGTGTCGGATGGGGTTTGTGAAATCAGGGGAAAAAAAAAAAAAAAAAGAAGAAAAGGAAAAAGGGGATTCGTGAATAGTTTAAAATTCACCCGGCCCGGTAAAGTAGAAAACTATTTTACCCGGGTTTGTTAAAGTGATTTAGCAAAAGGTTTGGAAATTCAAGGAAAGAGAGAAAAGTTTTATTTTTTTTGACTCATATGCATTGGTTTGGTTCTATGTTGTTTTAGTAAAAGTTATAGACTTTACTGGGTTTTAGTGACGAAAAAGCTGATATATGAAGGAATTTTAAAAAGTGTGAGTGGTTTGGGCTGTGCGTTCCTTCTTCCATGACTAACCCGAGGTTTTGGGCCTGAGCCATGATGTTCAAACGGATCCCGGTCCAAGAAACCCCAAAAAACGTGTGAAGAAAGACAGGAAAAGGGCAGGGCGGAGGTGTGATGGTGGAGGAGAAGAAGGGTGCCTTGTTAAACTTTAATTGCAGCAGGATTTAGGCCCAAAAAACAGTATTTAAAGCACAGTTTGACCCACAAAACCCCCAAATTTAATAACTTAGGGAGGAAAAAATACAAAGGAAAAAATCTCAGAGGGGAAATGGGTGAGAAAAGCAAGGCCCAATAAAATGCGGAAAAAATGTGATCAAATAGGGCCCAAAGTGTAGCAGACAGAAAAAGAAAACAGTTTGTATGAACAGAATGGACCTATGACTGCTGAGTTGGATGATCTGCGACGAGGCGAAAGAAGAGAAGTAGGGGGGCATGTGTTCTGAAAGAGTGGAAAAACTGAAAGAAGTGAATGATGGTGATGGTTTGACAGTTGGGGGGCTTTTGCGGGGGATAATCGCGTTATATTGGGGGGGGGGGGGGGGGCCCTCCTGTTTATGGTGGTGGGGGAGGGGTATGATGCGTGTGTCATTTCGGTGGTGAGGCATTGAATGGGATGGGGGGGGGGGGAGAAGTGGACAGAAATGACATTGTAAGGGCACACAGTGGGGGGGCTAGGCGGGGGAGCAGGGGAAAAGATTGTGAAATTTTGTCATGGAAGAAAAGAGGAACTGCCCGGAAAAAGAAGTAAGAGGGCAATGGAAGAAAGGGAGTCAGCTAGCGACGGGTTTAATCGAGGCAACAAAAAATTGTACAAAAGGGAAAAACAACAAGGAAAAGTAGCAGTGTTGTTAAAGGCAAGCTGACCCTTCAAGCACGTAAAGCAGATATGGCAGACGTTTGGGGGGGAAAAAAATGATGATGTTCGTGATGTGCCTGTACCCGAACCCCCCCCCCTAATCCAAAACCCCAACCCCCTTTCCGTCCCTGAAATAACCCTCTCCCCTCCGCCCCCTCCCCCCCCTCCCTCAAGGTTGTGATGAAGCCACGTTGAAAACCCCGCAGACCGGAGACCAGAGGGAGGAGGGTGGAGAGCGTGCATCACCAGCCTCTCTCTCTCCCTCCACAACAGAAGAGCGTGACAGGAGGGCGACACCAGAGATATCTCTGGCGACACGCAGTACGGCGAACAGGTCTGGTCCAGGCGCACCAAGCCAGGTCACTGGTACGCAGCGTGCAGGCAACACGGGAAACTCGCGAAATCGCGGGCAGTCACTGGGACCGCGTTCATACGCTGGCTCCCTTGCGGGTGATAGCGGGCGAAACAGTAACTTGAACAAAGCTAGCTCACAAAGAGGGGGACGTACGTCACGCTCGAGTACCAGCAATAATAAATAACATAAGGCCGATCACCAACCGTCAAGACTTAATTTCCTAAATTACAATGTTGAAAATTTGAAAAATAAACTCGCTGACATTTCTTTCCTTGATTTTGTTAACAAATATGATATAATTTGTTTAACAGAAACTTTCATCGATCATGCTTTTGATTTCAGTTTTCACTTTAAAAATTTATGTTGCGTTTAGTGCTCGTGCTAAGAAACTGTCTGTGCATGGACGCGTTTCTGGAGGAGTTGTTGTTCTTGTTAAAAAAGACTTGGCAAATGTTATACAAAAAATTGAAATTGATTGTGAGAATGTTGTCGTGATTCAAATTGATAAATGTGTGTTTGGTTTAGATAAAGATGTTGTGTTTGTGGGGTGCTATGTTGTCCCTGAAGGAGGGCCCTATATAGACAAACTAATCTCACAGATGGTATACTTATGCTTGAAGATAGTCTGCTGCAGTCTTTCTGATAGGAATGTATATTATATTATGTGTGGTGATATGAACGCCAGAACGGGTAGTGAGCAGACAAAGGAGGAAGAAATGTATAATTATGTGTTTAATGTGCAAAATGTGATGACAACAAAAATGATGAAACTGTTTCTATGAAAAGATGTTCAAAAGATAAAATTGTAAACAAGTTTGATCGTTCCTTGTTGGCCCTTTGCTTTTTGTTGATTTGTGTATTCTGAATGGTTCGTGTGACACAGATGCTGATGGAGAATTTACTTTTGTTGCTCCCCAGGGTTGTAGTGTAATTGATTATTTTTTAGTATCTTGTGAACTATGTTTATATTGTGCTTTAAAGGTGGGGGATACTCTCTTTTCTTGGCATTTGCCAGTCCAGTTTACATGGAATTATTGTCCTGTGAAAAAAGATGTACCGTTAGTTGACAGGGTGAGTGAGGAGCGAGTGGTGTGGACAGAGGAAAATGTACAAACGTTTAAGAATGAATTGAATTCTGATGATTTTAAACAGTGTTTGGTTACAGCTATGAACAACATGATAGTTGATGTAAATAAGTGTGTGAATGGTTTTGTTAATGCTTTATATGGAGCTGCGGCATGTATGGTAAGGAAAGTAGGAGGGAGGAAAAAAACAAATGAAGATTGGTTTGACGATGAATGTGAGAAAAAGAAG
>CM031598.1:61193933-61208668 GCA_018398815.1 Conus ventricosus | reverse complement strand
ACATAAGAAACCATCGGGGGAATTTGTTTGTCTATAGGGGGGCCCCCCTTTCAGGGACAAATAGCCCCCAAAACAAACATCTTTTCAAAACAACACACATTTACATTGATACGACAACATTTCACATCATTCATTTTTTGTATAACATTTGCCAAGTCTTTTTAACAAGAACAACAACTCCTCCAGAAACGCGTCCATGCACAGACAGTTTCTTAGCACGAGCACTAAACGCAACATAATTTTTAAAGTGAAAACTGAAATCAAAGCATGATCGAGAAAGTTTCTGTTAACAATTATATCATATTTGTTAACAAAATCAAGGAAAGAAATGTCAGCGAGTTTATTTTTCAAATTTTAAACATTGTAATTTAGGAAATTAAGTCTTGACGGTTGGTGATCGGCCTTATGTTTATTTATTATTGCTGGTACTCGACGTGACGTACGTCCCCCTCTTTGTGAGCTAGCTTTGTTCAAGTTACTTTTTCGCCCGCTATCACCCGCAAGGGAGCCAGCGTATGAACGCGGTCCCAGTGACTGCCGCGATTTCGCGAGTTTCCCGTGTTGCCTGCACGCTGGTACAGTGACCTGGCTTGGTGCGCCTGGACCAGACCTGTTCGCCGTACTGCGTGTCGCCAGAGATATCTCTGGTGTCGCCCTCCTGTCACGCTCTTCTGTTGTGGAGGGAGAGAGAGAGGCTGGTGATGCACGCTCTCCACCCTCCTCCCTCTGGTCTCCGGTCTGCGGGGTTTTCAACGTGGCTTCATCAGCAACCTGTGAGTGGAGGTGGGAGGGGGGGGCGTGATGGAGAGGGGGTTGATTTTCATGGTGGACGAGGAAAGGGTTAGGGTTTGGATTAGGGGTGGTGGTGGTTCAGGTACAGGCACATCACGAACATCATCATTTCTTTCCCCAAACTGTCTGCCATTATCTGCTTTACGTGCTTGAACGTCAGCTTGCCTTTAACAAACACTGCTACTTTTCCTTGTTGTTTTGCCATTTGTACAATGTTTTGTTGCCTGCGAGTTAAATCTGTCGCTAGTCTGACTCCCTTTCTTTCCAGTTGCCCTCTTACTTCTTTATTCCCGAGCATTCCATCTTATTCTTCCACTGACTAAATTTCACAATCATTGTCCGTGGCTCCCCCGGCCTAGCCCGCCCCACTGTGTGCCCTTACAATGTCATCTTCTGTCCACTTTCTTTCCCCCCTCCATCCCATTCAATGCCTCACACACGCATGAGCACACGCATCATACCCCTCCCTCCCACCACCATGCACAGGAGGGACCCCCCCCCCCCCCCCCCAATATACGCAGATTATCCCGCCGCGAAAAGTCCTCCAATCTGTCAAACTCATCAGCCAGTCTATTCACTTCTTTCAGTTTTCCACTCTTTCAGACACACATGCACACCTATCTCTTCTCTTTCGCCTCTGGTCGCAGATCATCCAACTCAGCAGTCATAGTGTCCATTCTGTTGCATAGCAAACTGTTTTCTTCTTCTAGTCTGCTACATCGTTGGCCTATTTGATCACACTTTTCCGCTACTTTAGTTAGGCCTTGCTTTATCTCACCCAGTTCGTCTCTGACGATTCTGTTCCGTTGATTTGTTCCTCCCTAAGTTCAGTTAAGTGTGAGTTTTGTAGGTCAAAATGTGCTTTAAATGACTGACTTTGGGCCTCAATACCTGCTGCAATGTGAGAGAGATTAACAGAGGCACCCTTCTTCTCCTCCACCATCACACTCTCCGCCCTGCCCTTTTCCGTGTCTTTCATGTCACACGTTTCTTGCGTAGTTCTTGGACCTGGATCCGTTTGAACATCATGGCTCAGTGTCAACCTCGGGTTATGTCAGTGGAAGAAGGACTAGCGCACAGCCCAAACACACTCACAGCTTGCTTACAATCTCATTCATATATCATGCATTCGTCACATCAAACCACTAGTAAAGTCTATAACTTTACTACACATGATCATAGAACCAAACATCAATGCATATGGAGTCAAACAAAATAAAACATTCTCTCTTTCCTTGAACTTCACAAAACCATTTGTCTAAACCCATCTTTAACAAACCCCGGGTAAAATAGTTTTTCTACTTTACCGGGCCCAAAGGTAAATCTTAAATTTTTCACGAACCCAACCCCCCTTTTTCTTTTTTTTTTTTTTTTTTCTTTTCCTGTCACTTTCACAAACCCAGTCACGACACAACTGCGGCATGGTCAGGTTGGACTGCTGGAAACGGGTCGGGCCCGGACTGCTGGAAACGGGGTTCGGGTTAGCCCGGGCTGGCTTTGGGTCGGGTTGGGGGACGGGGTTGGGAAAGTGGCCTCCCAGGAAATGAGGCGCCCCGGGTTTCAGATAAACCGTGACTACCAGACATCACCCTGTTCCCCTTTTTTTTTCCCTCATTAACGCTTTGCACTCTCTCTCTCTCTCTCTTCTAGTTGCTCTATAAAAATGGAAAGGGGGTTGTTTTTCTTTTCTTTTTTTTTTTTTTTTCTCTTAATCTTTAGCAATTTTCTCTTTTAAAAATCTTCCTTAGCCCTTTCCTCTGCAGACTCTACTGGGCAAATGTTTCCCAGCTCGGTTCGGGTTCACTCCCCTCATCTCTTGTTTCTTCTTCGCCCGACCCTACCCCAGAACCCCCTCCCTCTCTCTTGGTTTTCTTTCTCTTCTTTTTTTTTTTCCCTTTTTTTTTTTCTCTCACCCCCCTCACTTTCTTATCCCTTTCCTTTCCCTGTAAAAGGGTGATACCTTTGGGTGGGGAATTTTTCCCGCATTGAAAAAGGTTACCTCCCTTCAAAATTCCTTTGGAAACGTTCAAATCGTCACGGGGTCCATTACGGCCTTGCTCTCTGTGGGGGGCCAAGGGGTTTCTTTTAAATTAATTAGCTTTTTTTTTTCCCCCACCCACACAAAAACCTTCCCCCTTCCTACTTAAACCCGGGCCGAGGGTCGGGATTTAAAACTGGGGGCCTGGCCCTGCAAAGGGGGGCGGGCCCTTAGTCTCCCCAGGCCCGAAAAACCCATCTGGCCAGCCCCTACGAGAGGGTCGGCCCCAGCTACTTAGTCTGTCTGCGGGACAGTGCTGTCCCCGGGAGACAAAAAATACCCCTCTTCACTGTGCCTAATTGGGGCGCGACACTGAAGCAAAAGGCAAATTTACATTACCGGACGACATTTTGGGGGTTTTTCCCTTTAAGGGACCGCGGACTAGGTTACGGCCCTTAGTCAGCAACTTTGTAAATTTCAGCTCCAACTTTACAAAACCGCAAGAAGAAGGGGGCAAGCCTGCAGCGCTTCGGGTTTTTCAAACCTCGCAACAAAATCGATTTTTGAAGGGGTGGCATTTTTCGTTTTCCAAAAGGGTGAAAAAGGCATGTACAAAATTTAATTTATTTTATTAATTATTGGAAAAGTAAACCACTTTAAACAATACCGTATACGGGGTGGGGACTAAGCATCTGGGCAAATTGAGGCTAGGGCTAGATCAAGTTTATAGGATACTATGAACCACAAGGGGGAATTTTTTAAAAGTTTTTATATATATATTAAGGGAAAAAGCAATCGGGGATACCTTGGGTTTTTTCTAGAAATCATTAACGCTATGGTTATTTAAAAGTCCCGTTAGCTAAAAACTAGGCAGCGGGGGAAAAACCCGACCACGATACCGTGCCCCACATGGCCAGTGATGTTTTTTTGATAATGACAGTGCCCACACCGGGTTTTTATCACCCAATCTCTCTTTCTCTCTCTCCCGTCTCTCTCCGTTTCTCTTTCTCTGTCCCCTCTCTCTCTCTCTCTCCCCTTTCTCTCTGCGTGCAGTTTCATGCGTGTGTGTAAACCCTTTATTAAACTGACAAAAAATTGGGTTTTAGGTTTAGTGTGTGTTTTTGTGTGTGAGAAAAGGGGAGAGAGAGGAAAAGGGGAGAGAGAGAGAGAGAGAGAGAGAAGAGAGGGGAGAGAGAAAACCATTATACCCCCCCCCCCCCCCACATACTCGTGTGTAAACCTCAAAGTATAATGACCCTTTCATGTTTTAGGCCTTTCTTTGTCGCAATGTCAAATTTTTAAGGGGGATGTGTGTATTTGAAAAGGGGTGCTTCTTCTTTGCTCGAATTTTAAAGAAGACATTTTTTGCAAATTTTTGCAGACTGTTTGGAAAATGCAACCAGTTTTTTTTAAAAATCCATCTTGTATTGAGGGCAGAACTTTTTTTCTATTTTTTGTGGGATGAGACGGACGCATTACCACCCTCCCACCCCCCACCTCCACCCCTTTAAATTATGCCTTTGGGTTGGACGTTGTTATAAACTGACCAACACAATAAAGTTTGATTTGGAGACAATAAAATGGTCTTTTTTTTTAATTTAAAAACAAGCCACAAAACTCTCTCCTCTCTCTCCCCACCCCACCTTCACCATCTTAAACCACAGTCATGCACCACACACCCCAACACACACACACACACACACACAACACACACACCCCACATACATACAAAAATACATGCGTATGCATCCCACACATGCAGTGCACACCGCACCTACATGCACACGCACACAAACACAAGGAGGGCCAAAAAATGTGTAGAGGGCATTTGAATCTGTCGTCACAAACTGCTGAAGCAGTTCAAGGGAAAGTTATGACAACAAATGCGGCCCGACGGGCGTCGTTGTTTTCATCACGGCAGTTTCACATAGCAGCCGCGAGCCTGCAGCCCGCGCCGACTAAGGAGATAATCGACGAACGGACTTGTAGCTGTAAGAGGCAGTGTCGTATCTCGGTAATGTAGTATGCTCTGACTGAAGTCGTTCTGCTTGGAACCAGAATGTTTGCGTTTGGACTTACGTCCCAACTGAACTGGTGGCGACTGACCACGAATTCGGTTTTTTCTATTTTGTCCTGAATTTTCCCTTGCAAAGACTATGCTCAGCATTGTCTCAAAAAACGGTCAAAAAAAAAAAACACCGAATTTGCTGACCACGCTACCGTGCAGTTTTTGCAAAATTATTTACACAACGTTACAATTATCACTGTATCACTCTAATTCACCCCATGGTTTATTACGTGCGCTTTGCTTTTTTTTTCAACTCATTTTTGAAAAACCCTGTGCCACTAGCAATCCCTACGCGGATTTGCCACTTTCTCTCACAACTATATGAAACAAATCTAATAGACAGCCCTGCACCTCATGGATCTCCTCCTACTTATCGCAAACGTGCTTACTACACAGCGACTGTATGTCCAAACTAACTACATTCATGAAAAGCTCACAAGAAAATACGAACCAAGCCAAATGGAATAACCATTCCAATCAACATAACGTAATCAACCATTTATTACAAAGTGCTACACCCGATATGACTGACTCCCTGAGTTGCAGCTGTAGCTACCGCTAAATAGTCACTCTACATCGCGCCTGGAATGTACTGGACGATACTGTAGGCTGCAGTGCATTGCCAACGCAGCCCTGCGTTTTTCAGCGCACCTGAGAATTGATGGTTTGATCGTCTTACACGAACCTTCCCATACAAGATTTGTGAATTTCTGCAGCCCACACCAGCCAAACCCCTTCTTACGTGGTACCTCTTACCTTGTAGCTTCCTCTAGCTATTACAGGAAACTGACCCCGTGCTCTGCAAAATAGCACCATCACCCTGTGCTTGTACGCACAAAAGGTTTTGACATTCGGTAGCTTCAGATGGGACGGGAACTGCGTTCTAGCCGTTCGTGCTTGCTCTGCAGCTCTGACCATCGCCACTGCGGTTTCCTCCTTGACCAAATCACTGAAGGACTCGTGATTGCTGCAATTGGACAAACTCCTATAGAAACAATAAAACCTAGCAGATCCTGACCTTTTGGTTGCTCTCTGATCACATCTTCTCACCTTCCTTTCTGCTGCTTTGTGTCGCCTCAACAACAAAACTAGAACTCAGGCTGGAAAACCAATCGGGCATTGTTGGTCTGGCGAGATTGCTCGTCCAACCCCTAAAACGCTCCTAGTGCCTCAAATGCTCCTTGCTAATCAATCGAATGTCATCCAGAAATTCACTACGCCTTCCAAACCCTCATAACTTCCTCATCATCCGAGAGAAAACTGCAGGTGCTTTGACCATACCAAAAGGAAGTACTCGCCACTGGTATAGCCCCATAGAAGTGGAGAATGCTGTGACTTCTTTTGAGTCCTCACTCAAGGCTTTTTTCCCAAATAACCCTTGCTCAGATCTATCCTGGTGAAATACTTGCTCTTGCTTGTGGCGATCTGAGCGAACAGGTCTTCCACGTTCGGTATACTTCTGCATCGACCTTGGTGACACTGTTCAGACGTCTATAGCAACACAGAATCGATGCTCACCTGACTTTTTCCCACTAAGACGACAGGTCACTATACGATGATTGACGGTTTCGTCACCCAAGGTCCAACATCTTTTCCACCTCCTCCTCGATCACTCGTTTGGTGGCAATACGGGACCGGGTTTAGGGTTTCACATGTACGGGTTTTTGCGATGTTAACTCCACCGTACAGGTCTCTAGAGTTGTCCTGCCTGGTTTATCAGTCAGGGACGCCCTATACTGTTTTAGGAGCCCCCTAGCTTCCTCCTGTCTCCTACTGTCTAGCCCTTCATACAGTGACACATCCCTGTATGACTCTTCTCCTGGAAACTCAGCAACAAAATCTCCCTTCTCTCTGGGTCTCCTTCACCTCCACAATGATTGCGCTGCGCCATGTGCCGAGTCTCACGCTGAATAATTTTGCGGAGCAAATTCGCATGGAAAAGTTTTGGTTTCCCATTCACATCAATTCGGTAATCCTGATCTACCTTTTCAATGATTTGAATGGTCCTTTCCAATGCATCAGCAGCTTGTTGTGATCCGTGGAAGCAGTACATGACTTGGATCTCCCACCTTGGGGGTTGTTTCCCTCCCCTTTCCCTGTCATATTGCTTCTTCTGAACGACCCTAGCCTCCTGCAAACTTCCTTGCAGCCTTACATGTCTCCTCTAGCCTATTGCGTAAGTCCCCACATACTGAAAGTGGTTTTGACCTCTTCTGACTCCTGTTCTCCGGACCCAGCTCTTTGAGAATACACACTGGTCCCCCGGGACTGTCCGCCCATACAGCAGCTAAAAATGGTGAAAAGCCTGTGCCTCCTGAGGGGCTTCCCTGTAGGTGAACAATGCCGCGGGAAATTTAATGGTCCCAATCTGCGGTCTTTCCTCACAGAGCTTCTTTAAGATGCCCTTCAGCACACCTTTGAATCTTTCCCACCAAGCCATAGCATTGGGGGTGGTAGGGGGTATGAGAAGCTGTGTGATCCCTACAGCCTTTTTGACCCCCTCATCACGCCTGAGTGAACTGTGACCCCCTGTCACTGAGAATTTGTGAGGGCACACCCAGCGAGAAAAGATGTCCACTAGCCCTTCAGCGACCTGTTGCGTATCTACGCCTTTCAATGCGACTGCTTCTGAATATTGGTCGGTAGTCCACGAGCGTCAACACATACCTGTGCCCACCTTTGGAACAGGGCGAGATTGGGCCATCAGATCAACAGCCACTCTCCTGAATGGTGTGTCAATTAAAGGGGGCTGTTTAAGAGGCGCCTTCCTCTTCACCCCCTCTTGTGGTGACCTTTGACACACGTCACATGACATGCAGAAACGTTTTATGTTGCCATTGCACCTGGCAGTGAAAATCATCAAAGATTGGGTCAGCTTTTTTTGCCGGTGCCGAGATGACCCGCCATGAGTGACTCGTGACCCACTGACATGACAGTGTCACGATAACATGTGGTACCTCTGAGTTGTCACCTTCCCTGTCTTCCCCTTGGTGAACACTCGGTACAACATCCCGCCTTTCACCAGAAATTCTTTTCTCACCTCCTCAACCACCTGTTTCTCTCCACCTCTTGCCAACCCCCAAAGACTTTACGAGCGAAGGGTCTTGTTCCTGCGCTGCCCTAAACTCATCAGGCGACACATCTATGCCTGACTTCCTTGCTGGAACGACTAACGGTTTATCAACCTTTTCTTCCTTCTTGTTTCCGTGTTTGAACTGCTGCCCCTGTAGCAGTCAACAACTCAGGACCCCCGGATCCCTTGCACCTGGAATATTTACCAACGATCAAATCAAAAAGGGGGTTTCTCCATCACCAGCGCAGACAACTCGCCTGAGAAGTAAGGGGTACGTACTTCCATCTTAGCAACTGGGAACTCCCTCACAGTGCCATCGATTAGAGTACAGGTCTGGATTTGCCCTGTCAAATCCCTTCCTCGACCAGCGTTGTTTTTTAAAACCACATGAACAACCAGTTCCCCGGGAAAACTTTCACCCCTCTGGCCGATCCACCCTTCTTCCACTGGTAATGAACCCTCAGCCTAGTGCCCTCCATCCCTGACACTGACTGCTGTCCAATGCTAGCCAAGGCCGCACTCCACCCTCTTCAGATTGGATCCCTTTTGGTTCCACTGGGAGGGCGTTTCCCCTGGTGACCCTTATCAACCTCTTGCAAGGCGCTGCCTTCTGGAACCTCATGCGACAATCCCTCGCCACATGTCCCTTCTTGTGACAAATGAAAACCCTATTGTCCCTTTGTCCTCCTTTCTGCCCCACCACTGGTTTTGCAGACTTTGCAGAAAACTCTCCTAGTCCCCCTTGCACTCTTCTCACCTGTGCCTGGCACCCGTTTCTCTGCACCTTTAGTGCCCAAACGTGCCTCCTATACACTCTGCTAACTTCAGCAACTCCCCCGCTGTCTCTGGGTGTCTCTTTCAAATGTATAGTTAACTCTGGACTGCAACCTGACAAAATCTGTTCTTTCATAACCAGCTCTTTCAATCAGCGAACCCTTTCTCGTAAACCCCTCAACTCTAACCACTTCTCAAAATAGTGATCTAAACGGCACCAAACTGAGTGTACGTTTCACCTGCTTGTAATCTACTGATCGAAATTTTTCTGAACCCCCCCTCTGTGAGGTCAAAATCCTTCATCAAAGACTCCTTCACCATCACCAAAATCAGATGTGGTTAGCTGGTAACGCAGTGAACTCTGTAATGCTTACCCGTCAATAGCGCGACAAAATGACTGCCCACTCTTTTGCAGGCCAAACCCTGACTAGTACAAACGTTTCAAAACGACGATGTAACGCATCAATCGAATCTGTTCCTTTAGAGAATTTTGGCAACTTTGGTCGGGGGGGATAACTGGCACAGGTCAATGGAAACGAACTACCATCATCGGGGGTCTCCCTCTGTATTCTCACTCTCTCTGACTCTAATTGAATCCTTAATCTTTCTGTTTCCTGCGTTTCCTGAGTATTGTTAGCTTGAATCCTTTGGGCTGTCTGTTTTCCCGCGTTTCTTTAGCCCGATTATCATTAGCCTGAATCCTTAATCTTTCTGTTTTTCCTGCTTCTAAATGCGACACGGGGTCTTTCCGCTCACTCATCCTTTCCATCTTTTTTTGGGTTTCAATGAATGCTCGCAACTCTTCTCCGAGTAGCCTAAATCACGACGACGCTCACAAGTTGTTCAATAGGGGGGTTCTTTTCGTCCGCCATTATATCTTCTTTTCTCTTTTTTTTTTGAACAAGATTTATTACTACGACAGCCAAACTGGTGGTTACCGACACGAGGACGTAACAGCACAATCCTATGAATGATAATATTAGCTTGGGACAACGTAATTAGTTTTTATAAGACCCTAGCGCCTGACCCAACTATAGAGCGAAATTAAAAGGCAATCTGTGCGAAATTTAAATACTCTGGGCTGAAATGCCAAGCCTAGTGTTAACTATCTTGGAAGCAATGCCAACCTAGTATTTAACTATCTGGGAACATACAGTAAGACACTACCTTTTCTTAGGATTTCAATACTTGAATCCCACCCAGCTTCCTCTCTGAGAGTTGAACAATTATAATAAAAAGGGGCCAGAATTCCTGGGAGGCTCACCAATAAATTGTCAACCTCGGGGGATGTCAGTGGAAGAAGGACTAGCGCACAGCCCAAACACACTCACAGCTTGCTTACAATCTCATTCAATATCATGCATTCGTCACATCAAAACCCCTAGTAAAGTCTATAACTTTACTACACATGATCAAGAACCAAACATCAATGCATATGGAGTCAAACAAAATAAAACATTCTCTCTTTCCTTGAACTTCCACAAACCATTTGTCTAAATCATCATTAACTAACCCGGGTATAAATAGATTTCTACTTTACTTGGCCAGGTGATCTTAAACTATTCACGAATCACTGTCTTTCCTTTTCTTCTTTTTTTTTTCTTTTTTTTTCACTGTCACTTTCACAAACACCAGTCACGACAACTGCTGGCACTGGTCAGGTTGGGCTACTGGCACTGGTCAGGTCGGACTGCTGGGACTGGTCAGGTTAGACCGCTGGCGTTGGTCAGTTGACTGCTATGAAAGTGGCGCTGCCAGGTATGAGGTCGAACCCCGGTTCAGATTGAACAGTGACTACCAGACATCGATCTGTTCTCCTTTCTTTCTTCCTGCATTAATGCATTGCATCTTTTCCCTTCTCTCTCTCTCTCTCTCTCTCTCTCCCCTCTCTCTCTCTCTTCTAGTCTGCTCTATCAATGGACATGGTTGCTTTTCTTTTCTTTTTCTTTTTCTTTTTTTTTCTCTTCATCAGTTAGCAACTCTCTCTCTCAACATCTCTCCTTAGTCTTCCTCTGCAACTCTATCTGGTGCTAATGCTTCAGCTCGGTTTTTGTTCATTCCCCTCACTCTCTGCTCTTCTCTGTCAGAGCTACCCCCGAACCTCTCCCCTCTCTCTGGTTCTTCTTTTTTCTTCTCTTCTCTTTTTCTCACTCCCCTCACTTTCTTATCCCGTTCCTGTCTGTCAAAGGTGAGTACCATTGGTCAGAATTTTTCCTGCCTTGTAAAAGGTTACCTCCCTTCTAAAATTCCATTGGACGTTCAAACCGTCACAGTCACATCTACTGGCCTTGCCTCTCTGTGGTGGTCAATGGGTCATTTAAATTATTAGCTTGATTTTACCCCACCACACAATACCTTCCCCCTTCCTACTTCAAACCGGCGACGTCTGACTTAACTGTCGGCGCTGGTCCTGCAAATTGGCTGTCTTAGTCTGACCCAGGCGCCGAGACCCGTCTGGCCAGACCTATTGAGACGTCGGTCCAGCTACTTAGTCTGTCTGCTGGGCAGTGCTGTCTCCGTGAGGACTAAAAATAGCCTCTTCGCTGTGCCTAATTGGCTGACGCGACACTGAAGTCGTCTGCTTGGGAAACCCAGAATGTTTGCGTTTGGACTTACGTCCAATTGAACTGGCTGGCGACTGACCACGAATGGGTTTTTTCTTTTTTTTGTCCGCGACACTCAGCAAAAAAATTCCACATCAGGTACACGGCGTTCGCCCGCACACCAAGCCTACAACCACAGGCACATGCAGACTTCCCCTAATCTGCCCTTCATAACAAAATCAGCCATCAGATTTTCCCACCCTGGCATTGTCCCTGACGCTAACAGCTGATCTGACATGACTGAATGAAACGAAAGACTGTTCATGACAGCAAAATTTTGAAGCAGCAGGGACACACATTTCAAAAGTGCGAAAATGACAATACAAGCCATAATCATGTCATTTAAGTCAAGTCGACTTCACACGCCTGTGTTTTCCGGGTTGTAAACAATGTCAATTTTCTGGCCAGGTGAAAACGACCAATTCGAGCTTCCCCAAAATTCAATACCGATCACTTTGATGACAATTAAATAGCCTACCTGCAAGTGACCATACACAGACCACCCATCCAACTCTGGCTTTCTTACGGACTTGGAAGTCAACAAATTTAACAAAATGAAGAAAATTACTGAACGCTGCTACTGGTCGCCATCTTGCCTCGAGCCCCGAGAGAGAGAGAGAGAGGAAGAGAGAGACGGTGCGTCACTAAGTGCAGCCTCTCAACATCGCAGAAATGCTTCACAATTTCTTGTGTCTCTCTTGGGGCAAGCCGGAGTCTCAGATGGAAGAATAATCTAAAATGCGGGACAAAGGCAATATTTTTCCAATTAAAGTGTCTATAAGGAGGAAGTTTTCTATGGGGAGGACATCTTGACTGGGGGCAAATCTTTACTGGAGGCACACCCAGTCCCAAAGACAGAAAAAAAATCTTTTAAAGGGAGTTAATCTCTACGAGATGTGAATGTAGGGAAGAGAACGGTTTTGAGGGGGGGGGGGGGGGGGGGGGGGTCTTTACAAGGAAGACGTCTTTACAGGAGACAAATCTTCTCAAAGACGCGGAAGGGTCAGGATCTGTATCCCCGGTTTCGTTTGTAGGAGTTCCATTGTGGACATTGAAGGTATCTGTCCTTTCCCTGTTGATCCGATTGTCGCTGCGGTCTGCCTGTTCTCGGCTGGATTCCTGTTCACCACATTTCACATCTGACAGTGTCATAGTATGAAGTCTGAAAAAACACAAACGTGGTTTTTTCTTGGGGCCAAAGGCTACTTTTGTCCGCAGTCCATTGCGCCTGTACTAGCTTTTTGGCCAAGCGAACCACCGTGTGTGGGGTGTGTGTGTGTGTGTTTCAAACTAGACATTATCAAGGGCCCAAAGGGTTGGCGAACAGGCTATCAACCCGAGAACAGGCGGCACACGGAGCTCCAGCCAATAAGAGAGCAGGAACGGATGAATGCATGGTGAATGCTTTCACAATGCGCTGCGGAACTCCACTGACACGAACGCAAGATATGCATCCTCGGCCCTTTGCGGCCGGAGGTGTTCTGAAAACTTTTCCCAGCATCGCGACCGTGAGGTGGAGAGAATGAGCCATTCACTTCGCTTCCACGCACAATCTTGTATTGATCCGGACTCGCACTCGGACCAGAACAAACATTTCTCATGGTAAGCATACTGTACACTCTGCCATGTACGTGGGTTTTCATTGGGTTTCTTCCTACTCCACTTTTCTTTTCTTGTCTCCCCGCCCCCGCCCTACCCAACACCCCTCCCCCCGTCTCTCTCTCTCTCCACTCACTCTCTTTCTCACTCTCACTCATTCTCTCTCTCTCTCTCTCTCTCTGACTGAAAATATACACAACATGTTGCAAAATTTACATGTACTTACAGTCCTCTACATTCTTGGCAAGTCGCTGAAAATATACAAAACGTGTCGTAGTCTGTATTTTACACTATAGTAAATCTACGGTCCCGGGGAAGACGACTCTCCGGAGACAAACTGCGTCAACCTAATTTCTCCTGTTCCAAGTCGTCCGCTATCGAACGAAGCGCTAATCACGGAAACCACATGTTTCCTGTCCTTCGCTCCTCTCTCTCTCCTCATCTCTCCTCTCTCCTCTCTCTCTTCTCTCTCCCCTTCTCTCTCTCTCCTCTCCTCTCTCTCTCTCTCTCTCTCTCTCTCTCTCTCTCTCTGCCAGCCTGCGTGGATGTCAATAAAGTATTCATGAAGTGAAGCACATAGTTCCTGCTGTCAGAGAGAGAGAGAGAGAGAGAGAGGAGGAAGACAGGCTGAGAGAGACAGAGAGAGAGGGGGGAGAAACATAGAGAGATAGGAGGGAGACAGAGAGAGAGGGAGAGAGAGGGGAGGAGACAGAGAGAGAGAGAGGGGAGACAGAGAAGAGAGAGAGAGAGAGAGAGAGAGGAGAGAGAGAGAGAGAGTGGACGGCAGCCCGGACTTTCCCATACCTTCCGCTGACCACACACCAGTCACCGGCCTACTGTGTCCACAACTGGACGCGTCTAAGGCGGACGTCCATCCATTAGTGCGTAAACAGGCTTAAAGTCCGTCCAATCCAGACCAGCAAATGGATATCGGGAAATTTGATAAGAAAACCGGGCGTTTTGCCGTGTTTTCATCGAGTCGCCTATCCGGCGTAAAGCCGTGACTTTAAGGCATCTTACCTCCGGCCTTTGACACTGCATAGCGGGGATTCGTCAAAGCCTCACAATGTTTTTTGATAAGGGGTTTTCTATTCGGAAAAATTGGGTTATTTGAAAGTTGCCAGGTCCGTCTTTACTCGCGGCATATTTTCCCTTAAAAAGAATCTTTGATAGCGCGCGCGTGCGTGCGTGCGTGCGTGTGTGTGTGTGTGTGACGATTTAAAACACGGCTCAAGTGTAGCACTCATACATGACAATAATAGCCAGGATGGGGGGGGTGGGGGAATTATCCCCCCCCCCCCCCCCCCCCCGACAGTCCGTCCCCACGGAGTGCACCCAGCCATGGGACACACCAGCGGATTGATGGACGAAAAACCGCCTTTATCACTCAACACACTCACTCCAAACCTGGCCAGCAATCGATACCTCTGTCACGCCTGTTTCTGCCGATGGAACCACCCCTCCTGTCATAATAATCATGTCCAACAGTACGCAGTTTGCTGAACTCTGCCTGCAAGCAAAGGACATTAAGAAGCTTTCAGGTCTGAACTCTTCTGCGCTCGTCCCACAATTACCGAGGGCCAGGAGCCGAGTTTTCCACAAATGCATCGATCATCTTCCAGGGTCCTCATCATTCGGAGGAAGGAGAGGCGGAGATGGAAGAAGGTTTGGGGGGGGGGTGGCGGGAAGCGAGGGAGAAGAGGTGTGAGGAGGGGGGGAACAGAAAGTGAAGAAGGACTAGGGGGGGGGGGGGGGGGGGGGGGGGGGGGGGGGGGGGGGAAGAGAAAGGGGGGGGAGAGGGGAGGGGGGGGGGGGAGGGGAGGGGGGAATGGAGGAAGAGAAAAAGGG
>CM031598.1:61181749-61192933 GCA_018398815.1 Conus ventricosus | reverse complement strand
AGGGTAGTAAAGAGATTATTACAAATATTTAGAAGGGCTAGATCAAAAGAGTCAAAAGAAGAAAGAGTAATTTATATACAAAAGAAAGAAAAGAATATATTGATTTAAGAAAACAAAGAAAATGAAATTTGATGAAAACAGAATACTAAAGCTTAAAACAATCAGTAAATGATTCCAAATTGTTTTGGAGTATGTCACGGTCGCTAAGCCGGACGGCCCTACCACCCCTACCCACGCCTTTTACACACTAGAGCAGACAACACAGCACACTAACACAGCTTTACAATCATGCGCACTTTATTTCACACACACACACTATGGCGCCACCATCCCCGTCCATCCACAACCACACCCCGGTATCCCACTTCTTCACTGACCCACACTACCCTGCTACAACCCTGAGAACCTTAACCTATGCTAAAGCACCAGTTGCGGTATATCACTGCGACCTAGGGACGCAGAGATAGCCCGCACACGTGGTGGCTAACTACTGGGGACAAGGACTAACCCAAGGGACTCTAATCTCTAAACTACTACTACCCTCCCAACCTCTCCCCAAGACTCGCCTTCTCTTTGACCCGGATCACTACCAAACTGGTCGCTGCGTCCCTAAAGGAGGCAACGACAAGTACCCTACACTGCGCTGGCCACTACGTCCTAAAAGGAGGCAGTACTAACACCCCTAACCTTACTGTCTAACGCTACACCCCTTCTACCACAACCAAGGGACAACCCATCCCGGCCCGGAAAGCTCCAGTCCTCGGCGCTGTACGTGGCCCCTCACAGGCTGACACCTCCCTGGAAGACTCTGCACCCCGGGGCTGACCGTGGCCTCCCGCAGTCCGACCTCTCCCCGAAGACTCTACACCCCGGCGCTGACCGTGGCTCCTCACAGACTGAACTCTCCCTGCGATGAGCGCGACACCCCAACGCACACACACACCAGACGCCCTCTCGACCGATCTGGGGCTCGACGCCTCCTCCTCTGAAGGCCCTGTCGGACACTGAGGGTGAGGGAAGGCCTGGTGCAGCGCCCTTTCACAGGACGCCTGACCAGGGAAAAGTAACAGGTGCCGGAGAACCCCCAGAGAGCCCCGGTAGCAGGAGGAGAGCTGCCTCACAAACGGCAGACGGCCTGGGTAGTCTCCCTTTCCCGGGAAAAACAGCGGGTACGAAAGCCGCCGCTCACCTGCCGGCACGCGGCAGTAGACTGCAGTGGTCTGGCCCCAGTCTCAGGACGGAACGGGTACCTGCTGACAACAACTGGACAAACAGACGTTCAACCACACAGTTCTGCAACTGGCTGAAGTGGCTGCCAACAAAGACGGACACCGACCGGCACAGGCCAAGGGCACCCAAACCCGACGAGGACCTGGCACTAACTATGACTCGAAGTCACTCCTCAAAAACTAACGGCGCTGCCGCTGCACCTACAAGGAGTACGTCCACTCCGACGAACACCAGGGACCGAAGTGAAGCTACCCCAACACATTCCGCCCTGGTCGGAATCAAGCGAGCTCTACTCACAACACAAAACAGCGATTGGTCACAGCAGCGTATCCCTCCGCAGAGCTGACACGCCCGACCAACGGACTAGTTGTTGCTCGTGCAACAACACGACAATTTACCACAACAACTCACAGACTTGACAACAACAACAGCCGATATCCTGCCCGCCTTCTCTGGTGATAGAACCAAGTAACAAAAGGGTAACAATCGGGAACGAAACCAACCTCCCGCTTCCATCCCTTCAACAAGTGAAGATTGGAATTCAAGAATATTGTATGTTTTATTTCCCAGCCCCATACTAGCCTAATCTTCCACCTTAACCAAAACCCAATCTACACACGCACGCTCGCACACACACACATATACACATATGCACACGCACACGCTATTTCTGAACTACCATTACTCCAAACACATGGACGGCTGATTTTAGTACCGCCGATCGGTGACACACCCTCCTGCCTAAGTTTTAACTACAGGTTAAAACCAACAAAAACTTCTCACTCGATCGGCGTTTACTCACACCCTACCTATAACAATCCAACTCCACACCACTCACTCTGCCCTGCTGTTACTTTTGATGCACCCCATCATCACTCCAACATCACTTTTAAATACATCATTAACCGCAGAATACATTAATCAACCTGGTCTAACTCTGCCTCACACGACCTTAACGCAGGCACTTACAGGCAAGCCGTTACACATACACTCTACATATAAATTTCGTAGCTGAGGTGCTCTGACCATGCACGACCGCTATGCAACACGTGCTACAAATACCCCCCCCCAGCAACACTTGCTACGTCATTCTCTTCCAATGACACTGACACATGCATATCTTCAACAATGTCAACCCCTCTTGACACAGGTAAATGGAACTTACAGGTTTCTCTCTCTCTCTCTCTCTCTCTCTCTCTCTCTCTCTCATCTCTCTCTCCCTTCTCTCTCTCTCTCTCTCCTCTCTTTCTCTACGGCAAGCGACTCAAGAAGTCTGCCGCCACATTGTCCTTTCCAGACACTGCCTGCACCGTAAACTGGAATGGCTGCAGCTGCAGTGCCACCTTGTGATCCTCCCACTAACAGACTTCATCCTTTCTAAACTGGCACATGCTACAGGGCGCATCTCTTCAGGGTACTGCTGACACAGCATAGCTCCCACTCCAACTTCTGATGCGTCAGTCTGGAGCACAAATGTCAACCCAGGCACCGGCAAATTACAAACAGGAGGTTGACAGAAATGCTGCTTCAAGGCTTGGAACGCACGTTCGCACTCGTCCCATTTCACCTGCCTGTCGGTTCCCTTAGTGAGATCAGTAAGGGGTTTGGCAATGTCGGCAAACCGGGGCACAAATTTCCTGTAGTACCCCACTAGTCCCAGGAATCCCGCACTTGCCGTTTGGTCTCAGGCTTTGGCGCATCCATAATGCGGGTCATTTTATCCTGCTAAGGCCATATTTTCCCTGCACCTATCCTGTGCCCTAAGTAGGTAATTTCCTTTCCTCCCAGCTCACACTTTGAAGGTCGGGCTGACAAAGAACATTCCCCAGTCTCTGGAACACACGCCTGAGAACTCTATATGGCTGTCCTGATCAATTGTGGCCACCAGGATGTCGTCAATGAAATTATCGACATCTGGGCTTTCAAGTGGCTGCAACAGTTTCCTCATCATGCGCGTGAATACTGCCCCGAAGTACACAGTCCAAATGGCATAATTTCCACTCGAATTGTCCTTCCGGTGTAGCAAAAGCAGTCTTCGCGCGGTCCTCTCTACTCATCGGGATCTGCCAAATACCCCTTAGCGAGGTCGATCTTGCTGAACACCTTCTTCTCTCCAAGCTTGGCAAACAGGTATTCGATGTCCGCATGGGTTCAGCATCAAACTGCACGATGCGATTCAACCTCCTGAAGTCAACGCAAAACCTGATCTTCCCATCTTTCTTCTTGACCAGTACGATGGGTGAGCAGTATGGCGATGTCGACGGCTCAATCGCACCCATCCTGATCATGGCCTTGACCTCCTCCCTAACCGTCTCTCGTTGCGCAAAAGGCACTGGGTATGGCTTCGACCTGATATGGATGTCTGACGATAACTTGATGCTGCACGTTTCTAGGTTTGTGAATGAGGGCAATTCAGTCAGTACCTTCTTGAATTCGGCCACTAACTCGTGCAATTTCCTACTAAAGTGCTGGTCTTCAGTGAGTATTACCACATCTTAGGGCCCTCTGTGGCCTCCAAGGGAATGGTAGGAATGTCCTTGCTCAACAAGGGAGTTACTGTTTCCTCATCAGGCTCCTCCGGCACAACAATCGCAGCTACCGAGGCTGTTGGATCTGCAGCGCGCTCAACGAACGACTTCAGTAGGTTCGCGTGGAAAATCTTCGTCTTCCCCTACTGCTATGCGGTAATCGGCTTCAACCCACTCTCTCCAGTACTGTATATGGACCTCTCCATGCCAGTTCCAATTTGTTCTGCTTGTGTCGGGGCCCGAAGTACTAGCACTCTGGACCCCACAGCTATCTTCCTGGTTTCGCCCTCAAGTCAAAATGTCGCTTGTACCTATCCGCTGCCCTTGCCAAATTCTCCCTTGCCATCTCGCACGACTCAGCTATTTTGTTCCTCAAGTTGACGACGTATTCTGCCGCTGTACGGAGCTCTTGCCTTTCCGGTTGTAACCACAGATCTCTCAATTCTGCATCGGCCGCGCACCTGGCGTCCATAGCAGTTCAAAAGGCGAAAAACCGGTACTCTCTGTGGGACCTCACGGTAGGCAAACAGCAGTGCTGGTATCCACCGATCCCAATCACCTGGTTTCTCCGACACAGTCTGCGCAGCATCCGCTTCAGAGTACCGTTGAAACGTTCCACCAATCCATTGCACTGCGCATGGTATGGTGTGGTAGTCAGACCTCGAATGGCTAATAGTCGGTAGACCTCCTGCATGATTGACCAGTAAACTGGGTTCCTCTATCAGTCAGTACCGCCCAGGGACTCCCGTTCGGTCCACATATTGAAAGCTGCCTCTGCCACCGACTCGCTCGTGATCTGGCGAAGAGGGACTGCCTCAGGATACCTTGTCGTAAAGTCGACCATCACCAACACGTATCTGTACCCATTCTGGGATGCTGGAACGATGGGACCAATGATATGCATCCCAACCCGCTCAAACGGCTCACGCATCAGTGGCACCTTCACGAGGGGTACTCTTGAGACTCTTCCCTATCAACAGTACGCTGACACTGGAAACATGACTGGCAGTACCGACGAATGTCAGCATGCATGCCTGGCCAATAAAAATGGCGACCAACTCGCTCCTTGGTTCGGGTGGTACCTAAGTGTCCAGACATGGGTACGTCGTGGGCTAGCTTCATCACCGTGGCCCGTAGTTCAGCTGGGACGCAGATTTGACTCGCTACGTCCTTGGGACCCTCAAACCGCCTGACCAGTACACCAGATTTCCGAGCGTACTCGACTCGTCCAAACTTGGTGTGGAAGTGCGTCCCTGCTTCACACGCACTCCGAGCCTTCCTCAAGGTTTCATCCTGGTCCTGCATCTGAATTAACTGCTGGGTAGAGGTGTTCAGAATGCACTCCTCGACGGGCAGTGGTACTGGTTCTTGCTGCTCCCTGGCTCTCTGCGCGCGTGTCTGCACTGCCCCTACCAACGCCGGGTCTGCGTATACAGGCACACGTGTCCAACCGGAATCTCCTACTCTCTTTGCGAAGTTTCCGATCAGGACTTCCTGCACAGGGCTATTCATGACCAAAACCTCCAACTTCCCTGCGATGAATGGTGACTTCAACTCTATACCGCCACAGGTAATACAGACCTACATCTGGATTCAGCCAACACTACTGGAACTGTCTCTCCTGTGTACGCGTCTGCTGGTACCAACCACTTGGCCACTACGGTGTATCCGGCACCAGTGTCTCGTAATCCATTGGCCGGAGCGCCGTTAACTTCTACAACGCACGCAGGCTCGTACCGCTGCTCAGCGCATGGGCGACAACAACGTAGGGACTACTCGAGCTTGGGGCTGGTCACACAACAATGAACAGCTCCAACGGAAGGGGGCTCAGGGCATTTCCTAGCGATGTGGCCTGGCTTCTTGCAGTTGAAAAGATTATGGTCGATCTAGGCCCTTCTGATCTCTTGTTCGGCTGCTGCAGTGCACCATCACTTGTTGGGACCTCTGTGTGGGCTGGCTCCTACTGTTTTAACGCCTATTACCCAGGTTGAGCTGGTTAACTGTTCGCTCTTGCTTCGCCTTCCTCCCCAATCTTTTGGCCTCTGCTAAAACAGTAGCTTCTGTTGCCATTTGTTCAACAGTTTTCGGGCATGTCTTCCGGACCTCAATCGTGAACTCTGGGGACAGCAGCTGGTAAAACTGTTCTTGGAAAAGCAGATCCTTAACATCCTCTGCCACACTCTCATCCTTGCCCGCTGCCGCACACCAAGGGAAAACCACCGCTTCATCCTTCCCAGCATCTGGGCGAAAGTCTCAGCAGCGTCCTTCTTGATGCTTCTGAACTTTTCCCGGTAGGCCTCAGCATCTAGCCTGAAGTGGCTTAACAGGGCGCTCTTTATCTGATCATAGTCGCCTAACTCATCCACACTTAACCGCATCACTGCTTCTCTAGCCTTTCCTCTCAGCAGAGACATCAGACGTGTCGGCCATGAGGTCTCGCTCCACTTGCACATCTGGGCTACACGCTCAAATTGGGTGATGAAAGCGTCCACGTCGTCGATCTCTCCTAACGGCTCAAGGTGGACACGCTTCGTTTTCCTTCACCTCGATCAAGCGTTTCCTATGCGCTGCTTCATCTAAGGCTGCCTCTCCTGTATCGGTATCTCTCGCTCTCTGCCTCTAACTTGGCTTGGCCCTGTTTGAACTTCTATTCTCTTATCGCCCGTTTCTTCCTCCATCCTCTTCCTCTGCAGTTCCAACTCCATCTGCTTTAACTCTAGCTCTCTCTGCCTAGCAGCTTTCTCCTCTTCAATCTTCGCCTGCTGCATCTCGAGCTCCCTCTGCCTAGCAGCTTTCTCCTCTTCAATCTTCCTCTGCTTTATCTCTAACTCCCTCTCATCCTTCATCTTCTGCCTCGCTTTCTCCTCCATCCGGAGCTCCAACTCTGCTTCTCTCGCTATCTTCACATCCTCATTACGCACCGATGTCTGTGACGAACTTGGCGAGATCTCCCCCAGCTAAACCCATCGCCGCTCCCAACTTGGCAAACTTCGCATAAGCCCCGTTCCCTGTTCTTGATCCACCCCCGCATCCTGGTCACTAACCTTGGGTTTGGTATCCGCCGTAGGGGCCTGTGGATCCATGACACTATCAGGGTCGTACTGCGGATGGGTTCGAGTGTGCTTAGACATAGGGTACCCCTACCACCATAGAGCTAGCAACAAACAGTATGCAATCTGAGCGCAACTGGAGGTTCCTGACTACGCACTTGCCCCTGAAGCAACCCAGCACAAGTACACAATACTCTCATACGTCATGCAACAAGCATAACTCCACCCACACTTGTGTACCTCATACATATACCGACATGGGCTCCAACCCTACAATATTACCAATGTACTGTCTGGGCACAGACCCAATCACGTGACACCGTATTCCCACCGTCCACTGTGCATGCGCACCAGTTCACATGGATTACCAGTCACAGGCCTCACTGTCTCTGGTAGGCCGCACCCACACGATCACAGTGCACTTGCACCCCTCAAGTCCAGGTGCACTCACAGCATACCCTATGCCACAACACTGCGCACCCTCGAGCTTCCCACACACAGTCACTGGGCTCACTCTGCTTTTAACCCCCACAGGATATCCGAGCACACAGCGTGCACAGTCACGGGCTGAGTACCACTCTACTCACTGGGTATAACCACATACAAGGGACACAACAGACGCCTGGTACCCTTCCGGCACCTCACCTACACTGTACGGTATGATCACTCACACTTCCAACAACCTCTCAACGTTTATTAATCAATCATACTTCACTCACTCGGTAGCGCCAACCCCTTCCACACCAACACAAGTGCCCTGCCCAATGCCAATGGAAACCTGCCTGAAGTGAACAGGGACACTACGTACCACCTCCCAGGGTACTGGTACGCTCCCACCAACCCACCCACTTACATTTCACACAACGTACACACCGACACAACACCCCGCCTATCTCCCTTCTAGCTACCTATCACCTACCCAGAACCACCTAAGTACCCCGCATCTCCACCAAAGTGTCACGGTCGCTAAGCCGGACGGCCCTACCACCCCTACCCACGCCTATTACACACTAGAGCAGACAACACAGCACACTAACACAGCTTTACAATCATGCGCACTTTATTCACACACACACACTAGGCGCCACCACTCGCGTCCATCACAACCACACCCCGGTATCCCACTTCTTCACTGACCCACACTACCCTGCTACGACCCTGAGAACCTTAACCTATGCTAAAGCCCAGTTGCGGTATATCACTGCGACTGGGATGCAGAGATAGCCCGCACACGTGGTGGCTAACTACTGGGGACAGGGACTAACCCAAGGGACTCTAATCTCTAAACTACTACTACCCCCCACCTCTCCCCAAGACTCGCCCTTCTCTTTGACCCGGATCACTACCAAACTGGTCGCGTGCGTCCCTAAAGGAGGCAACAACAAGTACCCTACACTGTGCTGGCCACTACGTCCTAAAAGGAGGCAGTAGCTAACACCCCTAACCCTACGTCTAACGGACACCCCTTCTACCACAACCATGGGACAACCCGTCCCGGCCCGGAAAGCTCCGTCCTCGGCGCTGTACGTGGCCCCTCGCAGGCTGAACTCCGTGGAAGACTCTGCACCCCGGCGCTGACCGTGGCCTCCCGCAGTCCGACCTCTCCCCGAAGACTCTACACCCCGGCGCTGACCGTGGCTCCTCGCAGACTGACTCCTCCCTGCGATGAGCGCGACACCCAACGCACACGCACACCAGAGCCCCTCTCGACGGATCCGGGGCTCGACGCCTCCTTCCTCTGATCGCCCCGCCGGACACTGATGGTGAGGGAAGGCCTGGTGCAGCGCCCTCTCACAGGACGCCTTACCAGGGAAAAGTAGCAGGTGCCGGAGAACCCCAGAGAGCCCGGTAGCAGGAGGAGAGCTGCCTCACAAACGGCAGACGGCCTGGGTAGTCTCCCTCTCCGGGAAAAAACAGCGGGTACAGAAAGCCGCCGCTCACCTGCCGGCACGCGGCAGTAGACTGCAGTGGTCTGGCCCCAGTCTCAGGACGGAACGGGATACCTGCTGACACAACTGGACAAACAGACGTTCAACCACACCAGTTCTGCAACTGGCTGAAGTGGCTGCCAACAAAGACGACACCGACTCGGCACAGGCCAAGGGCACCCAAACCCGACGAGGACCTGGCACTAACTATGACTCGAAGTCACTCCTCAAAAACTAACGGCGCTGCCGCTGCACCTACAAGGAGTACGTCCACTCCGACGAACACCAGGGACCGAAGTGAAGCTACCCCAACACATTCCGCCCTGGTCGGAATCAAGCGAGCTCTACTCACAACACAAAACAGCGATTGGTCACAGCAGCGTATCCCTCCGCAGAGCTGACACGCCCGACCAACGGACTAGTTGTTGCTCGTGCAACAACACGACAATTTACCACAACAACTCACAGACTTGACAACACCAACAACAGCCGATATCCTGCCCGCCTTCTCTGGTGTAGAACCAAAGTAACAAAAGGGTAACAATCGGGAACGAAACCAACCTCCCGCTTCCATCCCTTTAACAAGTGAAGATTGGAATTCAAGAATATTGTATGTTTTATTTCCCCAGCCCCCTACCTAGCCTAACCTTCCACCTTAACCAAAACCCCAATCTTACACACGCACGCTCGTACACACACATATACACATATGCACACGCACACGCTATTTCTGAACTACCATTACTCCAAACACATGGACGGCTGATTTAGTACCGCCGATCGGTGACAGAGTACAATACGATCAGTTAACAGGAAATCCACCATTTACAATGAAATAACATCACAGCAATGGTTTGACCATTTCCGTAGTGTATTCAACTCTCTTTGTAATGGTCAAAGTGATCCAGCGGTAGAAGAAATAGAAGATGAACAAAATGATGAGCTTTTGTTTGATGACCCTATAACTACAGACGAAGTAAGAGCAAGTATCAGAAATTTGAAGACTGGTAAAAGCCCGGGACCAGATAGAATAATAAGTGAAATGATAAAACATGCCAATGACTATGTGATTGATTTCTGTTTCTTTATTTAACCATTTGTTTAATCATGGATTGTTTCCCCTGTCGTGGTCAACGTCCATTATTGTACCCATCCATAAAAAAGCAGACCCAAATAACCCAGACAATTATAGAGGTGTAGCTCTCACAAGTATAATTAGTAAAGTATATACTCATGTTTTGAATAGAAGATTGACACAATGGGCTGAAAAGGAGAGGAAAATTGGGGAAGAGCAGGCGGGGTTCAGATCAGGGTACAGTACAGTTGATATTTTCACATTATATGCTTTAGTCCAAAAGTGCTTAAAGAAAAATACTAAACTGTATGTTGCTTTTGTTGATTTTAAAAAGGCTTTTGATTCTGTTAATAGAAATGTGTTGTGGCAAGTTCTTAGAAAAACAGGGTTAAAGGAAAATTGTACTATACTCTTCGTGGTGTATATAATTCAGTTTTAGCATGTGTTCGTGAGAAAGGATTGTACAGTGACTTATTCAATTGTCCTAGAGGAGTGAAGCAAGGTTGTATATCGAGCCCTCAAATGTTTGCATTTTTTATAAATGAGATAGCTTTAGAAATGTCACATAAAGGCAAACATGGTATACAGTTGATTGCAGGTGCTGTGGAACCGTTTATGCTTTTATTTGCAGATGATGTAATCTTGCTCTCTAGTACTGTTGTTGGTTTGCAAAATCAAATAAATGTTTTTAAAAAATGAAGCAGATAGACTTCAATTAAGTGTTAATCTAGAGAAAACAAACATTATTGTCTTTCGTATGGGTGGTTATTTATCCCAGTATGAAAAGTGGTGGTATGGAGATGTAGAAGTAAAAGTAACCAATAGTTACAAATATTTGGGGATGTTATTTACAACTCGTTTAAGTCTAAATGCAGGGTGGCGTGAAATCGGCAGAAAGGGTAAGAAGGGGGTTGTAGAAATTCTAAGATGCATGAGAAGACTTAATAGCATTGACCCTTCTTTGTTCTGGAAGCTATTTGACTCGCAAATAGCGCCTATGCTGACTTATGCTGCAGAAGTTTGGGGATTAGAAGAAAATTTGGAAATGGAGAAGGTACATGCTATGGCTATTAAAAGATTTATGAACATTCCACTGCATTCATCAAACACAGTGGCTTATGGTGATTCTGGAAGATATCCTTTATTTATTCAAACGTTTTCAAAATCTATTAAGTATTGGTTAAAATTGACACAACTTCCAACGTCAAGGCTATGTAGACAAGCATATGCATATATGATATGCTATATTTACAAATGGAAAGTGGACACTGCAACTGGGTTAGTAAAGTAAAACATGTATTAACTATTAACGGGTTTGGTATTGTGTGGCTTAGCAAAGAGGTAGGGAACGAAAGGACATTTATGTCAGAATT
>CM031598.1:61180401-61181649 GCA_018398815.1 Conus ventricosus | reverse complement strand
TAAGGATCGCTTGATAGCCTGCTACAAACAGAATTGGCATTCAAAAATGGAAGAAAATGACAAGTATTCATGGTTTTATTCCTTTAAAAGTATTCTTCAGCCGGAAATGTTTTTGAAATCTGTTACTAATAAATGGCATAGAAGCATATTGGCCAGATTTAGAAGTCGGACCCTTGGTTTTAAAGCAAATAAGAAATGGTTCTGCAATGAAGTTTCTGTTGATGATGTTTGTGTGTTGTGTCCAGATAACAGTGAGGAAGATGAGGAGCACTTTTTATTTTAATGTAAGGCATATGAAGATAAAAAGACAAAATCAAAACTGTTTAATTTGATGCCAGAAAGACCATATACTTTGATTGAACTATTATCTTCTGATGATGGAAATATTCTTCGTCTGTTTGCTAAATATATTGCTGAATGTTATGATATCAGAGAGAAAAAAATGTCTGTTGCTGTTTCCCTGTGAGACTGCTTTGGTTCTTCGTATGTCATTGCTGGTCATTTACGCCCACGTTTGGTGATCTTTTGTTTGACGTAACTTTATTATTCCCAGATAGATAAATACCGGGAATCATGTTTGTAATGTACTACACATTTTTCGTTTCATAAATTCTTGACGCTGCATAAATGATAGCCCCTTGACATGAAGACTGTATTTTGTCATTGTCAATAAAAACGATTCTGAAGCGTCTGAAGCGTCTCTTTTGTGTGTGTGTGTGTGTGTGTGTGTTGTGTGTGTGAGACAGTCGCAGGAATCAAGTCGAACTAGACTGGGTTTTTTTTCTCATCTGTTTTTGCGTCTGGTCGGCGCACGTTAGCGCAGCCGAGTGCAGTCGATGTTTGTTTGCCGGCGATCGAATCGACCTGACGTAAATCAGTCGGTCTTTCCTGTTATTACACGTTTGGTGTAAAAACGCCCACGTTCAACGCGGCCGAAAACCGGTGTGTCCGCAGTGGGTCGGGAGATCTCGCGTGAGAGAGCGTGACGGAAGTTACAGCGACGGGACGTGGGTTTGGGAGACGGCGTTGCATCATGGGAGGAAGAGAGACGGGTTCTATCGGCTGCCTGCAGAACTCGCCGTCAGGAAGCCGGCAAAACATTCTGACGAAGGCGACGACCAGGATGACGACTCTGTGTGTGTGTGTGTGTGTGTGTGTGTGTGTGCGCACGCACGTGTGTGTGTGTATGTGTGTGTGTGTGTGTGTGTGTGTGTGTGTGTGTGTGTGTGTGCTTGCGTGCGTGCGAGC
>CM031598.1:61157901-61172901 GCA_018398815.1 Conus ventricosus | reverse complement strand
AGCACAATAGACCATATGTTTACTCTGCTGGCGGCGGTTCAGAAACAGTTTGCTAATAACAGAAAATTGTATGCTGCTTTTGTTGATTTCGAGAAAGCTTTTGATTCGATTTCACGGAAACTGTTATGGCCAATTTCTTATTTTAAAAAAATGGCATAAAGGGTAAGCTTTATAGTTGCGTGAGAAGTATGTATGAAAACGTGAAAGTCAAAATAAAGAGTGGGGCTAGGTTCAGTGATTTTCATTGTGTACACAAGGGGTTAAACAAGGGGATGTTTGTAGTCCTGTTTTATTTTCGTTGTTTATGAATGAATTAGCTCTCGAAATTATTGAAAAGGGTAGGCATGGTGTTACTTTTAATTTGATTCAGTTATTCATTTTGCTGTTTGCCGATGATATTGTGTTGTTATCTGAAACTGTTATAGGTTTACAAACTCAGCTGAATAGTTTATACTCTGCTGTGCAAAGGCTTGAGCTTAAGGTAAATATGGACAAAACAAGTGTTTTAGTTTTCCGTAAAGGTGGCTATTTGGCTGCATGTGAGCGATGGGTTTATGGTTCATCAAAAATATCGGTTGTAAACGCATATAAGTACTTGGGTATTTATTTTTCCACGAAGCTCAGCTTTACTTTTGCATGTCAAGACCTTGTGAGCAGAGGCAAACGCGCCATTATGAGTGGTGTTAAATGTTTTGTACAAGTTTGAACACAGTTCAGCTGAGATATTTTTTCTTCAAGTTGTTTGATGCACAAGTTCAGCCAATAGTTCAGTATGGAGCTGAGATTTGGGCGTTTGAAACGGGTCATGAAATGAAAAATTGCACTGTTTTGCCATGAAACGATTTTTGTGTTTGGACAGACATACCCCAAATGACTTGGTCTATGGTGAACTTGGTAGATTTCCAATTTACATCAATTCTACTTCAAAAGCATTAAATATGGCTCAAACTGATACAGATGCATTGTGACAGACTACCTGCACAAGCATACAAAACGCTGTATGACTTATATGCAAGACGTAAAGTTACTTGGGCAACGAATATTCGAAAATGTTTATGTAGTTATGGTTTTTCATTTGTATGGCTAAATCAAGGTGTGGGTTGCGTCCCAAGTTTTTTGGCCTGTTTTAAGCAACGCATGATAGACTAGGTGGCAAGATTGGGATTGTCATATCCAAAGTAGTGACAGATTCTCTATGTACAGACAATTTAAAATGAACTATAAAGCAGAACCATACATTGGAATAGATATGAATAGATTTATAAAATGTGCTTTAACAAAGTTTAGATTAGGTGTCTCTGACATAAACAGTGCACAGTCAGAGGTATAAAAAAGTTAACAGGTCTTTGCTGTGCCCTATGTGTGGATCCGGTGTAGAGGATGAAGTCCACTTTGCGTTGTGTTGCCCAGCACTAAAATGATTTGAGAGCAAAATATATTCCTGCCCAGTATTATAGCAGACCATCATTATTTAGTTTAATCTACTTTTGTCGTCGAGAAAATGTAGCTACTATGAATAATTTTCCTATAATATGATATAGTATGATGCTATTGTAACTCATATAAATATCAGGCATATGTTTTATACTGTTTATGTACACTAAAGTGCGTGAAGGTTCGCATTTAGTTTTGCATATTTCCCCTTCAAATGGGGCTTTGGCCTTTTCTTGAATAAAATATCGTTATCGTTATCGTTATCCCTCTGCAATGCGTGCGTGCGCGCGCGCGCGCGTGTGTGTGCGTACGTGCGCGCACGCGCACGCGCGCGCGTGAGTGTGTGTGTGTGTGTGTGTGTGTGTGTGTGTGTGTGCACTCACGCACGCACATACATACACACGCATTGAGCGCGCACACGCGCGCGTGTTCACCCTCGTTCACACACACACACACACACACACACACACACACACACACACACACCACACTTTCTGTGTCTTTTTTATATATATATATATATATATATTTATATATGTGTGTGTGTGTGTGTGTGTGTGTGTCTGTCTGTCTGTCTGTCTGTCTGTCTGTCTGTCTGTCTCTGTCTGTCTGTCTCTGTTGTCTGTGTGTATTTGTACTGTCAGTCTGTCTGTCTCTCTCTCTCTCTCTCTCTCTCTCTCTCTCTCTCTCTCTCTCTCTCTCTCTCTCTCTCGTTCATATTATTATCAAAACGTAAACATGATCTTCAACCCAGAACAAAGATCCAGCTGAACATCATACAAGAATCCAGAAATGGAACACAAATTAGGATATGAAAAAAAGAAGAAAAAGGAGGCAGGAAAGACGTTAGTAACGCAACTAAAAATGGACATAAGAAAATGGAATGAAGGATGGAACGAAAGAAATAAGAAAGGAAAGTACAAAAGAGAGAGAGAGGGGGAAGGAGAGAGAGAGAGAGGAGAGAGAGAGAGAGAGAGAGAGAGAGAGAGAGAGAGAGAGAGAGAGAGAAGAGATTCTGTTTGAGCGAGAAAAGAAAAAAACATGAGTAAAGAAGAAAGATATTTTTAAAAAAAAAAAAAAAAAAGAAGAAGAAGAAAAAAGAAGCAGCAGCAGAAGGAGGGAAAGAAGGATACAAATCACAACCAGGCGATTTCTGCCGTGAACACGTTTAGTCGGTGACATTTCCGCGTCCACAACCAGCGAGGGGAAAAACCCCGATTGACAGAGACTGGAATGATTGGTTGATTTTACTTCACTTCACGTTCATTGGCCTGTGTTTTATTCTCGTCCTCGGAAGGAGAAAGAAAGTGACGTAAAGAAATTGACGGTCCGCTGATTTATTTCCTCCAAAATGTCAAGCTGGTTTTTATTAGATATGTAGACGGCACTAAGGAGAAAGAACCAAAAAAAGTACGCAGAAGAAAAAGAAATTAAATCATTGATTTATTGGCGGTGATTGATGTGTCTTTAACAATGTGTTTTTTTTTTCTGTTCGTCTGAAAAGTGAAACGCTGAGACGGAATGGACTGTATTCTTGACTGTTAACCACCCCCACCCACCCACCCTACCCACCCTACTCCTCCCTCTGTCTCTGTGTATGTCTTGGTCTCTGCTTCTCTGTGTGTGTCTTGGTCTCTGCTTCTCTGTGTGTGTCTTGGTCTCTGCTTCTCTGTGTGTGTCTTGGTCTCTGCTTCTCTGTGTGTGTCTTTTCGCTTTCCGTCTCTCTCTGTTTCTGTCTCTGTCAGTCTATCAGTCTCTGTCTGTCTATCAGTCTCTGTCTGTCCTGTCTCCTTCCCTCTCTCTCTCTGCCTCTCTCTTTTCTCTCCCCTCCCTCTCTGGCTCCCCTCCTCCCTCCTCCCTCTACCCTACTCCCCTCTTCCCCTTGCACCTCCTGCCCTTCTTGTTCCTCTGCTCTGCAACATATATGCTGCAACCTCTCCCTGTTTGCCTGTCTGTCTGCGGTTTCGTCTGTTTGTCTATCTGTGGTTGTCTGTCTGTCTGTCAGTCCGTCCGCCCGTCTGTCTATCTGTCCGTCTGTCTATCTGTCCGTCTGTCTCTGTCTTTCTCTTTCTCTGTCTATCTGTCTGTCTGTCTCTATGTGTGTCTGTCTGTCTCTCTCTCTCTCTCTGTCTCTCTCTCTGTCTCTGTCTGTCTGTCTGTCCTCTCTCTCTCTCTGTGTCTCTCTCCGTCTCTGTCTGTCTGTTTCACTCTCTCTCTCTCTCTTTCTCTTTCTCGCTTTCTGTCTGACTGTTTGCTCCTCTCTCTCTCTCTCTCTCTCTCTCTCTCTCTCTCTCTCTCTCTCTCTCTCTCTCTCTCTGTCAAAAGCAAACCTGCTTAATAAGTCATTTTTCTTTGTTTTTGTTGCATGTCTATGTATTTCGACAGTCGCAGAATACATGTATAACAATGAAGGTGACGATGGAGTGGTTAAAAACAATGTTCGTCGTTCGTCATCGCGTCTCGCAGCAAAATGTGTCCAGTAGTTGTTGTTCTTTTTTTTTTTTTAGTCGGCCATTGACGACTGTCGCTTTCACTATTTCCTTCATTTCTGTTCCCATTCCCTAGAGTCAGGGGGGAGGGGGAGAGAGTGAGAGAGAGAGAGAGAGAGAGAGAGGAGAGAGAGAGAGAGAGAGAGAGAGAGAGAGAGAGAGAGAGAGAGAGAGAGACAGACAGACAGACAGACAGACAGACAGACAGACAGCGACTCTGACAGACAGACAGACTCTGACAGACAGACAGACTCTGACAGACAGACAGACTCTGACAGACAGACTCAGACAGACAGACGGACAAGACAGTACTTTAATGTCAATCAAATAGTGACCGAGTTTTATGCAGAGAGCGACACGCCCTATTTTGAGGGGAAAGCCTTATCGATTGTGTGACGACCAGAGTTTCTGTCCTCTTCGCTTAGGCACACGTCCAACATTGTGACCCAATTTCCTCAACTTGCCTTTGTTCATTTATTTATTTATTTTGCAGGCTGACCAAAAAAACTGATTACCAGGAACAAAAGAAAACAAAAACACTCTCCGCTCGGTGAAAAAAAATCCGGCTGCGGTGATCATTAGCTAAGTGTACGTCAATGTTGAGAGACTTTTCTGTTTGTTGTTGCTGTTGCTTCCACAAAGCCGTAAACAGCAGGTTGGGTGACGTAGAGGTATGTCGTAAGTGTGTCTCGGCTAAATGACGGCCCTTGTCTCTTACCCACCACCCGTTTTCCTTACAACCCCCCCCCCCCACCCCCACCCCCACCCCGTATGCTGCCCCGCCCCCCCCCCCCCCCCCCCCACTCCCACTTTTCCACATATCCTCTCCCCGATCTCATCACTTCAGAGTTCATGCCTTTTCTTTCTGCGTTTAGTGTTTGAAACTTCTTTTCGTTTTTTACATGCAAATCGATACATTTATACATTATGGTTTGAAATGTCAAATGGACACACACACGCGCGCGTACTCATACATGAATGCACGCTCTCTCTCTCTCTGTCTCTCTCTCTCGCACACACACACACACCACAACACACACACACACACACACACACACACACACACACACACACACCACAACCCGCACGCGCGTATGTACGCACGCACGCACACACACACACACACACACACACACGCGCGTGCGCGCGCGCATACAACAGAAAAAAAGAGAGGGGGGAGTCACACAGGCGCACATTTATTTACTATTTATTCATTTATTTATTTTCGTATCATTACAAGGCTTGCAGATGTAAACCATTCTTTTAAGATATGGGTAAAACGCCTGATCACGCCTCTAAGCAGAATAGCAATATTGAAATCCATCATCCTTTTAAACGTAACGCATCTTTGGATGCTTCTGCCAAACTCGCCAAATATTTTGTTTCAAACATGCTTGAAAATGTGTTATATATTTGTGTGAATTAAAAGTTTAAAAAAAACAAACAAACAGAAAACTCAGTCGAAAAACAAGTGCAGGAAAACATACAGAATGAAGGTATTGGGTCTTCTTGATTTACAAACCTACGTCACATCTCTAAAATTATCCTGGGTCCGTAGAATGAACGATCGAACCGTACAGGGAAAAACATTCTACTCAGTAATCTTCCTCGTTGGCCGTTAACATTGTCCAGAGAGTGAGTCGAACTTTGCAAGGTATAATCCGTTATGGGCAAACGTCGTTGAAGCGTATAGATTTTTTTATGACTAGTGCCTGCCAAAAAAAATTCTGCTGAACGACTTTCCGAGCCATTATGCTACAATAAACTTATTCAAGTTTACCACAAAGGTACATTGTCACCTAAATAGTTGAAAACGGAAGTGTGTATCGTCGTGCACATTTTTCATGATAAGAGTTTCTGTCCCACAAGTAACTTCCAGAAAATTGTCAAAACACGTTCAGGAAGAAGCTGGCAATAATTGAATTCATGAAGAATCTGACATTATCCATTAAAAACAACAAATGCATTTTCTTCTTCATCTGTCCATGAGAGATGTTTGCCACTTATAAAGGCTCAAAGACCATTTCAATATTTATATAGATATATAATCTATATATTAGAGATATATATATATATATATATATATAATAGATATATATAGAACAACAAACTAATAAATTCCAAGGATAAGTACCACCCAGCACGTTCCAGCAACCTTACAGAGCAGCTTGGTGTAGCAATGACTGCAAGAAAGATTGAATTATAAACATAGCTTGCTCTTATGTCTTATAGAGTGAAGAAAGAGGGGGAGATAAGGCATTCAATATCCTGCAGTGGTAGATGATTCTGCCTAACTAACAAAATGGGCTTGAGTGGATGAATAGGGGAGGAGAAAAATTACCACGTTCCCCGGTCCTGGAGGAGAAACCACCACGGTTCGAAATAGCGGTATAATGACCAGATTTATGTAGGTGAGTTTCCTCCCCCTTGGAGACTATAAGCTTGCTGAAGGTTCATTGCGAGAAGCATTTTTTTTCTCCTCCCCATTCACCCACCTACCACTCAAAGCCCATACTGTTAGTTAGGCAGAATCAGCTAACCACTGCAGATATGAATGCTATCTCTCCCCTATTTTCTTCAAGCTAAGACATAAGAGCAACTTTGTTGAAAATTCAATATATATATATATATATATATATATATATATATATAGTATAATAATATAATATATATATATATATAGTGGTGTGGTGGGTGTGTGTGTAATTCGTTTTATATATAAATAGTCCGTTGAGAGCTTCATGCGTGACTATGGGACATGAAACAGCCAAAACCCCCTGACTGGAATGCGTACTTTTTTAATTCCATAAGAGCGCATATGTGAAAACGTAAGAGGTTTCAACTGAAATAATGCGTGATGCTTATGACAAATGGACAGTTTTAAGGAAATCGAGGGATTTGGGATAATACATGGAGCAATTGCTGTTCTTTTATAAGGACAATATGTACCGGTATTCTGGAAATGTAAGTATGTTACATACTTAGGAATATGTTACCCGATTTAGTAAAAGAGAAATACTCACACGCTCAGAATATATTCCTGCCAAACCCTGCTTGATACTTCCTGGGTGTTTGATGTAAAATTCGTCAAGGGAGTACATTGTTGACTTCAACATACACTCAGCAACATGAAGTTATTCCATGTAAGTGGAAGTTTTAGAAAGGCATTTTCAACAAGATGCAGTTTTCTTGAGAATATTGATCTATAGAATATAGAATTTGAAAACATAACTTACATTTACCCACAGGGCTTTCCATTCCAATGGCTTTGCATACGAGTCCCGGGGCCTCGCATATCTCGTATTTTAGTTCAACTTCCTCGCACAGGTCGCATCGGCATTGATATAAATGTTGCATAATGCACTATACAAAATGACTATCACAAGACGGATTTAGGTCAGATTTCATTTTGTTTTTTGCCGATGGCATTCTGTGGAGGTGCTTGTATGCTGCAGAAGTGTTTATCCTACCTTTGTTTTTTCTTTGTTGCGTGGGGGTGTGGTGGTTGTCGGGATCGTATATTGAAAGACAATATATAGATGCTGTGTGGCAAAAATCATATCTTGACTTTGCTGACCCAACCCGTTCCGTCCGTCCGGTTGTCTGTCTGTCCTTCTGTCCTGTCCTGATAGCCTTACGGTGTGTCCTTACCGATCCATCTGCCGCTGTTCTACCTTCATTTGCTTTCTGTTCTGGTCTGTGTTGTTGTAAAGCGTGCAGAAGGAATGATACACGAGGGGCAATAGTTGAGTATTGACAACAAAGCTACCTGTGTGTCATTTGTGAATACTGACCTAAATTACAGTGCTTTGTACTATGCAACGTATTGTCACCAAGTGAACTGTACTGTCATCACATGCTAGCTGGGTGATAGATAGCCTCGTTTCTGTGGTGTTTATTTCCGTTTGTTTGTTTTATATCTGAGTTCCGTTTGTTTTGCGGTTATTGTTTTGTTTAATTTGTTCTCCTTTGGGTCGTCTGTAAAACAGTAATGAAGAAGCAATAGATTTTTTTTTAAAGTCGTGTTCTCGCGCTGCCGGACAGTAATGATACGAAAATAAAGAAAAAATCGAAAGAAAGAAAGAATAAAAAGGAAAAGAAAACGAAAGACAGAGGTTAATAACTGATAATAAACAAAACAAAGGAACCCTTTTTCCTTTGTCCCGTTGCTATTACACAAATATCACCAATCAAGACATGAATAATGTAAATCTCTCAGTTTTTGTTTGTTTGGTTTACCTTCAAGCACTCCCATTGGAGAACAAAAAAATGGAAACCTTCAGACGAAAACGTATTCCAGGAGCTCGCACAATATGAGCAGTCATTTGGGCTAATCAGTTGATTGGTAATACTCCATTAGCGCTATGGAGGGACCGTAATCCCATGTGAATCGATGCTGTGGGCTTTTCCTGTCTCTGTCGATATCTCTTTGTCTGTAAAAACCACCTCGTCTCTGTCTCTTTTCCTGTCGTCTGTCTGTCCTGTCTGGTTGCTCTCTCTCTCGCCGTCTCTCTCGCGCTGTCTGCTCTCTCTCTCTCTCTCTCCCACCCCCCTCTTCTACTCTCTCTCTCTCTCGTCTCCGCGCTCCACTCTCTCGCTCTATCGCCTCCCTCTCTCACACACACGGCACACACGCACGCACGCACCACGCAACGCACGCGGCCGCACGCGCGCACGCACTCACGCTAACAGTCACACATACATACACTCGCAACACACACGCGGGACACCACACACACAAACACCAACACACACACACACACACACCACACACACTCACACACACTGACTGACTGACTGGAAACCAATTTGATTTGTCAATTAAACGCAAGGTTGTTCGGACCCCCCCCCCCCCCCCCCCCAACAACACCCACACTCAACACTATCTCAAGAGAGACAAAGACAGAGAAAGAGAGAGCATAGCATCCGTTTTCGGCGTTCAAGTTTTGTACAGTCTAGCAACTTGCGTGTTTGTGGGTTGTTTTATTGTACACAACAAGATAAGAAAAACCAAGGGAATATAATCTCGTAAGATGCGATCTTTGCTCTCTCAAGATTATAGCTACCCGCGGGTTGGACAATAGATGTGTTACAAACAAACGGGAAGTGGATATTGTTTTCTTTTTCTCCCATCTAATATGAAAGTTGGTAGACATTTTATTTAAACTCTCTCTCTCTCTCTCTCTCTCTCTCTCTCTCTCTCTCTCTCTCTCTCTCTCTCTCTCTCTCTCTCTCTCTCTCCACACACACACACACACACACACACACACACACACACACACACACACACACACACACACACAAATATTACAGACTTTGTATGCATGCTTCTCACTTGCCCGCGCGAGCTTTAGCAGTCAGTTGTGTACACTCACGCGGAGGACGCCCCCACAGTTTCAGCCTCGAGTAATGAGGAAGCACGAAGGAAGATGAGACGAAGGAAGGGAGGGGGAGAGAGGAAGGGAGGAAGGGGGGGGGGGGGGAGGGAGGGTGAGAAGGAGAGTGGGCAGCAAGGGCACTTCTAACAGTACTTCAGAGCTACAAGGTTTTTGTTTGTTAGTTTCAAGTGTTCCACACACACACACACACACACACACACACACACACACACACACACACACACACACACACACACACACGCATCTTTCGTTTCATCTGGATATGGCAATTGATAGTAGTTATACTTCTTTTTTTTTCATACTGATAGATTCCTCGCAGCGTTTACAATTTCGATGTTAAGAGTAAACTTAAACTAAGAAAGGGTTATGTTGAAAAACACAAAAATGGGGTGGCGGACAGACAGAAGAAGAGACAGACAGTGTGATTTTTCTTTCTCGCTTTCTTTCTTTCTGTCTGTCTCTGTCTCTCTCTCTCTCTCTGTCTGTCCTCTCTCTCTCTCTCTCTCTCTCTCTCTCTTCTCTCTCTCTCTCTCTCTCTCTCTCTCTCTCTCTCTCTCCTTTTTCTCTTTTTTTATTTACCTCTTTTCTTTCTTTCTTTCTTTCTTTTTAAAAAAAAATCCTAAATGGGAAGCAACTGTTTCGAGCATACCACGAAGCGCGTTTGTGTCCCTTGACTGCGAGAAATGGTCAGAACATGAATCGTAAGGACGAAAGGAGAAAGGGGGGTTCATAATCATAGACAGCAGGTAGGCAGGCGACTTTGTGTGCATGTGTGTGTGTATGTGCGTGTGCGTGCGTGTGTGTGCAAAACCGAGGAATCGTTTTTGTACACCACTTCCATTTTCAGCAGCACGTGAAAATCAACTTGAGTATCACATTTAAATGTGCTTACAACCATTTTCTTTTTTTTTTTTTAAATTAGTATGAAATGATTAAATCTTTCGGTCTTGGGCCGTTTCTGCCAAAGCAGTATGGAGTTCGTGTGAAGACGTCAACGACCGACAACCGAAAGAGGGCCCTTGGTGTACTTTTTGGTTTGTCTGTTCATTTCAGTTCCTGTGGTCGACTGCGGTACAAACCACACAAACGGACGAGATACATCAAAACTGTATCTGTTTCTCAAAGAACACATCACACAAACTGACGAGATAAATCAAAACTGTATCTGTTTCTCGAAGAACACTGTTTCACTTGTCATTTTGTGGGTGATCTCTAGACGGAAATCCATTACGGCTGGAACGGAATTACATTTAAAGGAGAAATGTTCAGTGTGATCTTTCTCTTTCTTTCCACTTAAAAAAATTCTTGTAACAAGAGGGAGCATTTTGCTGAAGTAGCTGTGCCAGTTTCATTCATCACGATAACGGTAGAGTAAAATCAATACAGTGGAGACTTTTTTTTTTTTTTTTAAACCAGAGCAGAAGCTTTAAGTCTCGTGTCTCTTTGGTGCATTTCATTTGAACTCCCACACTCCAGTGCGACTGGTTCGGGGGAGAGATCTTACTTTCTCAGTCCTAAAACACAGACGCACAAAGCTGAACTGGCACTGAGCTCGATAGCTTCCCACACAATGCCTGTGCAAAGGGGAGATGACTGCGATGATAAAGAGGGTGGTAGCGGCGGCGGTGGTGTATTGTTTTGCAGGGAGAAGGCCGCACTTGAATTTAGAACCTTCCAACCAACCAGCATTACATTCAAACCACCTTGACGAGGAAGACCTCGCGTTCGGTTTTCCCCTCACAAACACGGTGGAAGGCATGATAAAAAAAAAAAAGCCATTGATGAACATACTGTATTTACGAGGCTAAAGATCTGCCGCAATCCGTTCATTTCAATGTTTAATGCTACTACCATCGGGGACATGCCAGTTTGCCGCGTGCCAGATTGCCGACACGTCCATACTGCAAGGCTCCCCCCTGGCGTAACCAGTGTCCCAGTCTACTCCAAAGCAGAATCGATGGTCTTTAGATTAGAGTAGGGCGAAGCCCGAGAGAGGACGAAGGACGAATGAACAAAGGCCGTTAGGCCAAGTCGTGCTCACACATTTAAGCCCGAAGGGCTGAGAGAGTGCTCAAAAGTCGGCAATCTGGCACGCGGCAAACTGGCACGTACCCCTACCATCATTCCAGGGTTACTGATTAAGAAGGGTGACGTCGAATCATCTGGATATCTAGCTGTTTCGTTAATCTTGTGAATACAAATTAGCACACGCACGCACGCACGCACGCACGCACGCACGCACGCACGCACACACACACACACACACACACACACACACACACACACACACACACACACACACACACACACACACACACATACATATTTGAACTGGACTATTTCCACGAACGATTTTGAAGTTTTAGAAGAGAAGAGACAAGGTAAAGTTCTCCCGATTCAGAGAATGTTGGGAATCAAAACTCCACATGACCTGAGAACTTTAACCGGCTTCCTGTTCTTTGACATAAGAAGTGACGTATGCCTGACGTTGAGATCTAAGATAAACACACCTCTGTTTTACATTGAACTACGCCTAACTGATATTCTAACCTTTCCAGAAGCAGTAGTATTTGTGAATGTCTTGTTCCACGAGAATCTGAAAAGAATGCATTCGTGCTCATTTTGGGATAAAGCAAAACTGCAAACATCGTATACGTAAAACATTCTGTTGGATGCAAAAAAAGTCGCCGAGTTTCACTGGATGCAAAGGCAATGGATGGACCAATAAGATGGCCTGTTTACGAAAGCGCCAGTACCGCTTAGAAATCCTCCTGTGGATGACTTGTGCGCCGTTTGTATGGGAGTTCATAATATAATCCGGGAAACTGATGTGACTAAGTGCGTGTGTGTGTGTGTGTGTGCGTGCGTGCGTGCGTGCGCGCGTGCGTGCGTGCGTGCGTGCGCGCGCGCGCGCGCGCGCGCGCGTGTATGTATGTGTGTGTGAATGGAGAGAGAGAGAGAGAGAGAGAGAGAGAGAGAGAGAGAGAGAGAGAGAGAGAGAGTGTGTGTGTGTGTGTGTGTGTGTGTGTGTGTGTTTGAGAGAGAGAGAAAGAGAGAGGGAGAGAGAGAGAGAGAGCAAGAGAGAGATGAGGATGACAAAACCTTTCTTTCCGACATTTTTTTCATGCAGTCGCCAACAGCCGGTATATACAATGTAACCTATACATGGTAAAATAGTGATATTGTTTATGTATGGAGGGGGGAAAAGATACACGCTAGCATCAGATGGTAACGAGAGGTATTGTGGTAAAAGAAATATGACAGTGAAAGGTGACAGAGAGAAAGGGGAGGAGGGAGGAATAGGTGGGTGAAAAATAATGCAAAAAAAAAAAAAGAAAAAAGAAGAAAGAAACTGGCACACACGGCGCGCTCGCGCACTGCACGCGTGCATTAAAACACGGATGCCCCATACTCTGTAATGCTTCCGTCGACAGAATACGCAGACGGTGTGCATGCATATGAAAGTGTGAAATTCGCTCTCGCGTTCAGACATGTATGTTCAGCTGTGTTTGCTCCGATCAGTGCCGGTCTCATATTGCAGTCTCACATGACTAATGCCTTTTTTTCCCCCTCTCCTCCAGGCGGGGCAGGTGAAGGAAATCTAACGTCAGATCAGCGATGGTGGCCGACGCGGACACGTTGCAGGTGGTGGTGGTGTTCTGAGGATGCCAAGGGTCGACCCGTCGCAGACGTCTAACGTGCGGCAGTTATGTGAGTGGTTCGAATCCAGACGCGAGCGCCTGCGACCGTCGTCGTGCTCCGGCGAAAAGCCGATCAGAATGGAGAAGAGCGGTGCCAGGGCCGGGCCGGAGCCGGTGGAGGATATCCGGGCCAAGTTCCTGCACAACCTGAGGATATTCGAGCAGCGGCAGGCCGGGACGCTGGCGCGGCAAAGCGGGGTCGCCCTGCACGGCTCCAGCCTGGCTTTGCACGAGACCGTCACCGACCCGCTTCCTACCTGTCTGACCCAGACACGGCTGACTGTGGGTGTGTCGCGGACGGCGGAGTGCTGTTCTGGGGACGTGTGGCGGCGCGCACCTAGTCCCGAGGGTTCGCCTCTGCAGGGACACGGGTCCGAGACGACCTGCCATTCTTCCGGACACAGCTGCGAGATGGCTTCTCCCGTGTCATCGACAGACTGCTCCAGAAATGTGTCCCCTGTCTCGGAGAACTTATCTGCTGTTTCAGACTCGCCGAAGAGCTTGGTCCCGTCGAGACAGCTTTCGGGAAACTGCTCTGTTTGTGCTCAACACTCCCATCAACCGGTGATTCGGGAGAGAGTGAAGGACGAAGGTGAAAGAGTAGGGTGCAGTCGGCACAACAGGAAAAATCCACTGCTCAGGCTGCTGTCCTCTCAGTCGGGTCTCGGGAACAGAGTGCAGATGGCTGGTGAGAAGAAGTCTGCCCATAACGTGGGGGCATCCACTCCGCAGAAACCCTCATGTATCCATGAACCAGATCGTGCAAGGACACGTTCTCAACTGTGCTTTCAGCCAGACTCATCGTCTTGTCGCCGACGGAGTGTGGCTGATCCACAGGAATTTCTGCAGCTCCATCATGGCAGGCGGGATCACCGACTATCGTGTGATCTGACAGCGGACTCCAGCGCCTCAGCTCATCGTTTCAGGATGGTGTCCACAGCGACCATACAGCTGAGGAAGCAGTCACTGCCGGTCAGCAGAAAGAGAAGCTCCTCGGAGGAACGTAAAATCAGCGTCATACAGACTTCCAAACATTTCCCAGGGACCATGACCAAGCCGTGCCCCATGCTGGACGAATGGCTGAGCTCCCTGGTGAAGCAGGCCAGAGTCCAGCCCCAGGAGGAAGACATAGAGTGTGATGAGGAATCCCTTCCCGTTAGGCAGCAGCTCTACGGCAGCCGTGTATTTTTAGAAAACTCGTGGCAGTACCCCGCAAAATGCAACTCGTATCAACCGAGTAGACACTGTGGAAAGGATAGCTTTAGGAACATGACTTCAGAGCAGCGCGACGGCTCCAGCGCGCCTTCAGATGTGTGTGAATTCTCTGTGGGAACGTCGTATATGGACCAAAGCAATACCACCAGTGCTGTGCCGGGAGAGCATTTACAGCGGAGAAGGACTTCCAAAGACAACATTCAGCACAGAAAGTGTGAAAGACGCAGCTCGGAGGAAAAAGTGAGTCCCCAGAGTTCGGTGGCCGGGCCAGGCGTTACCGTGCGTGTCACCGAGGAAGACGAAGACTCTGCCTGCGTGCAGAGCGTGTCCGATTCTGCCTCTGTCCAACTCTGTGTCCCGATAAGCGAGGACCCCACCTCCACGTCCCCGAGACAACACCTCCCCCTGAGCCCCTGCAGCAGCTTGGGCAGCTACCACTCCGCCATGTCCAGCAACTCGGACTCCGCCGTCGACATGGCTCTTCCGGACGACGAGACCCTGGAGATGGAGGCCTCCCACGAAGGCAGCACAGACTCCGCGCTGAAGCTGAAGCAAGCCTTGTTCGCCCGTTCTCAGTGCTCCTCGTCCTCCGCCGCCTCCTCGTCCTCCTGCAAGACGATGGTGACCTCAGTCAACGTTGTGTCGCCCGTGAAGATCGACCCGCTTCCCATCAGCGTCAGCCCCAGACTGGAACTGCCATCCTTCTTGATCAGCGACCACAGCAGCGCGGAGTGTACCGGGGACCCTCAGGACTCTGAGATG
>CM031598.1:61139184-61145076 GCA_018398815.1 Conus ventricosus | reverse complement strand
ACGTTGTCCGTGTCAAATTAGTGTTGCTCGGAGTGCAGGTGTAAATTCCCCAAACCAGAAATATGTTACTATTCCCCTTTGGGAAGGTATTTTCAGGGCGTCAGAGGAAGACAACCAGAAATCTGTTATTATCCCCCTTTGGAATTATCTTCGTACGTCAGGGGGAAGGGAAAATGTTAAGGAAACTTACTATTTCCTCAGGGAGGGTTGCAACATGGTTGGGTCAAGGGGCACGGCGTTCCCCGACGACACATAAACACGCGGGGAAACGCAGAAGACGAGAATAGTGCGCAGGGATGCGCGCGCCGCGCGCGCGGGGTTTGTTGTGTGTGTGTTGTGTGTGGTTGTTTGTGTGTGTGTGTTGTGTGTGTGGCGTGCGTGCGTGCGTGCGGCGTGCGGCTGCGTGCGTGCGAGTGTGGGTGTGTGTGTGTTGTGTGTGTGTGTGTGTGTGTGTGTGTGTGTGTGGTGTGTGTGTGTGTGGGGTTGTAAAGGGAGAAGGGGGGGAGAGAGAGAAGAGAGAGAAAAAGAGAGAGAGAGGGGGGGGAGAGGGGGAGAGAGAGAGAGAATTGGTACTGCTTACGGGCATGTTTGCGTGCGTGTGCTGTGGTTGTGTGGTGTGTTTTGTGTGGTGGTGGTGTGGTGTGGTGTGTGTGTGTGTGTGTGTGTGTGTGTGTGTTTTGTGGTGTGTGTGTGTGGGGTTTGAAGAGACAGACATACAGGCAGCAGACGACAACAGACGACAGCGGACTGACGGACAGGCAGACTCACACACACACACACACAACACACCACACAACACCACACCACACACACACACTACCACCAAACCCACACACCCACACACACAAACACAACCCAAACACACACACCACACACACCCACACCCCACACCACACACACACACACACGCAGGCAAGTAGACAGACAGCCCCGACAGGCAGACAGACGACAGACAGGCAGAAGGACAGACGGACAACAGACGACAGCCCGGACAGACAGACAGACGAACGACAGACAGCAGACAGACGACAGCAGACGCAAGCGTCCCAAGTAAACCGAATGAACTGACCCGAACGACCGTTAAAAACCGCAATTCTACGACAGTTTTTTTAACAAGCCCCAAAAAACTGGAAGACTTCTCTCTAAGTCTTGCCCCCCCCCCCCCCCCCCCCCCCCCTGCACTATTGAAGAGATCGCAGGTCTAACCCCCTTCACTCTGTATCCCCTCCTTCTCTTTCCTGACCGTGCTCCCCCCCCCCCCCACCCCACCCCCCCTCTCCTTTTTTTTCTCTCTCTTCTCTCTCTCCTCTCCTCTCGCTCTCTCTCTTCTCTCTCTTCTCCTCTCTTCTTCACTCGTTGTTTTCTTCTCCTCTGTCTCTTCCCCCGGGCCCATTTCTCTCTTCTTTCGCCCTGTTCTCGTTTCCTGCTCTGCTTCTTTCTTCTTGTTCTGTCCCCTTCTGCCTCTCGTCTCTCTCTCTTCTCTCTCTCTCTTCTCTGTCCCATTCCCCCTTCTCTCTCACTCTCATCTCCTCTTTCTTTTACCCCCCTCTCTCTTCACTCTTCTTTCTTTCCCTCTCTCTCTACCACTCTCACCTCTCTCTTTAATATCCCCCTCTCTCTCACCCCATCTCACCTCCTTCTTTACCCTCCCTCTCTCTTTTCCCCCTCTTCTCTCTCTCTCCTCTCTCTCTCTCTCTCTCTCTCTTTCCTTTATTCCTCTTTCCCGTCTTGATCTTGCCCTCTCCCCCCTACTTTCCTTTTTTCTTCTCTCAACAGATCTTTTTTTCTGCCTCTGTCTCTTCCCCCCACCCATCCTCTCTGTTCCTCTCTCCTCCTCTCTCTTTCTTCTCTCTCTCTCCCTCTCTCTCTTCTTTTCTCTCTCTTTTCATCCCCTTGTCTGTCTTCTGTTGTCTGTCTGTCGCTGTCTGTTTCCTCTCTTCTCTCTCTCTCTTCTCTCTCTTCTCTTCTCTCTCTCTCTGTCTTTTTGTTCTTTGTCTCTCAGTGAAAACGGCCTATATTCACCGCTGGTAAAAAGGTTTGAAGAACGGACAAAAAATTTTTTTTTAGGCCCCCCCGCTCCAGTAAAATTGCAGGAAGGTCGCCCCATTAAATTTACTGATACTATATGCCATTTTGCTTTGTTTACTTAATGACACCCATGAGCGCAACAAAAGCGCGGAGGCGCTAGTGGTGGTTCCGGGTGGGTTTGGGATCAGACCAGGCGCCATGAAACCCCCCGAAGTGACTCGACCGCGTGCAGCGTCTCCTCTTTGGGTTCCTCATGACGACTTGACTTAACCCCCCCTGTGGATTGCCGGGCCGGGCTTGGGGACGAGGAGTGGGGAACGGGGGCGGCGGGTGCAATCCCCCTGAGGTGGCACAGGGGTTGGAACAGAAAAAAAAACAACCCAAAAAAAAAAAAAAAAAAAAGAAAGAAAGAAAAAAAAAGGAAAAAAGAAAAAAATAGTGAAACGTGGAAGCGTCCCTTTTTCCAGTACAAAGAAAAGTAAGTGAGTACGCTAGGTGCTATGCAGGGAGTGTGTCATTCTCGTCAATTATTCGGTAGCCCCCGGACTCAACAAATCGAACAAATTTTATTTTCCATCTTGGCGATGGGAGCGGCACAACTACAAAAAGAGGATCAAGGAGAGCGCGGGTGGTGTGCTAAGAAAAAATTCCGCGATCGATGTGCGTGCGCGCGCGCGCGCGTCACGCCACACACACCACACACACACACACACACACACACACCACCACCCACACACACACCAAAACACAGTGCGTCGCACGCACGCAGCAGCCGCCGCACGCACACACGCACACCCCAACCACACACACACCAACCACACACACACACACCACACCAAAACAGCGAGCGCGCGCGCGCGCGCAGCACGCAGCACGACGCACACACACACACACACACACACACACCACACACACACACACACCACACACGCACGCACGCCGTACATCGTGCATACACCATTACGTCATACGCACGCACGCCGCACATACGTTCATACACAAAAGTGCTACAGAGAGAGAGACAAAAGAGGGGAGAGAGAGAGGAGAGGAGAGAGAGAGAGGGGGGGAGAGAGAGAGAGAGAGAGAGAGAGAGAGAGAAGAAGAGGGAGAGGGGAGAGGCACGCGCGCGCACAAAACAAAACGCATGAAAACAAAAAAAAAAAACACCATCGCACGCCAAGAGAGAGAGAGAGAGAGAGAGAGAAGAGAGGGGAAAAGGGGGAGAGGGGAGAGAGAGAGGAGAGAGAGAGAGAGAGAGAGAGGAGGGGGGAGAGAGAGAGAAGAGAGAGAGGATTATAATTCCCCCCGGACATGCCCGTTTCCAGACTTCTGTCTCCTCATGGAACAAAATTTAGACCCCCTCTACCACCCCCCCCCCCCACTCCCCACCCGCCCCCCCCCCCCCCCCACCCCACCCCCCACCACCACCCGCACCCTTCCCCCAACCCCTAAAAACACAATTGTCTCCCTCAAGGATGTTGGGGGAGAAAAGGTGGGAAGAGTAGGAGGGGGTGGGGAAACTTTGTGGAAAACAACGTAAATCTGTGGCACGGGGGGGTTTTTGGGTTTTCCCTGTTTTTTTGTTTTATATTTATTTTTTTAAATGTTTTTTTTTTTTGTTGTTTTTTTTTTTGTTTTTGGGTTTTTTTGTCTTTGTTCTTTGAATTGCAAAATACGGCGAACGAAAATTTACCGTGACGAGCAAATAATTTGTGTGTGTGTGTGTGTGTGGTGTGTGTGTTGTGCGTGCGTGCGGCGTGCGTGCGTGCGTGGCGTGCGTGCGTGTGGTTGTGTGTTGTGTGTGTTGTGTGTGTGTGTGGGGTGGTGTGTGGTGTGTGTGGTTGTGTGTGTTGGTTTGTCTGTCTCGTCTCGTTCTGTTTGTTCTGCTTATCTGTTTATCTCTCTCTCCTCCCTCTTTCTCTCTTTTTCTCTGGTGTGTTTGTTGTGTGTGTATGTGTGTGTGTGTGTGTTTTGGGGTGTGTGTGTGTGTGTGTGTGTGGTGTGTGTGTGTGTGTGTGTGTGTTGCTTTCGCGTGGTGTGTGTGTGTTGTTTCTGTTGTTTGCTGCGTGCGTGGTGCGCGCGCGGGTGTGTGTTGTGTGTGTGTTGTGTGGTGTTGTGTGTGTGTGTGGGTGTGTGTGTGTGTGTGTGTGTGTGTGTTTGTATGTGTGTGTGGTTGTGTGTTTTTGGGGGTGGTGTGTGTGTGTGTGCCGCGCGCGCGCGCGCCGGCGCGGCGTGTGGTGTGTGTGTGTTGTGTGTGTGTGTGTGTGGTGTGTGTGTTGTGTGTGTGTGGTGGTGTGTGTGTGGTGTGTGGTTGTGTTTGCTCTAAAAATGAGGCATGGCGAAAAAAAGGGGAAGAGGGCGCCTGTTAGCCTGCTTGGGCAAAGGTTAGCTAATCCAATATTACAGACAAAGGGAAATATAACCTGCCCCTTCTCCCCCCCCCCCCCCCCCCCACACATCCTGTGCCCCCAGCTCTTCTTTTCCCCCCCTCTTGCACACCACCAAAATATAACATGATTGGGAGGGAGAGGGGGGGGGGAGGGGGAGAGAGAGAGCATACAAAAATTTCCAAAATTTGTTTGTTTGGGCCCCTGCACACAAAAGCGTGTTACTAACCTGGTTTTTGGCAGCTGTGTACGTTTTAATTATATTTAACACTTTTTTTTTTTGAAAACTCAAAAATGAAAAACTTTCTTTAAATCACCCCTATTCGATGAGAGAGAGAGAGAGAGTGAAAAGAGGAGGGGAGAAAAGAGAAGAGAGAGAGAGAGAGAGAGAAGAGAAAGGGGAGATGAGAGAGAGAGAGAGAGGGAAAGAGGGAAGACAGCCGACAGAAAGACAGAAAGACGAAAAAAAACTCCAGATAAAAGAAGACGACGCCAGAGACAGAGAATGGTCAAGATCGAAAAAGGAAAGGGAAAATGGAACACCCGGGAAATTTGGCTAACCCCAGAAAAAGAAAAAATTTTTAATCATGGGTTTGCCATCCCCTTTTAAAACCCGAAAAAAGACTGTTGTTTTCAAATTCCCCTTGCGTCCATAGCAATAATTGGTTCCTCTCTCTCTCTCAGATATTCTTTAGGACTTTGCAATTCAGAAAATATACCCCTCTCTGTCAAATATACCATTTATGGGTGTGCATGAAGTGTATAAATCTCTTAGTAGCCTAAAACAAAGTAACACAAGTGGTCTTGATGGCATTGAGGGGAAAAAATCTTAAAATTGTCAGCCCAGAAATCGCCGAAACGCTTACCTACATCTACAACCTATGCCTTGCAAAAAATATTTTCCCAAAAAGCTTTTAAAGTTGCTAAAGTTATACCCATCTATAAATCAGGTGACTATGCTGATCCCTCAAATTATAAAACCCTTTTCTCCATCTTGTCTATACTTTTAAAAACCCCTTGGAAGATCACTAAACAAACACATTCTTAATCATTTCAACTCCTTCGAACTGTTTCACCCAAACCAGTCCGGATTCGGGGCCAACCATTCTTGTCACCAGCATTAACTAGTCTTGTTGGACCAGTGGCTTACTAACATAAACAATAATAAAATCACAGTGTTCAGTAGTAACTTTATGAAAGCATTTGATGTCGTCGACCACAGTCTTCTACTTGAGAAATTAAAGATCTATGGCCTAACTGACACGCTTTGGAACTTCTACCCTTCATTTCTCTCAGACAGGAAACAGTGTGTTTCGGTAAATAGATCAAATTCTTCCATTCTACCTGTTAAGTACGGCGTCCCTCAAGGCTCAGTCCTGGGCCAATACTATTTTCTGTATATATAAATGATCTACCTCTGTTTTTTACAACTTTATGTGAGATGTTTGCCGATGATACCACATCCACCCCTGTCACG
>CM031598.1:61104474-61119084 GCA_018398815.1 Conus ventricosus | reverse complement strand
CCGGAAACGATGGGGTAATGACTGCCACATTTGAAGCGCGTCATATCACACTATTTTTTGGCATTGTTCTTCCTTTGTGATGTTGGGAAATTTGTTGGGCGTACCAACAGCGAAATCTCCTCGGGAAAGGGGAGGGTCCATCGCTAAACCCCCAGCTCTACAAAAATTCCCCCCCACCCCCCCTTCAGAATCCGACCACGTTTTTTTTTTTATGGATTTTGGCGGGACAAAGTTGCCCCAAAAACCCCCCTTTTAAATTTTTTTTGGGATTCATGGAAGGATTCTGATCGAAAGTCGTTGAAGGTTTTTCTTTTTTTTTCAAAGGTCCCCCCTCCCCCTTTAGCCCCGCGATGAGTTTATAATTGCCTTGATGGAAGAAGAAAATGTAAACAGTGCAAATAAAAGATGTCAGTCTTAAATTAATCAAACAATGCAAGGGGTCTGTTAACTATGCGCGGTCACATGTACTTAACATGGTAAGTATGTTGTTTTGAAGAATCATGAAACCATTCGGGATTCACTTTTTTTTTTGGTCTAAATAGCATGTTATGACGACCTGGGGGTTTTAATCCCCATCTCCACGTTTTAAAGGCCTGTGTCTGTGCACTGGTGTAAGTCTGGTCGTGTTTTTTTTTTAATTAACCAGAGCTTTTCTTTCCATTTTTTTTTTCTTCAGCTCCCCTTTAACTTTTAATTTTTTTCCTTTTCTTTCATTTTCACTTTTTTTTTTTTTTTTCTTTTTTCTTCTTTGTTTTTTTTTTTCTCTGTCAAATTCACTTAAAAGCGACAGCGTCAGTAAAAAAACCCCAAAGGGGAGACTTTTTTGGTCAGCTGTGGGAAAAAAGTTCAAAAAATCGATTCATGTGTGATAGTCGTCAACTTTCCAAAACCCATTCTCAAAATCTGGAGAAATCCAAGAAAACACCCACTGATACTTTTTTTAAGACTTGAAATTCCCGCGCTCCCAAACAGCTGTTTAAAAAAAAAGGAGGGTGGGGAAATCGTGTCATGGACGTAGCCCACACAAGGCTGTGACGCCCCCTCGCAGTGTGTGATATGAATCTTTTCCCCCCTGCCCCACAAAAGGGGAAGAATATCTGTGGTTGACTAGTTAGCGGGCGTCCCAAAATAATTGTGAGTAGACTCTTTCAAGAAAGAAGGGGTCTTGGGGTAAAAGTGCCCCATGAGTGATAGTTTAAAAGGGCTGGTAAGTAAGGTGTGGTCATGTGTTTTGAAATGAGTATGCATCACTAGGAGAAGGGGGAAAGAGTCATTTTTTAACCCCAGCAGAGGGCCCTAGGATCGAACCTGTCAGGCGGTGGTTCTTTGCTGCCCTCATTCCCAGGTGGGTTGTTTGGGGAAAGTACAGGGGAAAATTAAAAAAAGGAAAGAATTCAATGTTGAATTGGGAGCTTTTCTTACACGAACTTATTCGTTTTTCCCCCTTCACCCTTCACCTTCCCCCTCCCCCTTTCCTTCGCCTTCCCCCTTATCTTTCCCCCCGTGGGTGGTTGAAGTGGCCCATGGTGTGGGGAAAAACCCCGGTAGTTCGCCCGCAAGTCCCAACTAGGGGGGGGTTTAAAAAGCTGCGTTTCAAGAGACAGAAAAAATCGCGGAGAGAAGTCGAGCTGTACTCCGGGAAGGAGAATTCGGGGGGGGCAGATTTTGTCCAGCGGGGAAGGGAATTTGAGAAAAAGGGGGAGCTTTTTTTGGGGCAGGAGGTCCTCAGGTTTACGGGATTTTATGTATTTCGGCCGGTTTTTGGGATAACGGAATGTAAGGCCCATAGTTTTATAGAAGGGGAAAACTAGATTATTTTTATTTTCCGATGTGAGGGAGATCATGTGTGAAGATGATTTGTTTCGGTGTGAGGAGGATACATGTTAAAGATTGATTTGTCCCCCGACGTGAGGGAATCATGGTGCAATTTTTTTGTCTTCAGGGGAGGGAGATACAGGGTAAAATCTGTTTAAATTTGTGATGTATTTAGTAAAGTGTTTTTCCCAAAAGGAAGGGGGAAAAGAAAAACTTCGGTAGTGCCCCTTTTGGGTTTTTTGGGAAAAGTGCGTGGGGTTTGGGGAAAAATGCGAATAAAGCGGGTATGCAAGAGTGACGTGTGACTTGGGACCCGACCCCAGTTTCAGGCGTACTGCCGTTTTTTTTCCCCGGAAAAAAAAAAGAAAGATTTCTATTTGTGCCCTTGGGTTTTAAAAAAAAAGATTTAATTTTTGTCCCCCTAAGGGTTTGGGGAAAAAAAAAAAAGATTTTATATTTTCCCTAAGGGTTTTGAGGAGAAAAAAAAGGAAAGGTTTCTATTTTAACCGGGCCCGGGGAAAAAGAAAAGATTTTATTTTGTCCCCTCAGGGTTTGGGGAAAGGAAAAAAAAAAGAAGAAAGTTTAATTATTGATTGTGTAAAATATTTGATTGTTTTTGTTTTTGCTATTTCTTTTTTGTTTTTTGGGGGGTTGACTTTTTTTTGGGGTTGCTCTATCTTTAAAAGGGTTTTTTTTTTGGTAGGTTTTCTTTTTGCCCCTTCCCCCCTCGGCCGATAGCCTAAACCCTCTCTTGCTCAACCTGGCAGCAAGGGGGCAGGGCTTTGAGGAGTTTTTCCTTCCCTAAAGATTAGAATTTTTGCCCCCTTTCCCAGGATGATAGCCCCCCCCTCTTCTGGTTTTCAGGGGAATGGCGTGGGGATCAATGTTTCCCTTCTCAAAAATATCTTTTTCTTTCGCTTTCCCCTTTTTTCAGTTTGTTTTTTCCCCCCTTGCCCCCAGAGTTGGGTAAACTTCTCCCCCGTCACGCTTAGTGTGGGTGGTGGGTTTTTTCCCGCTCTGCCCAAAAATAAACACTTTTATCTTTTGATCTTTTTTTTCTGGGGTGTGGTGCGAGATTTTCTTTGAGTTGGGTGATGTGCATTTTTCATTGATTGTTTAGTATTTTGTTTTATTACTGTGTGGTGGTATGGCAGTGTTTTGTTTTCCGTCTCCAGTTTCAAGGGAGACAGTGCCCACTAGGGTGTGTCGGGGGTTTTTCTTTTGCTTTTTTGATTTCTGCTAAAATTTCCGGCCCTGGTATCCTTTCATTTCCTTTTCCCCCCTTTTTTTAAAAACCCTCTTAACCTTCCCCTCAAAAGCGCCATTATTTTTTTTCTACATTTTCTTTTTAGAAGTTTTCCCGTTATTTGTGTTTTTCCCCCCTCTTTTAATTGTTTGTGATTCCATTTTTTTGAAAATTTTATTCATTTTTTGTTAAGGGGGGTCATTTGTTTTAAAAATTCGTTTGAAATTAAGTAAAAAAGAAAGACTAAACAAAAACTTTTAAGAACAAAAACTTTAAAAAAGAATTTTTTTAAAAAACTTTATTGTGTTTATTTCCTTTCTTAAAGGGAAACATTTTTTGCTTTAAAAAATTTCATTTTGTTTTCAAAATTCCAAATTGTTTAGCTTGCAAATTTTTTTTGGAAAATATTCCTTGGTTTTCATATTACCTTTTTAAGAAGCTTTTTCTTTTACGCCGGAAATTGAATTCGTATTTGTATATACTAAAATTTGGTTTTGTGAAACTAACTTATCAATTCCCCTTTATTTTATTATACTTTGAGTTTTTTGGTTTTTTTAATCTGTTGCGATTCATTATGGTGATTTTGAAAAATATGTTAAAAAGCGGACGTTTGGGGTTTTGAGGGAAAAAAAACTTACTAACTTGGAAACAAGACGTGGGGCAAAAGGCAAAAAGAGAAGAAAAAAACTAAAAGGGGAAGCTGAAGAAAAAGACTACAGGAGAATAAAGCTGAAGAAATAGATCGAGGGAATTTGAAGTTGAAAAAAAAAGGGGACTAAGGGGGAAAGCCGACCCCTAAAAACCAGGGGGAAAGCTGAAGTAAAGAAGTCAATTTAAAGTTGAGGGCAGTTGAATTGAAACTGAGCAGAAATAGAAAGAATACAGATCGGAGAACCCCCACCAGTCGTTCCGAGCCTGCCCAACCAAAAGGGTATATTCCAAATTTCCCCCCTTTTTAGGAAAAAACGGATGACTTAAAAGTTTTTTTTTCCGATTTGAAAGTACGCAAGTTTTGGTTGGCCAAAGGAAAAGGGGACATTGTATATTGCGCGTTTTTTTAAGGGTAGCGCTTTGAAATTGTACCCTATTTCCCCGGAAAAAATTTAACTTGGGTCATTTTTAAAAAAGAACTCCTAAAGAAATTTCAAGTTTGCGGGTTTTTCACAAAACTTTTCCCTTTCTGTCGCCCTGAAAAAGGAAAAAATCTTTTCCGTCTTTTTGACCCGTATGAGTCATTGTTTGGATGAGGTGTTTTTACTAAAACGAACAAGACTTTTCTCACTCAAGTTTCCCTCTTAAAAAACAACTTTTCCAGAGCGTGAGAAAAATTTGGGCCCCTTTTCCCTTTAAAAACCCAAATTTAAAAAACGGGGAGGAATGTTCGAGGGCTGTCTTTTGTATCGTCCCCGATAAGGGCTGGCTGGAAAGGGAAAAATTTTCATTTTTGAGTTCTTTGGTTTGTACTACCCATCAGGGGGAATTTACGGGAAAGGGAAAAACGTGGGTATTTTTCAGCCCTCAAGGATTACCTCCTAGGAACGGACAGGGATCTTTCCGGGGTTCGAGTGATTTCGTAAATACAGTATCCCCCGGAAGCCCCGTTATTTCTCAGAAACTTTCCCGAGGTCTGGACAACGCCCCACGTAGACCTTTTGGCCCATTCGGGGCCAAACGAAGTTCACAAAATCAGTCGCTGCCGATCAGACAATGCCTTTTCTTTTGTGATGGCAATTCCCAATCTGAAACAGATTGCCCTTTCGACCGGGTGATTCAAACCCCGATTATCCCATGTTGGAAGAAGGCCTTTTTTTGCCCCAATCAATCTTTTTGATGGCTGGTTTTAGAAAACGGAGCCATAAAGGGATTGCAGGTTGGGTTTTTGCGAGCACTGGGTCCCCCTGCTGGTGTAGGAAATTTTTGTGCTTAAAGACCAGTATCCAACACTTCAAAGGTGGTCTTTTGGGAGGCAAGATTAAAACTTTTCCCGCTGGCGAAATTTCGGGACACACCGAACTCCGGATTTTTCCCCCTGGCATTGATACCCACTGCGACTTGATCTTGGGCAATTTGCGGGGTGTCGCTACAGTACAGGGTGGGCGGGAGGATCGTTTTTCCCTTGTTTGTGGTATGATCAAATTCATGGCAGGGAAAGGGCTACAAACCCGCAAAAAGTTCAAAGGAGAATCCAGATTCCCCCAGAGATTTAAAAAAATGCGGGGAAAAAGACGAGACGTGACGACAATATTTCTGCTGCTAAAAGATTATGACGTACAAAGGGGAAAACCAAAAGAAAATTGGACTCAAACATTCTTAAGGTGTGTACCTGGACAAGACAAAGACGGTTGGGGTTTCCCAAACCCCTTTGGAAACTGCTGCACCGGTCATGATGCTTGTTTTGTGGCACTGTGGGATCAAAAGAACGTTTTAAAAGGTTCTTGATTTTTTTTTATTGGCGGGGTCACGGAAATTACGAATACTGCCCCTCATGGACATCTGCCAAAAGACATTTCCCGAAAGGTGCTCCTTGACCTTTGCACAAAAAGCCCTTTTCGTTCCATTTTTGGAGGTAGTTTGATTTGTTGGACGTTTCACTGTCTTTTTTCGGGATATCGTTTTCTTGATTTGGGGAACGCAACAAGGTTCCCGAAAGCGATTCCACTGAAAAAAATTTTATACAGTTTTTGCGCTGAAGCCTTACTTGCAATTTTTTTAGAGTGGGTCTTCCCGACGAAATTTCTCGGATTGTGGAACGCAAATTTTTTTGATTAGAGAGAAATTTACAGACTTTGTCAACTTTCCCTTTCAACCACGCCATCATCCCAATCGAATGGGATGGTTGAAAAGTTTCATGGGAAAGTTAAATATGTTGAGAAGGTTTCAAGGAAGAAACCCCCGGGAAAGGGTCGTTCATACCCGGGTTTGTTTTTTCATACAGGAAATGCGAAAGAAAAGCTGGGGTTCTCCCATTTGAGCTTCTTTTCGGCCCCTCACCCAAGGGGGCCCTTTTGGTCTATTTTGACAAAAGGACGGAAAAGACGGACATACTACGTAAAACGTTTACCAATACGTTTATGAACTGCATAATCGTTTTAGGGTGCATGTAGCTTGCTAACGTCAGGTGGAAAACAGTGTGTACAAAGGGCTTTGCAGACGAAAAGCAAAGGCACGTTCTTTAGGGTTGGGGTAAAGTCCTTGTGTACTAAAATGATGAACTAACAAACTTCGTGTTATGTGGAAGGGGCCTTTTCAGGGGGTCGAAAAACTTTTGAAGTAAATTTAAAAAAACAAAATGGCAAACATGAGAAGGTATTTTTCATTGAACATGTTTAAAAAGTTTGTTTTAACGTACAAAAGTTGCCCTCAACCCCTCAGTTGAGTGGATTTCCTATGTCAAAAATGATGTCAAAAGACAGCATTTCAGTGTGAATTGTACCCGATGTAACGTCAGGACAATCAAAAGGTTTTTGAAACGCAAAAAGTAGGAAAATTTAAAATCTACCCGTGCAGAGATGTTTTTACCCCTTCCTATTCTGTCTATAAAAGGGGAAACCTTGAGATGTGGTTCTGTGAATGATTTTCTACAAGCAAAAGAAAAAGCTAAAAGAATTTTGAAAGACTTTTAGGAGTGTTGACGGATACCCCCGGGACAGTAACTGGTATTTAACCCCCAAATATTCAGTTTCTTCTGAAAAACCAGTGCGAAAATAGACCATACCCCCCATTTGCAAAAAAAGAGGTGGTTTAGAGAGAATCAATGTAAGCTGGATTTAAAGGGGTTTGAACCTTTACATTCCCCACAGCTCACCGTGTATTTTGGGGGACAACCCGATGGGTCGGTGGTTTTTTGCATCGATTAAGAAAAATAAATAAATCCTGGTTCGATGCCGAGCCCCTCCCGACCTTGAAGAACTTCGTGTCACTTCGAAAGGGAAAATATTTTTAAGAACTTAACTAAAGGGGGACTGGGAAATTCCTGGCTGAAGCGACAAGGAAAAGACGCGTTTCAAAAACCTTTGGTTTTTTTGGGCGAAAAAAGCCCCTTTTGGGTTTTCAAAAGCCCCCGCTTTTTTTGCCAGAATGATCGAGCCTGAAACTCCAATTTCCCCTTTTTTTTTTAAAAATTTGTTGGTGGCCAGTCATGGATGACCTCCTTTCATTGAGTTTTTTTTTTTGCGACCAGGAGTTTTGGATTGACTGCAAAACCATCAAAAATTCTGCCGGTTTTAAACTCCGGTTTTTGGGTCACACTTTTCAGTGGGAAAAATGAAGCCAAGGGAAAAAGTGGAAAAGATTTTTCCTCACAAACCACTACAAAGAAACGATAAGGTCACTCTCGGGTTGTTTCTTTTATAGACGAATGTACCCCCCCTTTTCGTCCCCGAGGCCCCCTTTTTTTCTGAAAATGACGAAAGGGACGAAGAACAAAAGTATTGTGTGGTTGTGGTGCCCGAAGGCTTTTGGGGTTGTCAGAACACCCTCAAATCATTTCCGTTTTTGTTACCCCCTATCAAAGACTTTATTTTAAAAAACTGATGCCATTCTAAAGGATGGGGGGCGGTACTGTGCGGAAAAAAATGCTTTGTTACATCCGTGCAATACGCCCGTAAGAATTTTCAAAGACAAGGAGAAAAACCCACCTTGAGGGAGTGTTTTTGTATTGTAGGGATGTGAGAATTGCCCGGGCTTTACTGGAAAAAAGTTTCGTTAAGACGACCTAGGCCCTGGTTTTGAAATGTCAAAGCTAAAAGCAGGGTTTTTAGAGGGCTTTGGCATTTCAGGAAATTCCCAATTCTGTTGAACCAGTGGGAAACAAAATTCTGCAGATTTGTTGTCCGTGCATGAATATTCCTGGACAAAATTAAAATGTCTTCAAGGGAAAAAATATTTCCGTTTTTTTCTTTTTTTAATGATTCGGTGTGATCACATTGACAATGCATTGTATGCTACTGACGATTTAAATCAAGTGGTATTTATGCAAAATTTTCTTATAAGTGACTTTTGTTTACAAAACAAAACTACTTGTGTTGAGTAATAAAAAGTTATTTTTGTAAACAAGGAAAAATCAAATATATTTTTGTCTAATTTGCTTGTGAAGATGAATAATGTATTGGATGAGCAAAAAAACTCTTTGAAATTATATACCATGTTTTATTGTGAATGAAAAAAACCCAATTTTTTTCATTTTTCATTGTCAACAATGGGAAACATGTGCTTTTCAATGGACTTAACATTACATGGGGGAAAAAAGAAAAAAGTTTATTTTTTTACATGTCTATTGAGAAACATTCACACTTGGGAAATTTCCATTTTTTATGAGGGTTTTAAAATTGAGGGGAGACAAATCAAGGGGAAAAAATGTGCTTACATCTTAATGTATGAAACAATTTTACTTTGATTTGGTAATTCCCCAATGTTTTATCCCGTAATTTGGGAAATGTATTTTGTTAAAGTGGGGATCAAAAATGAATGTTTTTTTTTTTTTGAAAGACTAAAGTTTGAAATATGCTATTTTGGGGGTCAGGTTGATTCTATACGTTGATTATTATTTTTTGGGGAATATGTGTGAGATTCCAATTTGAGATTCATGACTGAAGGTTTTGGTTAAGTGAAGTTGTATTCCTTTTTAAAAAAAATTTTTAAAAATTTTTTTATCCCAGGATGGGGGGGGGGGTCATGTGACGTAGCTCACTCAAGGGGATGTGAGCTCCATGCATGTAGTAGTGATATGAATCATTTTCCCCTGCACAATAAAGGAAGAATATTTATGTGGTTTGACTGTGGCGGCGTCCCAAAAAATTGTGGTATGATATTCAAGAAAAAGAATGTGGGGCTTGGGTGAAAGTGACCATGAGTGAAGTTAACAAGGGTGGGAAGGTAAGGGTGGTCGTGTTTTTAAACGGTAGCACTATAGGGAAGGGAGGAAAGAGTCAGTTTTAACCAGCAGATGGCCTAGAGACTCGAACCCGTAGGACGGGGGTCCTTTTACCAGTCATTACCTGGGCGTGTAGTTGGGAAAACTAAGGGGGAAAACTTAAAAAAAAGAGAAAGAATTCATATGTTGAATTGGGAAGCAGGTTTCTTCACGAACCTATTCGTGTTTCAGCCCTTTACCCCTTACCCTTCACCCCCACCCCTTTTCCCCTTTGCCTTCCCCTTATCTTTCGCCCCCTGGGTGGTTTAAGAGGCCCTGGGGTGGGGAACACACCGGGGTTCAGCCCCCGCAAGTGCCCAATCCCGGGAGAGGAGTTTTAGCTCGTGTTTTTAAGAACGAAGAAGCGCGGAAGAGAAGTCGAGTGTATCTCCGGAAGGGAAATTTGAGGGGGCAGTATATTGTCTCAGCGGCAGGGAATTGAGAAAACAGGGGGCTTTTTCTTGAGGGAGGCAGGTCCCCGTGATTACGGAGTTAGTTTCCCTGGTCCGGGAATTTTTGGGTAAAGGAAGTGAGGCCATAGCTTTATAGAAGGGAACTAGATTATTTATCTTCGATGTGAGGAGAGATCATGTGGAAGTTGATTGTTCTCGGTGTGAGGGAGATCATGGTGAAAAATTGATTTTTCTCCCCAGTGAGGGGAAAATAAAAGTGTGCGATTTATTTGTCTCTCGTGTGGAAGGAATACAGAGGTGAAATCTGTTTACATTGTGAGTGATTTGTAAAGTGTTTTCCCCCGAAGGGGAGGGGGAAGAAAAAAATTGGTAGTGCGCCCCCTTTTGGTTGTTTGGAAAAGATTGGTGTGCTATGGAGTAAATGCTTCTGAATGGGGTATCAAGAGGAATGTGCATTGTTGTTTGTGGGCGGGGTGGCGGGAGGGAATCCTTCCCGCGACTGTTTTGAAAATTCCCTCAATCGAGGTTAGTTCGTTTCGAATTTTTGCTTGTAAAAATGACTGAATAAAAGAGAGGTGTCTAAGGAAACATTTTGTGTCATAAAGTCTTTTTCATAGCAATTTTACTTCCATGGTTTAAAAAAAAAACATTTTTCCTGTTTTAAAGGGAAAAAGGGAGATAAAATGTCATAGCCAATTTGGCCACAATATCCCGAAGGCCCCCAGCAAAGTTGAAAAAAACCCGATCAATCTTGACTTATAAATAGATAGAAAACATTTTGGAACGGAAAACAATTCTCAATGATCGCCGGCCCAAAGCATTTGGGGAAATGACTTACAGGCACACGGGAAGGGGGATCCGTTTCAGTGCCATTTTTGTCCGATTTGGAAAAATTGCCCGGGGGAATAATTGTTACATGTGAAAACCCCCACTAAGAAAGTGGGTTCAAAGTGGGAAACCCCTGTCGGAGTTGAGGTGCGAGACAACGTCAAACAGAGTTGGTGGGCTTTCAGTGAAAACATTCCCTGGCATAAGCTGGCTGGACTTCAGTTTCGTGTTTTTGGGAAAGCTCGGGGGGAATTGCAAGATGATATTTTTGTGTGTCTGTTACTTTTACATACTAGACAGATTTGGGAACTTCTCATTCTTGTAGTGAACGAAAATAACGCATTTTCAGTCCAACAAAGCATGGTATGTAACTCAACTTGAAAAGGGATAGTGAGGGGGCGGGCCTGTGAAAGGGCATAGGGAGAAATAGTGAATATGGTGGGTTCGCAGTAAGCATGGAAACTATACCTGGAATTTATTCTGACGTCCATGAGTTGTCATGTAAATCCTAGGTGTCCATCCTATGACGATTTCTGGTCTAGTTCACATTCCTAGGCTGAAGCTGTACACCCGAACTAACAATAGAACCTCAGAGCTGTGATAAAGTTAATGTTAGAAATACATGCCTTTCTCTCAAACAAAAAGAACACTTACTTACAAACAAAACCACCACGAACAGATGTCCATTTTTCTCCCCAGAACTTCCTGGCTGAGACATTTCTCTCAGCTTAATAAGGTATATTTTATTCTCATTTACCAAATGGGGGGGGGGGGGGGGGGGCGAGGGGAGGATGGAGGTAAGGGATGCCAATGAAGAAAGCATGTGAGGTACTTAAAAGTGAGAGAGAGAGAGAGAGAGAGAGAGAGAGAGAGAGAGAGAGAGAGAGAGAGAGAGAAGAGAGAGAGAGAGAGAGAGAGAGAGAGAGAGAGAGAGAGAGAGAGAGAGTCAGGGAGACAGACAAAAAGATGGACACACACACAGACGGGCAGATGGCAGAGAGGAAAAAAACAAACACAAATTAAAAACCTCTCCATTAACCACAGCTGCGGCCAAATAAAGGGGAAAAACCCTACTGTACAGAGCAATCAAACCCTTCCCCGCCACTACACGCCTCCCAACTGCCACCGTCGACCCCCTCTCCCACCATTCACCCCTTCCTCCTGCACACCCTTTCTTTATTATTTTTTTCTCCCGCGTACGCAGGCTGATACTCCTACGGACACTTCCTTTATAGACAAGCAAGGATTACCCCCATCTACCCAGCAAAGGGAGTGGAGTTTTGTGTGAATGGCCATTTTTTATCCTGCCATTAAGGCGGCCATACTCCATCTTCGGGGAAGGTGCATGCTATGTGTAGCGTGTCATCCATACCAACGGCCAAACTGGCCTTCTCTTCCGAAAGTTGGTGATGGGATTTTGCGTATGTGCAAGATGTTATACGTGCGCTCACACACGGCACCTCGGTTTATAGTCTCATTCGAAGGACTGTGCTGGAAATGGAGTCAGAACCAATGTTAACTTCGAGGGAAAAATTCCCCTGCACCGAAACGGCCCGGCGGAGATTCGAACCCGCAACCCCAGGATCACTCTTTCTTTATGAATTAGATGAATGCATACATACATACGACTGAACAGTTCAGGTCTAGCTATCTAACGCCTTCCTGATCGCGTGGATCATCCAGAGATTGAAGGTACAGAGAAGGTTTTGTGTTTAATCAGATGTAGCATGAGTGACAATCGAAGAATGGTTTTATATAAACTATGTTCAGTGAAGAAAGAATGTCGTGGAAAAGTCTGTAGATAACTGTCATCGGTTATTTCAAATGTAACAAAGGGCGACAGTCGCAGAATAGTTTTTAAAAATTGTCTTCAGTTTCGTTTCATTTTCGTTTCATTTTTATTTCGTTTCACTGGTCGTTGTGTACAGTCCAGATGACTGCAGGGGTCATATGAGGGCTGTAACCATTTCAGAACTTGCTCCATACATATTAGAAACAGCAGCAGCAGCACCAGCAGCAGTAGCAGCAGCAGCAGCAGCAGCAGCACCAGCACCAGCAACAGCAACAACAGCTGCAAAAATACCATAATCATCATCATCATCATCATCATCATCATCATCATCAACAACAACAACAACAACAACAATAGCAACAGCAGTAAAACATAACCAGTTTGTTCCAAACATATTCAAAACGACTGAAAATAGGAAACCGTATCTATTTTCTGCAAGAAAATCTAAAATAAACTAAAACATCTTATTTCTTTCAGGAACTGAAACATCACATTTGGCAGAACATGTCTGAATAAAGTCTTCGGGGAGTCTTTTATATTGTGCTCATCACTAATATTATGATGATCCCAGCACTCTAGAAGAGCGTGTTTAATTGTGACTGGCTTCTTGCATAGAACTTCCAGGAACTTCCAGGCATTTCAGACTTGTAAAAGGAATGGCATGCGTGTGATTGGCACAAAGCTCTTTCTTCTTTGCTGCCACCAATGGTGGATGGTGGAAACGTTCAGGTGTGGACGGATGAGTAGTCAAAACTCACACCAAAAAGTAATGGTCATGGAGTGGTCTGTGAAAACTGTCTTCAGTTAGTTTGAATGTAGCGACAAATGGCAGTCACTGAATAATCTCCACCATTAATGTCATCTTAGACGCTGTTCTAGCTTCACGTTAGGTGAAAAGGGTTACAACAATATTGCTGTTAAAGAGTGGCATCAAAGACAACAATCATGAGAAAATCCTCGTTCTCAACATCACAGAGTTTACCAGCAGCAGAAGAAGAAAGTGATCAATCAACAGCTCTTGCAATAGCGATAACACCAATCCCATCATCAACAAAAACATAAATTGAAACTATTATTGTGGTAACCGCTGCTGCTGCTGCTGCTGCTGCTACTACTACTACTACTACTACTACTACTACTACTACTACTACTACTACTACTACTACTACTACTACTACTACTATTACTGTCATAACTGTTGATACAGGCGGGACCACCATCATCCTCTTCACCATCACCACCAACTAAGGCACCATCGATAGCAATATGCATGGACGCGCACGCACGCACACACACGCACACACACACACGCGCACACACACACACACACGTGAGAGAGAGAGAGAGAGAGAGAGAGAGAGAGAGAGAGAGAGAGAGAGAGAGAGAGAGAGAGAGCGAGAGAGAGAGAGAGAGTGAGTGAGAGAGAGAGAGAGAGAGTGAGAAAAAGAGAGAAAGAGAGATGTTAAGACCGACAGAAAAAAAAGAGATTTTAAAAAAGCGTATTAGCAAAGAAACTTTGAGATTACCGCTATCAGTCTTCACTCGCCCACACGTAGAGAGAGAGAGAGAGAGAGAGAGAGAGAGAGAGAGAGAGAGAGAGAGAGAGAGAGAGAGAGACACAGAGAGAGAGAGAGAGAGAGAGAGAGAGAGAGAGAGAGAGAGAGAGAGAGAGAGAGAGAGAGAGGACCTTTGCTCATGAAGACTATGGTCCCTTGAAAGGACGATACACAGACTAACGTTGCGTAATGCATTTCCAGCAGTTAAGATTCACGACGCGACTTATAATAACAGCGTTTCGTAAAACCTCTTATAAAATATGCAGCAAGCTGTTTTACGATAAAATAAGTGTTCGAAGCCATTAACAAAAATGACTCTGAAGAGGGTGAAATAGCTGAAGAACGTAGGAAGAATGCATTGCTGTCTGGTACCACTTAATTTTGGACTTGAAAGAACTTAGTGAACTTCATTTACCTAAGTATATGACATAATGGACAATTATTGGCACATACATCGAACACAGTGTGCATAAATATCTTACATAGACTGGCCTTATCTGAACGTTGCCTCAATATTACGTTTCTAATGTCAATCAGTAATCATTGGCAAGTGCATGATTTAAATTTCGTAAGTATCAAATATGTTGCTTTCTTGAAACTGTGAGTTCCATCTCTGCCAACCGTAATTAATCAATCTTTGCCGAAACGCACGAATAAACTCATTTATAAGTATCAACGCAACCTTAAATCTTCTGCACAAAACCAATTCCACGTTCATATGATTTTAGTCTTATATTAGAGATCCAATGTTTCTTAGTCGTGACATAATATTCGACAAGAATAATGCAGGCTCTTTGGGGAAGTCTGCCAGGAACGAATATATTTATCTACTGAAATGCAAATTGATATGAATTTGTTTCACCATGTAATAAATCATTCAGTGTGTTCATTGAATATTTAAAAAAAAGTTAAGATCCTCTCAACATGCATAGCCGCAGAACCAAGGTTCCATAGCGAAGCACCATACAACAAATAACTTAGGTCCAATTTTCAGTGTCAAATATTTTTTAAATGTCATAAATTCACAATTTGACAGCGTTAATAATTTC
>CM031598.1:61091974-61096974 GCA_018398815.1 Conus ventricosus | reverse complement strand
AAGATTCCGAACCTCTGGTCTCACGTGTGTGTCTTCCAAAAACCTAGACAATGTCTGACATGAGAATGCGTCCTATCTATGAACAATAGTACTAGAGTATATTGTATTGTATTGTATTGTATTGTGTTCTTTATGGTGTTGCATTGCATTCTAGTGTTGTATTGCATTGCCTTGCTTCGCATTGTATTGTGTTGTGTTGCATTGTATTGCTTTGCATTGCATTGTGTTGCATTGTATTGAATTGTATTGCTTTGCATTGTATTGTGTTGCATTGCATTGTATTGTGTTGTGTTGTATTGTGTTGCTTTGCATTGCATTGTGTTGCATTGTATTGAATTGTATTGCTTTGCATTGTTTTGTGTTGAATCGTATTACTTTGCATTGTATCGTGTTGCATTGCATTGTGCTGCATTGCATTGTGTTGCATTGTATTGCATTGCATTGTGTTGTATTTATTGCATTGTATTGCTTTGCATTGCTTTGTGTTGAATCGTATTGCTTTGCATTGTTTTGCATTGCATCGTGTTGCATTGTATTGAATTGTATTGCCATGCCTTGCCTTGTATTGCTTTGTATTGTTTAACACTGTATTGAATTGTATTGTATTGCATTGCATTGTACTGTATTAGATTGCATTGCCTTATTTTGCGTTTTGCGTTCCATTGCATTGTTATGTTGCATCGTATTGCGTTGCATTGTCTTGTATTGTATTCTTTCATTGTCACGACAGATTTCTTTTAATCCGCAAATGTTAAACAGACAATCGGATAATTTAACAACAACAGTGTCGGTATTTGTAAAAGTATTACATAAAATCGAAAGAACGTGACCCGTACTAATATGAATTGGAACCAGTTTCATATTGACTGATTATTATATGAACCGTTGTTTGAAGGGCGATGTGTCAGACTTGTGAGGCAAATTATTGATAAGGGGAATGTGGTTTTGATTCTGCGTCTGACACCCCCCTCCCTTAAAAAAATGAGTTTAATGCTGCTTCTCTATGCAACATATAATTTTTCTTACTTTTTGTGCTTGTGTTCATTGCTCTATGTTGAGACCTTCGCGTTTTTGTTGTCTGTAATTGTGCGTGTGTTTTTTTAATTTTATAAAAGTTGTACCCACCCCCACCCCAAAAAAATCTCTAACATCAGCGATGATCTGATCGACAAGAGGGTATAGCTATAGTACAGAGCTCCCACAACCCCTCTCCTCTTTTGTTTTTTTTTAACTTACGAATTGTTTTTGATAACCCTATAGCAGTGCATTATTTCATTTAAAAAAATCCTTTGGAGGCGTAACTCTTTCCTGTATTAAACTGCATGTTGCACATTAAGGGGGGGGGGGGGGGGGGGGGGGGCGGACATCCTGATCTCCCGGTGGGGGTTTCTGCCACATCGCTCATCCCGATTCCCTTAACGCAGCCACACCCATACAGTCCTGTTGCCGCTCCGGTACCAGTAACAGTAACCCAGGGGAAGCAATCAGCATCAAGTCGCCACGAGGCGACCCATGAGTAGAGACACCGCACAGCTGGCGAGTCACTGTGGTGGTGATGCGCTGGTGCCTGTTCTGATCTGGCACACACAGCACATCACTCACTAGGCCCGCCACCGACAGCACAACTGCTTATTAGTCGCAGAGCCGGCATGTCTGAGCGTCCCCTCCAGAGGGCACCGCCACGTCCGTCTAAAGACATTCCCTATAAGCCTGCCAGTACTGACCACTTCGACGTGTACTCACCAAGGGATGGATGAGAAGAGGAAATCGAAACTGAAATCACCACGAAAATACGACGTCGGAATATAATCAAGTTGGTTCAGCGACGTATACAGCCAGATCTAGACGACATGAAAGGCTACGATACGGGGGAAAGGTAAGGGGGAGGGGGGGCTTCTTCAAATCGTGATCAATAACGAAAAGAATGATAAAGTTAATGCCATGAAGATCCATTCCGTCAAAGACTACGTGACAGGGCTATGTTATACATTACCTTTCTAAACATATGCTGGTATGAAGCATGCTGGGGTTAACGTGAATGAATTCCTCGGATGGGAATCGAACTCATGACCTCCCATTCACCAGGTCTGTGACACTAACCACCACATTACAGCGGCTGGCCTGCACTGGGGACCTTGGTTTATTGTCTCATCCTGAGGACTAAAATATGCCGTTCAGTGTGGTACCCTGTGATTCCTCATGGACTTAAGAGAGCAGCAGTAGCAGCAGCAGCAGCAGCAGCAACAGCAGCAGCAGAGGCAGCAGCAACAGCAGCAGCAGCAGCAGCAGCAGCAGCAGCAGTAGTAGTAGTAGTAGTAGTAGTAGCAGTAGTAGTACGAGACGAAGAAGAAGAGGAGGGGTGGAAAAATAGGAGGAGAAGACGAACAAGAATAAGAACAAGAAAATAAATAAATGAATGAATGAATGAATGAATGAATGAATGAATGAATGAATGAATGAATGAATATTTAATGGGTAAAGAATTAGCCTTATTGAGATCTTTGTACACTTCTGAAGAGTAAAAAGAAGAAGACGAAGAAGAAGAAGAAGAAGAAGAAGAAGAAGAAGAAGAAGAAGGAGGAGGAGGAGGAGGAGGAGGAGGAGGAGAAGAAGAAGAAGAGAGAAGAAAGAAGAAGAAGAAGAAGACGATGATGATGATGATGCTTGCGCTGCTGCTGCTTCTGCTGCTGCTACTGCTGCTGCTGCTGCTGCTGCTGCTGCTGCTGCTGCTGATGATGATGATGATGATGATGAGGTGGAGGAGGAGGAGGAGGAGGAGAAGAAGGGAGGAGGAGGAGGAGGAGGAGGAGGAGGAGGAGGAGGAGGAGGAGGAGGTGGAGGAGGAGGAGGAGGAGGAGGAGGAGAAGAAGAAGAAGAAGAAGAAGAAGAAGAAGGAGATGACAAAGAACAAGTACAAGAGCAAGAACAAAAAGAACAAGAAGAAGATAAGAAGAAGATTAATCGGTGACATGCCAGTTTGCCGCGTGCCGGATTGCCGCGTGCCACTTTGCCGCGTGCCACTTTGCCGCGTGCCACTTTGCCGCCCGTGCCACTTTGCCGCGTGCCCCTTTGCCTCGTGCCACTCAGGCCTTTCCATTGTGTATTTTACCTCGACCCCTCCAAGCCCCCTTCCCTTTTTCTCTCACTCTGAAACAACGTCAGTGAACATGCATTTCGTTTATTTCATCTTTAGGATACATCATTACATGTACGTACATCTCTCTCTCTCTCTCTCTCTCTCTCTCTCTCCTCTCTCTCTCTCTCTCTCTCTCTCTCTCTCGTCTCTCTGTAGGTATTAGGATAAAACGTCCATGTACATCTCTCTCTCTCTCTCTCTCTCTCTCTCTCTCTCTCTCTCTCTCCCTCTCTCTCTCTCTCTGCGGCAGTCCAAGATCATTTCTTAGAAGAACCGGCAGCCCATGTGTCGGCGCATTCCAGCAAGATATTCGTCAAGGTTTCTGACGCCAGTGGCCAGCTCGTTTTCAAGCTGCCTGATCGCCTCCCTTCTTTCTCTGTATCTCCGACGAGGAGGAGCAGGGTGTTGCTAGGACAGCATTTGCTGTTGTGACCTGTGTGAATTCTTGTTCGTCTTTCAAACATTTAATTAACTCAAACACATTAGGGTGGGCTTTGCCGATGGCAGCGTTCATCTTGTGATGCCATGATTCGAGCTTGTTATTTGTGCAAGTTTCACTCCCATGGACATTCCACATTCGCGTGGGAAACTGCCCGTCCAACCAGGTTCTCTGAAAATAATTCAGTAGTTCTGGAACTGCTGCTGCTCCGTTCATGTTGGACAAGGTGTGGAACATACGGCGAACATGAGCAACTGGGACGTGGGCCAATGCCATCAGACTCCTGATGACGCGACGAACTTCTGGAGTTTCCCTGTAGTCCTGGGTCAGTCCCAGGTGCTGCACCTGACGCCAGATGGCTTGTGCAAAATGGAAATTGCATCCCTTCATTGCACTGCCTGGGAACTGCAAACGCAAACACGCTATCATAGCCTGTTCGAAGTCGGTCATTATAACTGCTGGATTCCATTGTAGGTTCAGTCTTGCCATGCTTCCTTTCAGAATTTCAAACATTCGGTAATACGTATTCCTGGTTTTGTCTGGTAACAAGGCATATACAAGAGGGATGAAGAAGCCCAGAAACAAGACATGGAAACTGTACATTTGACAATAAATGCGTGGGGCAATTTTAAAAGTGCCGTCAATAAAAATTGTGTCCGAGCCAGCTAGGCGCTCCAGGTTTTCAGTGGTGCTGAATATGACCATCTCCTCATCTTGGTGCACAACAAAGTCATCTCCCCGTTTGGTTCTGGACCACTCCCCTTCAAGGTGGACATCAGCTCCAGTCTGTGGCAGAGCTGGCAGGGTTCTCCTTCGGGCCCGATTCATCTGCGACTTGCATGATGAAAGGGCCGGAACCAGGAAGTCGTCGTCATCTCGTTGAGGGGCTGTATCAGAAGTAACGTAGGCCCTGTAGACCTGACCAGACTTCGAGTGGGATTTTCGGCAGCAAGTTTGCATAGATCTGACTTCAGCTTCGCTTTTGCGACTTGTTCGATGTCTGGGGCATGATTATGGTTGTCCGAGTTGTGAACTATGCGTAGCTCTCCCTCTTCCCCTGCACACACAACGTACATAAAGGAATTACCGGATGTAGATATAAAACGTGACAGTGCATGAAATCATCCGGTATAAGTCAAAAAGTTTAACTTAGTGAAAAGTACACAGTGAGATTCAGTAAGGAACAAGGGGTCTCTTCACAAATTTTCATCAAAATCGGCTGAAAATTAAAAATTAACGGTTTTTAATGGTCTAAAAGTTAAGGGTTTTTTCTCCTAGTCTTCTTGAAAATACTATGATCCGTTGAGAACCAGTTTACATGTAACCACACACACACACACACACACACACACACACACACACACACACACACACACACACACACACACACACACATGTGCACACAGTATTTGGGACCAAATCATA
>CM031598.1:61079474-61086974 GCA_018398815.1 Conus ventricosus | reverse complement strand
CGCTCATAACTGGTTGTAACTCCTCTGTGGAATGCTGTTTGATGTGAATTGGTAAAACGAAACGTGTGAAGCGAAAGTTGTGTGGTTTCTCTGTCTTTAATGTGTGTGTGTGTGTGTGTGTGTGTGGGTGTGGGTGTGTGTGGCACTCACGTGTATCTTTATGTGTGTGTATATGAACACGTACGCACACGTATGTATATGTTGATTTTTCTTTTAAAAAAAGGTAATATCTCTCACTGTCAGTTGACTGACACTGATATGATTCGTATAACTGACCAGAGGTCATAGGCTAAGGAAACCGTCTGAACTTTAGCCATACAGAACTATGGAAACCATAGGAAGCAACAAGGAGGTAGTAATGATTTCTGTTTTCCTCGGCATTCTCTGACGTTAATCCTGAGGGAGGGGCCATTCAACATGCCATTAACCTTTTTCCCAAAGTGCACGTGTGAAGGGGCGCACATGAACAACTCGTTCATTTGCAAACACACACACACACACACACACACACACACACACACACACACACACACACACACACACACACACACACACACACGCACGCACACATGGATGCATCCTCTCTTAAAAAAGAACACACACACACACACACACACACACACACACACACACACACACCCCACACACACACATGGATGCATCCTCTCTTAAAAGAACACACACACACACACACACAGACACACAGACACACAGACACACACACACACACACACACACACACACACACACACACACACACACACACACATGCTGGATTATGTTGCTGTCTCTCTGAGAGACAGACATGATGTTTTTCACACGCTGTGCGAGGTGGACTTCATATGTTGGTCTGGTTACTGCCTGCTACGTAACAAAATGTATGTTCAATTAGCAAGAAGAAAAAAAGCCGTTGAAACGCCTTTACATCGCTCGTGTACATTCCAGCCAAGTGAACTAACGTGAAAGCATTTCACAATGGCTTTCCTATCGTGCAGTGACAGATGACACTTGCCTCAGTGGTCAGTCTTCTCGAACAAAACAAAAAAAAGAGACAATCGCACATTTGGCAGTGCACTTTAACACACACCTAAACAGCATCATACATCATCTTAGAAGAGACAAGTGTAGCACTAACACAAGTGTCAGTGGTGGGAGTCACCAGCAGACTCACACTACAATGACAGGATGAAAAGTGTTGAAGCAGCTGGTAAGGCGCTTAGAGCTGACGGCATTTCTTATCACATTTACAGGAAGAGAAAAATGTCTCTAAGAAGGCCAACGTCCTTGTTTCAGATCATATACGAGAACACCGAGGTACCACAAGACTTGAGGGATACACGAATAAGTGGAAGGAAGACCAAACATTCTATGAACACCTTCATGGAAAAGGGATACACGAATAAGTGGAAGGAAGACCAAACATTCTATGAACACCTTCATGGAAACTTTCTCTTGTATATCTTAGAAAAAAAAATGACCACAAAAGGCATCATCAACAGAGGTATCCCTCACATCACCGACCTCCTTGTCCCTGAATCTCTGTGTGGCTGTCGAGTTGTCAGGTACCAGTGACGTGGTGTTTGCTATCCACCCGCTGCAGAACTTTCGAGAGTAGAACCAAGAATTTAGCACGGTACTGATTTGGCATAGGCATCTAAAACCGTGATAATGGTCTTCGAAGATCTGACACATTTACCTTAACTCGTCGCACTAATGGTATCCATTTACGCAAGGGGAAATATAACAAGGATCTAGCCACTACCTCGTTTCATTTTTTTTTCTCTGAGCAATACTGTTACATGCCTTACGACTTTCGGACAGGGGAAAGAAGAATGGGTATATCCAGTTTCCCATGGGTGGCAAACGATTTAAACGGGAGCATCGTCAGGCCAGAACAAAGTTTCTGAGGCCATTCGTGTTTGTGGATCACTGAGCGCACATTTCCATGAGCATATCGAGTACGTTTGAGACTATTTCGCATCAGCGTGCAGACAATTTGGTGTTACCATTATCCTCAGCACGTTGAAGTCTAATTTTCGACCTTTACCATCACTGGCCCCCAGAGTTCCATCTCAACCATATGTTGTCATCACCAGCACTGAAATCAAGGTCGAAGGTGAAGTTCTGCTGTCTTGGTAGCACTGTGAGCGGCAACAGATCTTTCTGGATGCTAGGATGGCACTGTAAATCGCAAAACCCAGGACTGCCTTGAGGGGTAGGGGTGGGTGGGGAATGAACGGCATCAGACTCTTTACCGAAATTATTGTTGTCAATGTAGTGATCCAGCATACTCTGTCATAATGCTGTGACACCCACTAACAAAACACCCAGCATACTCTGTCATAATGCTGTGCACACCACTAACAAAACACCCAGCAGTTCGAAAGAGTCTACCAGTGTTTCTTGTGCAATATCTGCAACATTAGGTGGATAGACACACAGAGTCCAACCTTCTGATTCTGTGAAAAAAAACAAAGTGAGCACTTCAGGGTATAGAGCCTATCCATTTATCAAGAGTCACCTGGGATGGGCGGGACATGTAATCCACCTGGAATACAGCTGGACGGCTGTAACAGCCTGTAACGGTTTTTCTTCTTTATAGAATATCTCAAAAAGCACTTGGCCGATCTTTCTGAAAATTTGTAAGTATGTTCATTATGGGTCACGAATAATGCGTGATGTTTTAGTTTATTGTTACAACCGTTACTGACGGCTGTGACGGCCTGTAACGGTTTTTCTTCTTTATAGAATATCTCAGAAAGTACTTGGCCGATCTTTCTTAAAATTTGTAAGTGTGTTCATTATGGGTCAAGGATGATGCCCGATGTTTTAGTTTACCGTTACAGGCCGTTACAGCCGTTACTAACGGCTGTAACGGCCTGTAACGCTTTTTCTTCTCCATGGAATATTTCAGAAAGTACTTGGCTGATCTTTGTGAAAATTAGCAGTTTGTTGGGTCTTTTGGTTGTTGTTGTTGTTGCTGTTGTTGTTGTTGTTGTTGTTGTTGTTGTTTTTGCTGTCCCAACCTCTGCGCCACCTCAGAGGCAGTGCACCCACGCCGCTCGTTCTGACACCCTGTCCACAGCCACAGCCCGGTCGGCCCCGCCGCAGCCCCCGCACCGGCAATCCACAGGGAGCAGTCAATGTCAAGTCGTCAAGAGGCAACCCACCGGAGGAGACACTGCACTGCTGCCGAGTCACTTCGGTGGTGTTCAGTGGCGCCTGTTCTGATCTAACATACGTAGGACACCACCTACTAAGCCCCCTACTGACGATGATAATTGCTTAGTCGCGGAGCCGGCGTGAGTGAGCTCTCCCTCCAGAGGGCGCCACCACGTCCGTCCAACGACAGCCCCCATGGACTCACCGATACCGGTGACCCCGACGGAACAAAACCAAGGCCACAGACGTGGAGAGAACATCGCAATTGAGGTCACCATAAGGGCATAAGGGCTTGAAGGACCACAGAATTTGAGACATTTTTATGCTGATCGATGAGGATGATTAAGATGGTGCTACGGATTTCCATTTCGGTCTGAGACTACATGACAGGGTTGTACTCCACGCTTCCTTTCATAATATATCCCGGCGTTAACCAGGCCGAGAGATACAGACACCTGCAGTGTTGGTCAGGAAATTTGAGCAACACTCTCAGAAACGCATCCATTAAGTGGATGAAACTCGACTGTGTGGTCCCAGTCTTCCCAACTGAGTCCGCAGCAAACTCAACTCTGGGTAGGAGCCGGTCGGGGCAGAAAAATCCATATGACTCGGATGGGATTCGAACCCACGACCTCCCAGCCAGGAGTCCGCGACGCTAACCACTTCGCCACGGCGGCTGGTAAAAAATTAGCAGATATGTTCATTATGGGTCACGGATGATGCCCGATGTTTTAGTTTACCCCGTTCTAGCCGTTACTAACGGCTGTAACAGCCTGTAACGGTTTTTCTTCTTTATGGAATATCTCAAAATAGCCATTACTAACGGTTACACCAGTCCAAGACGGGGGTTTCCTCTTTATGGAATATCTCACGCGTATTCAGGATAAACTGGGAGTACGTTTATATGCTTTGCATCTTGTTTTTCTTCTTTTCTTTGTGGCATCAGTTGTCGGATCATTGGAACACCTAAGGCGGTGACTTTTTCCCCCTCCTCTTCTTTCCTTTTCTTCTCTCCTCCTAAGGCCGAAATCCACCTCTTCATGTTTTGGTGCTTTACACTGTCCTGTTCGTCTGGAAAAAAAGCGACCCACCCACACCCCCAAACACACACACACACACACACACACACACACACACACACACACACACACACACACACACACACACACACACACACACACACACACACAAACACACACACACACACACACACACGCACACACACAAACAAACAAACAAAACAGCAAACAAACAATTTCCTACTGCTAGCGTTTTTTTTTTTCTTTTTCCTTTTCTCTTTCCTTCTTCTTCAACCAGTCTCTTACATACCATGCATAGTCTGTATGTTCTCTTACAAATGGACATATTCTTGCTGATTTTAGTGTTTCGGCGTTTGATACAAAGCGTCTGGGTTTGTTAATGTTCTAACTGTGGTGTACTGGCAGACCCACTCTTATAATGTGCTGCTTATACAAAGAAAAACAACAGACAGAGAAAAAGAAGGAAGAAGGAATGGAAGGAAGAAAGAAGAGGAAGAAGGTAGGAAGAAAAAAACGAAAAAGAATTCATAGCTGTGTGAAAACAAACAAAATAACAAACTAAACATACAGTTGTTAAGCAAATGACAAACACAATAAGCTACAGGCCTAGATGTGACCACGTTTGATACAAAACTATTCTGACAGCGGGCCAGTTATTATGCTGTCTTCTTTAGTTTGTGTTCTTAAACCCACAGACCTACCCCTATTTCTGGATGGTTTAATTACTGTCATATGATGTTTTAATTACTCTCATGCGATGTTTTAATTACTGTCATATGATGTTTTAATTACTGTCATATGATGTTTTAATCACTGTCATATTATGATGTTTTAATCACTGTCATATGATGTTTTAATCACTGTCATATGATGTTTTAATTACTGTCATATGATGTTTTAATCGCTGTCATCTTTCATTTATGTTCACTCACCATAGAACGGCCATTGGATCTGACTGCTTTTAGTCACTGTCGAATCAAATTTGGGTTCTGCTATGTCACAGAACTATACCTGCGTCTGGCCTTTTAAGTCAATTAATTCCTCTTTCATTTACATTATAGTATCGAACAGAAATATACCCCCATCTGTCTTCTTTGCGTTCTGTTAACCCAATGAATTATTTATACTTCCGCTTCTCTCGGTCATCCATTTCTTGCCAAGGACCTAGTAGTAGTGGGGGAACGCCTTATAAAATAATTTGTGGTCATCATCTGTCTGTATGTTCCAAACAAAAACGCTGAAGTAGCTTTTAGGCGTGTCGGATGTGAAGCTATGGCCCTGAGCTCCCAATGAGCGGGAGGGGGATTATGATAGATGACCCAGCTTGAAACTGGCTGCAAGTATGTGTCTATCACTATACCCATCACCTTCCTGCGGTCAGTTTCATAAGCGGGACTTTCTGTCACTTCAGGCTTACTTCAAAGGAACAGACACATATTCAGATACAATCATTGCCCGAAGGAAACCCTCTAGACAACTTCCTGGGGTGATGGAAGCGGTCGGTTGTTGTTTACGGCAGGCAGAAAACACACTGGCGGTCCGCACAGTTGTGATTCTGAACCTAGAGCAACACATCAAAGTGAAGGCCAGTTCCCAAGTAGAAGAAGAACGCAGGGAGAACAGGGCAGCAGTAGCAGCCCAACTGGCACTACCACGTGTACATCAGGTGCTGCTAGAATATTGTCCAAACTTGGCTAGTAGGGCAGGGAAAGAAGGGAGGAAGCTGGGCAGGCTTCCAGTCAACATGCCATGCCACAGTCCAGCACAGCTTGGAGGAGAAAGGAAGAGAACGACTCGCTCACTTCTGACCCTGAAACCAAATCACCGATTCTAGTGGTCTGAAAAAAAGGGGAGAGGGAGATACAGAGCACAAAAAGGTCACACACACACACACACACACGCGCGCACACAACGTACACACACACGCGCGCGCGCGTGCGCGCGCACACACCACACACACACACACACACACACCACCACCACCACCACCACCAACCATCATCTTCACCATTATAAACACCGCCACCACCACACAAACAACATACCACCCCTGCCTACACATGAGTTTTCTCAAAGGAGTTTTGTATCTCAAGAATATTACGGGCGATCATTTCAATGGACCGCTATCTGTTTTTTTTTTGTTACGTTGTGTGGGAAATATACGCCGAAACAGGTGAACATAAGCAGGTGAGGACACCCACAGACAAAGGCATGTAGGTACACACACAGACACATACAGACACACAGGCCGCACACACACACACACACACACACACACACACACACACACACACACACACACACACACACACACGCCGCGCACACACACACACACACACACACACACGCGCGCGCGCACGCACGCACGCACGCACGCACGCACGCACGCACGCATGCACGCACCACCGCCGCCACCATCACCACCACCACCACCATCATCATCATGAATGCCACCTCCACAACCACTACACAAACACAGCCATTTCCACACACACGGTAAATCCCTCAGTGAAGTATTGCATCAGAGGAATATTAAGGAGGGTCATTTCACTGGACCCCTTTATTGCATTTGTTGGGTTGTTTGTGAAATATACATGAACATATATAAACATAAACAGATAAGCGTGTGTGGATACTCACCATCAAAGGCACATGGGTACTCACACACACACACACACACACACACACACACACACACACACACACACACACACATACACACACACACGCGCGCGCGCGCGCGCGCGCGCGCGCGCAGGCACGCACGCACGCACGCACGCACGCGTGCGTGCTCCTAATGCATGCACATATACGTATATACACACACACACACACTCACGCACACATCATCGTCGTCATCATCATCATCGTCGCCGTCGTCGTCGTCGCCGTCGTCGTCGTCGTCGTCATCATCATTATCATCATCATCATCATCATCATCATCATCATTATATATTTAGCGCCTGTCACCGGTTAGAGACCCAGCTCTAAGCGCAGCTGCCTGTGAAACACGCAAAACATTCGTGCTCCGCCATATTTGCCTTCATCAGCACACACATTGTCACAGAGACATCATAAAAACAAATGGCTCTCAAGCGCATGGAGTGGAGGGATATTTCACGAAGAATTTCTACCAATCGGAGCACGTTTGTGTTAGAAGTGCATACAGAAAAAGCAGCAAGTGAAAATGTTTCTTTGTTCTGACCTCTGGTGCTTGAAGACTTGATTTCATTGGTTGACATGACAATAGCTAAAATCAGAGACTGATCTCTCTCTCTCTCTCTCTCTCTCTCTCTCT
>CM031598.1:61016974-61056974 GCA_018398815.1 Conus ventricosus | reverse complement strand
CACACCAACACCAATCCACATCACAAACACCAACACAAAAAAACAAAAAAAGACAACCCGCACAACACAAAATGCCCAAGCTTGTCTTCCCTCTTTAGGAAAGTTGTAGTGTGTGTGTGTTGATGAGTGTGTAGTGTTTGTTGGTGTGTGTGTGTGAGGTGTGTGTGTGCGTGCGGCATCCTGTTAGTGTTTACGCGCACAAATGCACGTGGTGTCGCGAGCGTGCACACAAACTGGTAATTCCTTTAAACGAACAAAACATTACACACCTGTGTAAAGCGAAATAAATGTAATCAGCTGTCTATGTACTAAACAAAATGTGTCACCGCTTTCTTCTGAAACTGACAAAACATCATGACAATGAAGTGAGGTCGCAAGCTAAAGAAAAGACACGAGCTTTAAAAACACCCCCAAACGCCACCCGCATGGAAGCAGCAAGGTGGAATAATTTCTGTATTCTCCGCCATATTCTGATATTAAGTGTAGTGGGAGGCCGTTTGGCCCTTGCTGTTAACCTTCGGTTAATGGTGCACGATAGAAAGACAGTACGATTAAAATTCCCACTCCAGCAAGCACGCACGCACGCACGTACAACACACAACACACACACACACAACACGACACACACACACACACACACAACACACACACACACACACAGAATATAAATCCCTGAGAAGATCAAAGAGTTCGAAATAAATGGGAAATATTCAGCGTGTTGTTGAGGGTTTCATTTGTTTGAGAGATATATATATATATATATATATAACATTATATTGTTAAAATAAGGTATTAATACCTTATTTTAACAAATGTTGCTCCCCAAGTGGGTTGAGCCGCTTCTGGAAATCGCTTGGGTATATAACCACATTGAAAAAAATTATATAATATATACTATAAATATATAAATATATATATATATATATATATATATATATAAAATAATATAATATATATATATAATATAAATAATACATATATATATATCTATAATATGTCCAGGCCGGGGGAAAATCGTGATGGTATTGCTTAAGTGCACTAAGTTGATGTTATTATTAGATCAGTAAGCATAACACACCAAGGTTATCTATTGCACTCATACACGCAACTGCACACTCATATGCGCCCACCAACCATCACCTCTCTCTGGGAATGGGATGTCACGCATTCGTTTTCTCCTCCTAACAACCAACTGAGAACAATAAAACAATTTCTATGCTACTTATAATTAATCATGAACAATCAAATCACACACAATGAAATAACAAAACAATAATAGATCAATAACTTTCTAAATCCCCGGGTTATAATAAAATGACATCTTACCTGGCCAGGTTTTTAACACACACAACCACTGATTTTACACCACACGCACAGTTCCTTGAAAAAAGACACTTATCACGTCTTCTACAGCACGCTTGATGGAGATGCCCTTGGTTGACTGGCTCCAGGCTTCAGACTGGGTCTTCCGTGGTCGTCCCTGGGATCACGACTCGCACCTCTTCTCTTTCTTCGACTTCATCACCGCACCACTGGGTTCAAATTACAGTTTGTCAGTCTTCACACCCACCTCTGGGCTTCAAACTTAGTTTTCCTTCTCTTCCATCTTGCATCAAACCCTAAGACTTAGCTGTCTCTTCTCTCTCCCAACCACGTTTCTCTTTAACCCTTTCTTCTGTCCTGCACAACTCATTCCTCTTCCTCTCTCTCTCCTCTCATCCTCAGCCTTCTCTCTCTCACTCTCCTGGTGTTGTTCTCTGACACGATGTTTCTGGCCCTCATTTTATATTGGTAAGGAAACAAGAGGATCCCCCTTCGGGCCATGCCTTTGTCCATTCCACGCTGCTTCCTCCAAACCCCTAGTTTCACAAGTACCCTGAATTTATTTCTCGCCCACGCACATTCCACACACATCAGCATTTACACACAGCCCCCTACCTAATTGATTAGCAAACACACACACTTAGCCCCCAGATGGACATCGAAAAATCCCCGCCGACTTGGTGAGTCAGTTAACACAGTAAATATCTCCTTAAGAGGGTTACTACAACCTCCACAAGCATTCACCAGCCTGACAAAAGAACCAACACAGTGACACCACAGCAATACCATCTGAACAAATCCAAGGCCCCCTGCTTCTTCACATGACTGTTTACACAAGAACCTCAGCTGACCAGCAATAAGCACTCACTTGGGGCCCCGAGATCGTAGTGGTACAACCCTTCCCCCTTTTCGCCACTGGGCAGGGTCCGAACTCTCTCCTATGTGTTGTTTTTTGTCACTGACCACTTCGTCCGTTGAGCAGTGGTGTAACGTACCCAGGTAAATCTGGTCAATTACTTTTTGTATACACTTACAATGTCCCATTGTCTCCAAGCGTCTAATGCCCTTTTGTGATAGGTTTCTCACGCTCACTTGACAATTCCGCCCCACTCGAAGACAAAGACCTGCAATGGCTAAACTTAACATCAAGTGAGATTAACCAAAATTTCCCCATTTAAAAAAACCATGCTAATATCGGCCACTCATAAAAGCCAATTACACCAGAGAAAACCACGAAGATATTGTCTTGTAACAAACTTTAGATGAAAAAATCATACTTACACACTATCAAAGCAAAATATCACAACAAATCTGAAATCTCCACCAGCTCAAAGTCGTGCGCCATAAAACCATTATGTTTTCTACGGAATTCGCTCCCTTCTCTTCATACACGTGGCCTCAACCAGCCCACGTCACGCATACGGACACTGCAAAAGACAACACGCACCCACAACCTGACTTCTTTCTCGACCGACCATTTTATAATTTTGGCAACTTTTTGGTAAGAGAGCCAGACTGAACCCCCTTTCAGCACAACACCATTGCCTACCCCGCGGCATGTGCTGCTTTGTACAGAAAACTCCTGACATGACCAAGGAACCGGGGCCAGTAGTAACTCTCAGCGTCACAGCCTTTTGTGAGGCCATCTTACCGAGATGGCCCGAGGCTGACGCCACAATGTTTTTTCGGACATCACCGCCGCTCTGGGCGGTTTTGTAGGCACAAACGAATCTGTCTTTTTATCTTCCCCCGAACGACGAATGAGTAAAAGTTCGGGTACAATATGTGCCGTATCATCTAACTCGAACCCTATTGTACCCCCATCACACCTTTCTCCTGCCTCTGTGAGCAAACTAAACAGTTTAACTTGACGAGTAGTCGCCCTTGTGTTCAGCTCGCAAGTGAAGGGGTTGGTCTCTCTGAACACGCTCCATATGCGTCTGGATGTGTGACCGCCTGGGGCCTTTTCACTCTCCGTGAATTTCTTTTCCCCTGAATCAACAGTGAATTCAGGGTTTGGGTTTTCGTAACGCCACGTGCCCCTGAAATGGTTCCCAATCACTAAATCATACGGTGGCTTTGGAACAGCCCAAACATTACACATCCACTAAAGAATGGTGAATCAAAGACCAACCATGCCGTTTTGAATCTGCTACAGATACCATCTATTTGACTACACCACTGAGTGTTATAACCTTGAATTGTTCCCTATCCAACCGGGACTATCCTACCACCATAACAACACCAGTGGCACCAGAGACTATAATGACATTAACCACAATTTTTACCCTACTCTGCCTTTTGGGCACACCATGTTATCGCCATGAATAGCGTAGAACACAACAGCACACCATCCAGACAAAAAAAACACAGTCATCTTGCTCCTCCATTCTATCCATGCCACTCTCTTGGCCTATATCCTCATTGCTGCAGACTTTCAGGAGACTTAAAAATACAACCCTAGCCAAGAGCCCTGTCCTTATGCACAGAAAACAGGTACGCACATACCTAGCCACGTGGCTGATTTGGTTATCACCACACCTTGTTTGCTCACGTGACGCTGTGGGCCTACCGGGCGTACTGCGACTCATTGCGTGAGTCATGTGCCGGCCTGCTAACGCTCTGAATATGCATCACAGGCTTTCCTCTATGTATTCAGGCAAATCACGCCTCGCTTCCCGGTATGTCTCAGCTGTCCTACAAGTTACCTCAGCTATTGTGGTTGCAAGCCTTTTACCTTAATGATGGAGAGGTAAGGCCCTTCCCACACAACCATCAAGTATCTGTTCCTTATCACCAGTGTCCTTGAGGCCATCAAAATCACTGTCCATCCACTCAGTTCCCCCCACTTGATGAAAAAGTGGTCCATTCTAACTCCGAACAGATTGTATGTCACACCCTGTACGAATTCTCGGCCTCGCGAAACATAGCGCCCTAAAACTTCTTCAGTCAAATCAAACGCCTTGTAGTACAGCTTGTATCACCATGACAAAATCTCTCCTGATCACCTTGGGTAGGGTGGAAACAGTGTGTAACGCAAGACCTGTACAACAAGGCCGACAGTTAATAAGCCCAGTCAACTTCGGTCCAGCCCTCGTGCTCGGCAAATGTATTCAAACCGACAGATATAGTGCATCGATCGAATCAGTTTCTACTCTGAACAGTGGGAGTATAAGTCTAGTGGCTCACTTATCTGCGGGCCTACTGACTCAGAGCTGAGTCAATATCACTACGATTTTACAGGGACTTATTCATTCCAACTCAATTTGTTTGGCTAGAATCTCTGATTCTGTGCTTCTGCTCTCGCCCTCGTTCTTGCCATCTGCTTAGCTCTGGCAGCGGCACTCTCTGCAACTGCTTTAGCTTAAGACGCAGCAGTTTTCAAGTCTAAGTCTCCGGCCTCGGCATCCGAGTCCTTTGACAGCGTCGACTGTTCCTTTCAAAACTACTTCTTTCAGCCCTTTCAACTCTCCTCAGACTTCTGCTGAGTTTCAATGAATCTACGCAGTTCATCTCCTGTATAAAATCCCATTTCAATCCCCTAAACTTACTAGTTTCTTCATAAGGGGTTAAACTTTCATCAAGCCAATTTCCTTTTCTGATATGTTTTTAGCACCACTAAAACAGTACGCTTATAGACCCGGAAAAAGTCGAGTAACAGATTATCTACTAAACGATACGAGTACACCAACCAATTGTGTGAAGTTCTAAACACAAAGGAGCCTTAATCTTAAACAACTAGCATTCTGTCGATGTTAAAACTAGAACCTAGTTCTTCGTTTTCTCGACGACCTTTGAATTAATACAACCACCCTACACACAAGACAAAACTCAACCCTCAAGAACTAAAGAAATAATTAGAAGAGCAAATTAAAATATGACCCCCCCATTAGTGAACCTTCCCCCATACTGAGCTCTAGTACTCACATTGTTTCCTGCCTAGACAAAATTGGGCCACAAACAGCAGGCAGCTCGCCACTTTGTCCAGGACGGGGAAATCGTGAATGGTAATGCTTAGTGCACTAAGTAGGATGAATTATAGTCATGCTTAACACACCAAGGTTATCTTGCACACATACACGCATATGGCACACATCAAGCGCCCCACCAAACATCATTCACCACTCTCTGGGAAATGAGGGATACACGCAATTCGATTCTCTCCTAACACAACTGAGAAATCAAGAAATAACAATTTCTAGCTACTTATAATTAATCATGAACATCAAATCACACACAATGAAATATCAAAACAAAATATGATCAATACTTCTAAACCCGGATATAATAAATGACTTCTCTTACCTGGCCATGTTATTACGGCCACACAACCACGCTTTACACACCACACCACAGTTCTTGAAAAAAGTCCTCTTCACGTCTTCTTTCAACACTGTTGATGTATGCCCTTGTTTAGGACTGGCTCCAGGCTTCAGTGACTGGGTCTTCCGTGGTCGTCTCTGGGATCACGACGTCGAACGACTTCTACTTCGTCTTCTCACCCACTCACGGTTCAAAATTCAGTTTGCTGTCATTTCAACCCACTCAGGGCATCAAACGTTAGATTCCTTTCTCTTCCAGCTTGTCTCAACCCTAAGACTAGCTTTCACTTCTCTCACCCAGACCAAACGTTTCGTCTTGACCACCTATATCTCAGTCCTGCTCAACCCTCTCCTCTCTCTCTCTCTCTCCTCAGCCTTCTCTCTCTCTCTCTCCTGGTTGTTGATTCTCCTGACAGCACGATGTTCATCCCCTCAGTTTATATAGGGAGGGAAACAAAGTGAACCCCTTCGGGCCAAGCCTTTGCCACGCTGCTTCTCAAACCCCTAGTTCACAAGTACCCTGAATTCCCTCCACTTACGCTACAATTCACACACATCAGCATTATACACACACCCCCCTACCTAATTGATTAGCAAACACACTCTTAGCCCCCCAGCGGACATCGAAAAATTCCCGCCGGACTTCGTTGGTCAGTTAACACATTAATAATACTTAAGGATGGGTTATCAACAACCACACACGCATTCATCCATCCAGACCAATAGAACCCAACACAGTGACCCACGCAATACCATCTGAACAAATATCCAATGGGCCGCCCTGCTCTTCACATGACTGATTACACAAAACCTCGCTGACCGAGCATTTCGCACTCACTGGGGGCCCCGAGGTCGGAGAGTTACAACCCTTCCCCCATAGTCGCCACTGGGCAGGTCCGAACTCTCTCCAAGGAGTTGTTTGTCAACTGAACCTCCGCAACTTCTGCCGTGTGCTGTGGGAAACGTTACCCTGGGTAATTGTCATTTACATATATATGTAAACCACGTACAATTGTCCTTTGTCTCCAAGCGTCTAATGCCTTTGAGAGCGGTTTCACGCTCCTTTACAATATATATATTATATAAGTATATATATATATATAAAAATATATAAAAAAATATAAATATATATATAATAAATATATATATATATATACTTCAATTATAAACACAGTTTGCTCTTTATGACTTAGATTGAAGAAATAGTGGAGATAACATTCATGATCTGCAGTGGTAGTAAATCTGCTTACTAACAGTATGTGGCTTGAGTGTTGAATTTGGGGAAAAATACAATAAATACTTCTCAAAATGAGCCTCCTGCAAGCTAAAAGTCTCCAAGGGGGAGACAATCTCAATGGGGAGGATACACCCTAACATTATTAACCTCCATGGTCAGATACGCATATATCGAAACCTGATTGTTAGCTCAAGTGACCGCAGAAAGTGGTAAATATATGACTACTCCGCCATTTTCGATTATAATTAAGAAGGAATGCTAACCCAGAAAAAAAAAAATAAATATATATATATACAAAAACACACACATCCTATGCACATGCAAGATCATTGAAACAGACCACACATATGCAGCCCCACATACATACAAAGAATCAATCACAATTAGACCTCAATACTTTGAAAGAAGACCCACTTATATATTGCACAACACACACACACTTATATATATATATAATAAATAAATATAATAAAACTATATATGTAAATAAATAGATATATATAAATAGATATAAAAATATATAACGATATATAAATATATATAAGTTCCCCAGTCAAACCGTGAAATCAGGATGACGGTAACAAATATATATAAATATATATAAATAAATATATATAAATATATGGGTATATATAATATAATTATAAACAAAGCTTGCTCTTATTGATCTTAGGACTGTGAAGAAATAGAGGGTAGAAAAGCATTCATACTGTCATGGTAGATAATCTTCTGCCTAACTAACAGTATGTGGCTTGAGAGGGTTGAATGTGGGAATAATAAATGCTTTTCAAAATTGAGCCTTCCAGCAAGCATAATAGTCTCCAAGGGGAGCCAATCCTCCCTCAATGGGGAGGAAACTCACTAATATATAACTCGTTGTCAGATACTGGAATTTCGAAACCTGATTGTATTCTCTCTCAGTGCCCGCGGAAGATTAAATTGACACCCAGGATTTTCGGATTTAAGAAAGAAATGCAAACAACCCAGAAAAAGGCAAGGGGTGGCAATACCCGTATATGTATGGCATAGTATTCAAAAAAACCAACCAAAGGTACCACCTAAGAAGCAAAAGCAAAATCATGAAACAGCAAAACAAGCTACATTTTGTTTTGAAATGTAAAAATAAAAAAAGATAACCTCATAAAGGGCACAAGTGCTGAGGGCCATTCTTGTGAAAGATCCACAAGGGACTAATTACAATAACTAATAGAAATCCAAGGCTAATTAACCGATTACCTTTCCAGCAACTTACAGAGCACTTGGTGTTTCTTTCCACAGTGACCGCGGAAAGTGGCCAGCTGACTCCTCAGCCATTCGGTTTGTAAGAGAATGCCAATATACACAATACATACATACATACATACTGTGACGGACCGGTTTCCGTCCAGTCACAAATTTCATGCAACCGTGGTACAGGAAGGTAGTCGACCGGAAAGTCTGTGTGCACAAGTTAACCTGACTGCTGCTCACCTGCGCACAGTTAAAGCCGGTAGCTGAAACGTTATGCAGTCTCTGCAGTGATTCTGGCCAACGCAACTACCCAAAATCCGAAGAGGGACTCCCATGTGTTTTTTTGATGTCAGTCATGTATTTATCATTCATGCGTTTTATTTATTAGCAAACCGAAACCGTATTCCCGTATAGAGTGAGACTGAAACATCCTCAGCGCACTGTGAAGGTTTTTTATTATTTATATATTTAGATTATTTTGTAGGAATAAAGAATTTTTTGTGTCAGTAATCTAAAAAGAACTTAATATGGGTACAAAACGAAATTATATCGAAAACATGAATAGAAGAAGTGAGTGTTAAAAGGAAGAGGTCTTCAGCCAAAAAAAATAATTATTTATTCCAGTGACTTAACTAGATGTATGAAGCTTCCGATGATGAAAAAGATGTTTAATTCCAAAGCTGGTTTGGTCTAGAAGAGGGAGAGTTTTGATGCTATGGATAATGAAGGCTCCCAGAGAGAGCGACAGAGACATAAGTAAATGTTGGTTTTGATTTATGATGTAGATGAATATATAACTCACTCCTAGATAAGAATATTTAATAGTATGATGTGTTGGCAAACTAAGAGTGTGTGGAAAACTTATCCCTTACACATATTGAATTAGAAGAATCTTTTGAAAGAAAAAAAACTTTCAAAAATGTGTTGAATATATAAACGAAATTGAACAAAGAATCAAGACGAACGACATTTATAGTTGATGAAAATAATCAATAATTGTGTTGAAATGAATTTGTTATCATGTTTATTGAAACCTTTCTCCCCAATTTTGAAAACTAGAATCAGAAAGTTTTTATATTGAAATCCATTTCGTCGGTAATAAGTGCGAGATGTCCGGAAAAGGGAATGTTGTAGTTTTTAATGATTCCGGAAAAGGGCATGATGTATGTATGGTTCCGGAAAAGGGAATGATGTAGTGATGAAGAAAAGAAATATGCTGATGATTGTCCCAAGTTCCAAGTGGAATTGTGATGTGGCTAATGGAATATGAATGTAAGTCGTGGTTAGTTACTGATGTAGAAGCCATAATAAACAAGTAGTTAAATCAGTTTTCCCCCTTGTTCTCTGCCTTGAGTCAACGTATAGAGCCGGCCAGAGTGCGACAACTACTACCCTGCCTGCACTGCGCCCTGGACCCACTGCCCGCTGAGCCACTAGGGCCGAGACGCCGCTGCTGCCAAGCCAGAGCGCCGACAACCGGAGTTTAGAACCATCGACCATTGGCTAGGCCGTACGCATGCGTTCTGTTTATGTGTGTGAGCACAGCTCCTGTTTGAGACGGTGTCGCCTATGTCCGTCGGCAGAGACGACGTGAGTGTGGTAGTGGATTTTATGAGCCACAGCACCTGGAAATTTCAGATAGTCCTGTTCGGACTTGACGCTGTTGTCGTCGCCTTCGACGTCTCTCTATTGCATCGTTTTCGGTCGTCCCCCCCCCGTTTCATCGGGCCTACGGTCGTCTTATAACCAGCAGCGCTAGTAGATTAGCCACTAGATATAGATATCTTTAGATGTATACGCCTTAAGTTGGCGGGCCAACCTATAGATGATCTTGTAATTATATACATGATTTGACTGATGGCTCGGGCAGCATAAAACAAAAAGTGATGTTCTGTGCTTGGCTGTCAATGTTTAGGGGTGAGTGTGGTGTGTGAAAGTGCATTGGAAAAGTTGTGCAATGCAACCATAATTTCAGTGTGAGAGTCAACAGTCAGACACCTGCAGACACGACCCATTTCTATCCGAAACAACACACCCACACACACACACACAGCAGCACACACCACACACACACCCCACACACAACACACACACGACACACACAGACCAGTCCCAATTCTCATACTTTGCCTTGACCAAAAAAAAAAAGTCATCTACCAATTGAAAACTGAACGTCAAATTTGATGTCACTTAGGAGACATTTTTTTGGTTTTTTTCCTGTTTAGATCGGCATTGTCTACATTTGGCAGTGCATATTTTTATATTTTAATTATCTATACAAACTAAAACCCAAAAAATCACACTGTTCAAAATCACGCATTGCGACTGAACAAAGATTTTTACGAACAACACCAAAACAAAAAGAAGTCGCCATCTTTTAATTGATAGAACAATAGCAATAGATGAAAATGCTGAAGCAAACGAAACTGAGAGAGCCGTCCGTCCACCACAATTGCCGTCAATAGAAATGCAGTACATTAGCAGCAGGGACCAGCAGGCAGCAGCAGTCAGCCGAAGCAGCAGCAGCATCGGTAATAATCATTTCTGCTAGTTTTATCTAACGTAATGGAACACTGTCTGTTCATTCAATCGTTCAGCCAATGGCTTGCTGGTGGAATAAAGCCGTCACTTCCTGCTGACCTTTGACAAACCACTGGTAGTTATACAAGACTGACCACTTCCACTTTCATCGTTAAAACTTTACTGTTGCACGTGTACGAGTTGCAGTCCCACGTCCTCAGACGTGTGCATATCAAAATGCCCAGACTAGTCTTCCCTCGACATAGGAAAAAAAAAGATGTGTTTTAGTGTGTGTGTGTGTGTGGGTGTGAAGTGATGTTAGGTGTGTGTGTGTGTAGTTGTGGTGTGTGTGCGTGCGTGCGTGCATGAATGGTGGTGTACGGCGCACAAAATGCAACGTGGGTCCCGCGAGCGTGCATCACCAACTTGGTAAATTGCCTTTGACCGAACAACATTACACCTGTGTAAGCGAAATAAATGTATCAGCGGTCTATTTACAACACCAAAAATGTGGTACAACCCCGCTTTCCTCTGCAACTGACAAAACCTTCATGACAATGAAGAGAGGTCGCAAGCTAAAAGAAAAGGCTCTGAGCTTTAAACACCCCCAAACGCCGCCCCCGCAAGGAAGCAGCAATGGAGGAAATAATTTCTGTAAATCTTCTTCGCATTATCTGATTTTAAGTGTGATGGGAGGCCGTATTCCTTGCTGTGTTAACCCTTTCTGTTAATGTGCAGTACGTGTGAAAGAATGTACGTTTAAAAGTCCCGCTCCGTGCAAGCACGCACGCACGCACGTACACACACACACACACACACACACACACACACACAGCAGATCTATAAAGTCCCTGAGGAATATAAAAGATATCGAAATATTTGGGAATATTCAGCGTGTTGTTTGTTGAGTATCTTTGTTTGAGAATATATAGTTTCTTCCTACTTATAACATATATATAATTTATATATTATAATATAGATAAAGTATATATATTAAATATAAGTTAAAAGTAAAAGAAAACTCGGTGGAGATCGTGGCAGCAGAGAGCGTCAGAAGAGAAGCACCCTTCACAGCAAATAGTTTTCGTCGTCCCTATCTCCTGACACTCCTAGGGTGGTTGTGGCCACACCCTGATCATGACTTCCGTAAGTCCCTCTGCTGCCCCCCTTTTTTTTCCCCCATCTTGAGGACGAAGCCATGGCTGGGATTCGAACCCATGACCCTCTGGACATGCTCATTTCTACTTAATGACTCGCGCTTTAACCACTGAGCCACAGTACACCTGATATTTAGTAGGAAATTAAGCCTTATGAAGTTCACTTTTGTTCGGAGCCGACTGCACCACAAGCCGTTTTAAAGCCCACGCGGACCGGCTTTTCTTATTAACGTGGGCATGGATTCCGCTTGCACAACACAACACTTTCACCCAAACCCATTTGGGTAACAAACACACAGGAGGGCAGGTGGCACGTTCGGTCGCCGGAATACTGTGTCAACCAACTGAATTTGCCGCGTGCCTATAAAATAGTTCACTATTAAAATAGTAAACGAAAAAGTAAAGACTGTTCACGACCAATGCACTAAGCAACGCGGGAAGCGGTCGACGAACGGGCACGGTAACTTTGTAGCACGCTGAGGCGAAAATCTGGTACCCCGAAAATCTGGCACGCATAAAAAAGTGGACGTGGGCGGCGGCAACGGGTTCGGCGGAAAAACTGGACCGTACCGATTAAATTCAGCCTGAGAAGTTACAGACATCTGCAATGTTGCAGGAAATGTGAGCAACACTCTCCGAAACGTTTCCACAAAATGGATGAACTCAACTGTGTGGTTCCATGTATCCATTCTATCCCGTTACAATATTCATCTCGGGGCAGAACCCGACCGGAGAAAAAAAAAATCAAATCAATTCCTTGGAGGGGGATTGAACCATGAGCTCCTAGCCTTCAAATCCATGACGCTGACCACTGCGTCACGGCGGCTGGTCTGCACACAGGAGGACGTTGGTTTATTGTCTCATCCGGAGACGGAAATACGCCATTTGACATACATCTCACAAACAGCCGTTTTCAAAAACAAAAGCGAAGGTAGCTAACATCGCATGTTGTGCACCGTAGCTATGTCGAGGACGGGGAGATTTCTGGATACTGATTGTTCACAAAGTTTAAGACGTGGATTGTGAGCTGATCTCTGAAAGCAGTGGACACTTTAGTAACCTCTTGCCTCTCCCCATTCTCGCATTCGCAGCCAAGAAACAAAATCACCAAAAAGGTGGAAAAAAGGGGGTAAAAGGAGTTGGGGGAAGAGGAATTTCATAAGCACGTATCCATCTAAAAAAATGAGCCGTAGAAACATTTCAAGTCTCAGTTTCGTTGTCCTTCACTCGTTTCGTGCAATGCATTCACAAATGTACATTTCCAAGGGCCACACTGGGCAAATGCATTCACAAATGTACATTTCCAAGGCCAAAACTGGGCAATGCATTCACAATGTACATTTCCAGGCCACACTGGGCAATGCATTCACAAATGTACATTTCCCAAAGGCCACACTGGGCAATGCATTCACAAATGTACATTTCCAAGGCCACATGGGCAATGCATTCACAAGTGTACATTTCCAAGGCCACACTGGGCAATGCTTTCAAAAATGTACATTTCCAAGGCCACACTGGGCAATGCATTCACAAATGTACATTTCCAAGGCCACACTGGGAAATGCATTCACAAATGTACATTTCCAAGGCCACACTGCAATGCATTCACAAATGTACATTTCCAAGGCCACACTGGGCAATGCATTCACAAATGTACATTTCCAAGGCCAAACTGGGCAAGTAGAAATGACTTCATATGATCACTAGACCCCCACGCCACTCACACTCACACACACACCACACACACACACACACACACAGAGAGAGAGAGAGAGAGAGGAGGGGGAGAGAGGAGAGAGGAAGATGAGAGAGAGAGAGAGAGAGAGAGAGAGGAGGAACAGGGGTGCAGCACAATGCAAACTTTCAATCCGTTTAGGAAGCAGAATTTTCACAATGGACGGATTTTAATCTACGTGCAATCTGACAACTGAATTTCCACATAAACGTTTTCTGCAACAGCACTATTATTTTGGGAAAAAGGGCACCAGAGAGAGAGAAGAGAGAGAGAGGGGAAGAGAGAGAGATTGCAAAAATGTTGGCCTATATTGGAGAAGAACAACAATTCGGACGAAATTAAAATGGAAGGTGTTCTTTTAAACCCGAACAGGGGCGATGTTCATTTCATTTCATGTTGTAACTGGTACAGCAGTGACAAAAAGAAAGAGAATAAAAGGGAGTTAGGGATGCGATTATGGGGGGGGTAGGGAAGTAGGGAAAGTGGCGCAGGGGGGTTGGGGGGGGGGGGGGGGGGGGCAATCGACGTAATTTGAAACATATCACGCACGGACGGGGAAACTACTCTTTGATTGTTTACGAAAAGTGCGACATTTCAAGTGCTAACAAAGTGAACTCGGCTTCACAATGATAAATACGCAATTTCGGATAAAGCTTTTCTTACTACAAAAAAAAGTAAATGAAGCTCTGATGAAGGGATTTACACACACAAAACCACACACACACACACACACACACAAGAGAGAGGAGAGAGAGAGAGAGAGAGAGAGAGAGAGAGGAGAGAGAGATTTTTCCAGCGGTGACGGTGTTTGGTTTTCCTGTATGACACGGATGTACTTCATAGGATTGCGTGGGCTAGTATGAAGAAAAAGACGAAACCCCCCAAACCCCCCCCAAACCAAACCAAAAAACACACGCAATAACTAAGGCAATTTCGGTTTCAAAAAAGCAGTAGTTACCATACTGACGGCCACAATTAGTCCTTGTATCAATTGTTACATCACCCTTAAAGTCATACCCCAATTATATGAAGCTTGATGAAGGGATTCCACACACCACACACACACACACACAAGCAACAAATGTGTCTAGTATCAACAGAAGCAAGATATTACTACTTGGGCCCTACTTGTTGGCAATAATGCTTGAAACACTGTCTCGTGTAAACGCTTACGAACATTTTGATTTACCAGTTCTTTCACGCGTACGCCAGCAGTTGGTAGACTGGGTAACTCGACTTCCTGCTGGACCTTTGCAACCTCCCAAACCTTGCAGTATGACTCAAGTACCGGCATTGCACTTCCTTTGTTAAAACCTTTCCTGTCACTCGTGGGACGAGTTTAACGTGCACGTCATCTCAGACTGTGGTGTCAAAAGCTTCACGCTGGCAAGCTTTGTGGCATGGGATTGGTTAAATTAAAACACACACACAACACACACAATACCATGACCGCGCGTGTGTGTGTGTGAGTGTGTGTGTGTGTTGTGGCGTGTGCTGTTGTGGTGTGTGTGTGTGTGTGTGTGTGGCGTGCGTGACTTTGTTGAAGTTTGTGTGTTGTCGTGCTGCGTGTTAGAGTGCGTGTGTGCGTGTGAGGATGTGTGCATGCAGTCTGCGCGCGCTGTGCCTTGTGTGTTGTGTGTTTGTGTGTATCACATTGTAAATCTGTCTGAGGTGGGAAAGTCTTCTACAAAGTGCTGTTCTGACAGATTTATATGAATATAACTACACCAATACCATTGTTTCTAAAAAAAAATATAAAAAAAATAAGGACCAGGATAGATGCCAAAGCTCCATGTTATTCAAACAGGGAATTTTAAACTTCTTTCAAGATGGTTGGGTAAAATTTTTTCAGATATGCATCTTTTCATTGGGAAACACACACACAACACCACACAACAAACACACACACACATCACACAACACACACACACACACACACACACACCATAACACGAATAACTGGCGATGTCTCATAGAAATGAGAGGAACCAGGACATCGTTTCAGAGGGATATCTTGAACTTTAAAAGAACGTTATTTACTGGCCTCAATCTGTTGTTGAGGACTGATGATATGAGTGGCTGCTGGCTGTTGTCTTGGTCGGGTCATGTGACCCATTGAGAAGGAGTGGTACATGATTTCCATCAGTTCAGAGCGTTCATAACAGAAACTGACCTATTGTGTCCTGAAAACGACGTTAGCTTGCCTTTGGACAGCAGGTTTGGAATACCACCATAGAGATTGTTGCATTTCTCAGTGCAGAAAAACCACAAACATGTGCATAAGGGGTAAGCAGATATACTGTCTTGAATATTGTTCGAGTTGTGTAACTCCATGAAAGCGCATAACTCTGCGTATCCAGATCGGTAAACAATAAACATATCATATTCAATCAATATCGAGGTGCCAGTTTGGTCGTTTAAAGAGCAATGCTATGAGCGTCCTGGTGTTCGAAGCCTGATGGAATCCTGTTTTTCTTCACAACACAATTTGATGTGGTATCAAATGTTATGAGCAATAGGGACCTAAGCTATGCCAGACTGTATTACTGTCAGGCAAAGATAAAGCTTATGACTTTCAAGATAGATCTCTAACGCGAGGGTGGCATTTGCCTTTATTTTTTTGTTATAAGCTACTATTGACATACACTCACAGAATCAAACTGAGTCCACATGCTAAGGAAACAACATCAACTTCATCAGTCACATCGCTCCCACCACTCTCTCCTCATCACACTCAGGGTAGATGTTGGGAATGGCCTATTTCTGGGTTTCTCTTCATTTTTCTGGACTGTACCAAGTGTTGGGGAAGGCCATTCACATTGCTGTGTAACTTTCTAATGATGGCATGGCTAAATGCATTTTGATCACCTTCACACACACAGACACACAGGACACACACACAGACACACACGCACGCAGCACGCACGCACGCCACACACAAACACTACACACACACACACACCACAACTCACAACACCAAACTTCACACACATTTAAAAAAGCCCCATACTTCATTGCTTGTGGACAGTGATAGAAAAAAAAAATGGTTATATCAGCAGCAATATTTTAAAGCATCTTCGTAGGGGTAAGTAGTAGAGCATAGGCGACAGCAGCAGCGCTGCAGCAGCAGCAGCAGAGCTCCTAGATATCCAACGTTAGGAACATTTCCTTCAGGTTGCAAAGCAAAGATTGTCATCGACCTCCGGATTCATTACAACCGTTCAGCCATCTGGTGGTGGTCTTTGGTTACTTCCTGATGACCTTTTCACAAACAGCTCCCACAGACTTGGAGCGTGATCAGTCCAGGCCGCTTGCACTTCCTTTTTTAAATCCTTTCTATCACCAACATGAGACGTATTTCACGTGCACATTACACAGAGGGGTGCGTGTCAAACGCTTCATACAACTGGTTGTAACTCACATCTGTGAGAATGCTGGTTTGATGTGAAATTGGTTTAAAACGAAACGTGTGAAGCGAATGTTGGTGTGGTTCTCTGTCTCTTTATGTGTTGCTGTGTGTGTGTGTGGTGTGGGTGGTGGGGTGTGTGGGCACTCGGATTTCTTTATGTGTTGTATATGAACAGTAAGCACACGTATGTATATGGTGATTTTTCTCTGTAAAAAAAGGTAATATTCTCACTGTCTGTTTGTCTGGACACTGTTAGATTGTATAAACTGACCTGAGTTCATAGGCTAAGGAAATCCGTAACGAAATTTTAGCCATACTGAACTAGGGAAACCATATGGGAGACACCAAGGCGGGTGTATTGATTTCTGTTTTCCTCGGCTTTCTCTGACGTTAATCCTGGGGAGGGCCATTCCAACATGCCAGTAAACCTTTTCCCAAAGTGCTGTGTGAAGGGGCGCACATGATCTACTCGTTCATTTGGCAAACACACACCACACACACTCAATCACACACACCACACTCACACTACCACACACCACACACACACACACACACACAACACGCACGACAATGGATGCTTCCTCTCTTAAAAGAACACATACACACACAAACACCACACTCACACACTCACACACACACACTCACAATCTCTCATGGAGGCTTCTCTCTTAAAAAGAACACACCACACACAACACACCACACAGAAATACAGTCACACAGACCACACACACACCCTAAACCACCACACCACACTCTCACACTACACTCTCTCACTTGCGGGATTATTTGCTGTCTCTCTGTGAGACAAGGACATGATGTTTTTCACAAGCTGTGCGAGGTGGACTTCATATGTTGGTCTGGTTCTGCCTGCTACGTAACAAAATGTTTGTTCAATTAGCAAGAAGAAAAAAAGCCGGTTTGGAAACCGCCTTTACATCGCTCAGTGTACCTTTCCCAGCCATGTGAACTAACGTGAAAGCTATCACTATCGGCTTTTCCATATCGTGCACAGTGACAGATGTCACTTGCCTCATTGGTCTGGTCTTCTCGAACAAAACAAAAAAAAATAAGAGACAATCGCACATTTGGCAGTGCACTGTAACACACACCTTTAAAGAATCATACATCATCTTAGTAGAGTAAAAGTGTACAGCAACTAAACACAAGTGTCAGTGGTGGGGTCACCAGCAGATCACACGACAATGACAGGATGAAAAGTGTTGAAGCAGCTGGTATGGCGCTTAGAGTGACGGCATTTCTTATCACATTTACAGGAAGGAAGATGTCTCCCTAAGAAGGCCAATCGTACTTGTTTCAGATCATATACGAGAACACGAGGTACCACAAGACTGAGGGTTACACGTATAGTGGAAGGAGTCCCAATACATTCTATGAACACCTTCATGGGAAAAGGGTACAGAATTAAAGTGGAAGGAAGACCAATAATTCTATGAAACACCTTCATGGAAACTTTATCTTTTTTATCTTAGAAAAAAATTTGACCACAATGCATCATCAACAAGTTGGTTTCACCTCTCATCACGACCTCCCTTGGTCCTGAATCTCTGTGTGGCGTCGATTTGTCAGGTTAACAGTTTCGTGGTGTTGCTTTATCCACCGACTGCAGAACTTTCGTGGAGTAGAAACAAGAATTTGCACGGTATGATTTGCAAAGCCGGGCATCTAAAACGTGATAATGGGTCTTCGAAGATCTGACTATTTACCTTAACTAGTCGCACTTTTGGTATCCATTTATCGCAAGGGAAATATATCAAGGATATAGCACTACCTCGTTTCTTTTTTTTTACTCTGTGCAATTCTGTTAATGCATTACGAACTTTCGGACAGGGGAAGAAGACATGGGTATATATCCAGTTTACCATGGGGTGGCAAACGTTTTTAAACGGGGAGCATCGTCAGGCCAGAACCAAAGTTTTGAGGCCAATTCGTGTTTGTGGATCACCTGTAGCGCACTAATTTCCATGAGCATATTGAGTACGTTTGAGACTATTTCGCATCAGCGTGCTGAAAAATGGGTGATACCATTATCCTTCGCACGTTGAAGTTAATTTCGACCTTTTCCATCACTGGCCCACCTTGAGTTTTCCATTCAACCATATGTTGTCATCACCAGCACTGATATCTAGGTCGAGGTGATGTTACTGCTGTTCTTGGTAGCTCTGTGAGCGGCAACAGATCTTCTGGAGCTAGGATGGCACTGTAAATCGGCTATTACCAGGACTGCCTTGAGGGTTGGGGTGGGTGGGTATGAACGGAATCAGACTCTTAACGAAAAATTATGTTGTCAATGTAGTGATCCTGAATACTCTGTCTAATGCTGTGACACCACTAACAAAACACCCTGCCATACTCTGTTATAAGCTGTGACACCCACAAACAAAACACCCAGCAGTTCGAAAGTGTTACCTGTGTTTCTTGTGCAATATCTGCACATTAGGGTGGATAGACAACAGAGTCCAACATTCTGATTCTGTGAAAAAAAGACAAAGTGAAGCACCTTCTGGGTATAGAGGCCTATCCTTTTATCAGAGTCCACCTGGGTTGGGCGGGACATGTAATCCACCTGGTATACAGCTGGACGGCTGTAACAGCCTGTAAGGTTTTTCTCTTTATAGATTATCTCAAAAAGCACTTGGCCGGATCTTTCTGAAAATTTGTAAGTATGTTCATTATGGGTCCACGAAAATGCGTGATGTTTTTGTTTATTGTTTACTACCGTTACTGACGGCTGTGTCGGCCATGTACGGTTTTCTTCTTTATAGTTTATATATGAAAGTTACTTGCGATCGTTCTTTTAATATTTGTAAGTGTGTTCTTTATGGGTCAAGGATGATGCCCGTGTTTTAGTTTACTGTTACAGCAGTTACAGCGTTTCTTATCGGCTGTAACGGCCTGCTAACGCTTTTTCTTCTACATGGAATATTTCAGAAAGTTCTTGGCTGATCTTTGTGAAAATAGGCAGTTTGTTGGGTCTTTTGGTTGTTGTTGTTGTTGATGTTGCTTGTTGTTTAGTGGTTGTTGTTTGTGGTTTTTGCTGTCACCAAACCTCTGCGCACCTCAGAGGAAGTGCACACCCCGCCGCTGTTCTGACCCTGTCCACTGCCACAGCCCGGTCGGCCCCCGCCGCAGCCCCGCACCGGCAATCCACAGGGAGCAGGCAAGTCAAAGTCGTTCTGAGGCAACCCACGAGGAGACACTGCACTGCGGCCGAGTCACTCCCATCGGTGGTGTTCAGTGGCGACATGTTATGTTCTAACATACGTAGGACACCACCTACTAAGCCCCTACTGTCGATGATAATTGCTTAGTCGCGGTAGCGGCGTGAGTGAGCTATCCCTCCATGAGGCCGCCACCACGTCCGTCAAAGGACAGCCCCCATGGACTCTCACGATACGGGTGGGGACCCGACGGGAACAAAACCAAGCCACAGGACGTGGAAGAGAACATCGCAATGAGCGTCACCATAAAAGAGGCTTTAGGGCTTGAAGGGACACAGAATTTGAGACATGTTTATGCTGATCGTGAGTATGTTAAGATGTGCTACGGATTTCCTTTCGGTCTGAGAACTAATGACAGGGTTGTACTCCACGCTTCCTTTCATAATATATCCCGGCGTTAACCAGGCCCGAGAGATACAGGGACACCTGCAGTGTTGGTCCAGAAATTTGAGCCACACTCTCAGGATACGCATCCATTAAGTGGATGAACTCGGATGTGTGTCCCAGTCTTCCCCAACTCTGAGTCCGCCAGCAAACTCACTTGGGTAGGAGGCCGTATTTTTCTCCCCAAAATGACTCGGATGGATTCGAACCCACGACCTCCAGCCAGGAGGTCGCGACGCTAACCTCTTCGCCACGGCGGCTGAGTAATTTAAATTAGCAGATATGTTCATTATGGGTATCGGGATGATGCCGATGTTTTTAGTTACCCCGTTCTAGCCGTTACTAAGCTGTAACAGCCGGGTAACGGTTTTTCTTCTTTATGGAATAGCTTCATAATAGTCCATGTTATCGGTTACACCAGTTACAAGAACGGGGGTTTCCTTTTATGGATATCTCACGAGTATAAGGATAAAATGGGAGTTACGTTTATATGCTTTGCATCTTGTTTTTCTTCTTTTCTTTGTGGCATCAGTTGTCGGATCATTGGAACACCTAAGGCGGTGACTTTTCCCCTCCTCTTCTTTCCTTTTCTTCTCTCCTCCTAGGCGAAATCCACATCTTCATGTTTTGGTGCTTTACACTGTCCTGTTCTCTGGAAAAAAAAGCGAACCCCACCCCACCCCCCCCCAAACACACACACACACACACACACACACACAAACACACACACACACACACACACACACACACACACACACACCACACACACACACAAACACACACACACACACACACACACGCCACACACAAACAAACAAACAAAACAGCAAACCCCAAACAATTTTCCTTATGTAGCGTTTTTTTATTCTTTTTCCTTTTTCTCCTTTCTTTCTTCTTCCAACCAGTCTCTTACATACCATGCATAGTCTGTAGGTTCTCTTACAATGGTCAGTATTCTTGATTGATTTTAGTGTTTCGGCGTTTGATACAAAGCGTCTGGGTTTGTTAATGTTCAATCTGTGGTTGTATGGCTGACCCACTCTTATAATCGTGCTGCTTATACAAAGATAACAACAGACAGAGAAAAAGAAGGAAGAAGGAATGGAAGGAAGAAAGAAAGACGAGGAGAAGGTAGAGAAAAAAACCGAAAAAGCACTCATAGCTTCCCCCTAAAAACAAACAGAATAACAAACTAAACATAAGTTGTTAAGCCAAATGACAAACACAATAAATACCCCTTCCCCCCACTATGTGACCACGTTTTGATACCATACTATTCTGACAGCGGGCCGTTATTATGCTGTCTTTCCATAGTTGTGTTTTGAAACCCACAGACCATACCCCTATTTCGGGATGGTTTAATTACCTGTCATTTGATGGTTGTAATTACTCTCATGCGTTGTTTTATTACTGGCATTTGATGTTTTAATTACCTGTCATATGTTGTTTAATCACTGTTCATATTTATGATGTTTTAATAACTGTCATATGATGTTTTAATCACTGTCATATGATGTTTAATTACTGTCATATGTGTTGTAATCGCCTGTCTCTTTCATTTATGTTCACTCACCCATTGAAAGGCCATGGATCTGTCTGCTTTTAGTCAATGTCGATTCAAAATTTGGGTTCTGGATATGTCACAGAACTTTACTGCAGTCTGGCCTTTTAGTCAATTAATTACCTCGATCTTGTTTAATTTTATAGTATCGAACAGAAATATTACACCAATCTGTACCTTCTTGTGCGTTCTGTTAACCAATGAATGTTATTTATTACTCCGCTTCTCTCGGTAATCACCATTTCTTGCCCAAGGACATTGTTGTAGTGGGGGAAACGCCTTTTAAAATTAATTTGTGAGTCATCATCTGTCTGTATGTTCCAAACAAAAAGCTGAAGTAGCTTTTAGGTCGTGGCGGATGTGAAGCTTAGGGCCCTGAGCTACCAATGAGAGGGAGGAGGGATGAGGATAGATGTCCCAGCTGGAAACGGCTGCAGTATGTGTCTATCACTTTACCCATCACCGTTCCTGCGGTCAGTTGCATAAGCGGACTTTCTGTCACTTTCAGGCTTATTCCAAAGAACTGACAATATTCAGATACAAATAATTGCCGAACGGTAACCCTCTAGAACAAACTTCCTGGGGTGATGGTTGCGTCGGTTGTTGTTTACGGCAGCGAAAAACAACTTGGCGTGTCCGCACAGTTGTGTTCTGTACATAGAGCAACACATCAAATTGAGGCCAGTTACCAATGTAGAAGAAGAACGGCAGGGAGACAGGCAGCAGTAGCAGCCAACTGGGTGGACACTACACGTGTTCAATCAGGTGCTGCTAGTATAGTGTCACAAACTTGGCTAGTAGGGCAGGGAACGAAGGGAGGAAGCTGGGCAGGCTTCCAGTCAACATGCCTTGCCCACAGTCCAAGACAGCTTGGAGGAGAAAGGAAGAGTACGAACTCGCTCATTCTGACCCTGAAACAATTAATCTCGTTTATTGTGGTCTGAAAGATAAAGGGAGAGAGGAGATACAGAAGCCACTAAAATGGTCACAACACACACACACACACACGCGCGCACAAAACGTCACACACACGCGGCGCGCGCGTGCGCGCCACACACCACACACACACAACACACACCAACCACCACACCACCACCAACACACATCATCTTCACCATTATAAACACCGCACCACCACACAATCAACATACCACCATTGCCTACAACATGGAGTTTTCTCAAAGGAGTTTTGTTTCTCAGAATATTTACGGGCGATCATTTCAATGGACGCTATCTGTTTTTTTTGTTACGTTGTGTGGGAATATACGGCCGTTACAGGTTGAACATTAGAAGGTGAGGACCACCACAGACAAAGGCGTGTACGGTACACACACAAGACAATACAGAGGACACACAGGCCGCAACCACAAACACACACACACAAACACACACAACACACACACACACACACACACACCACACGCGCGCACACACAACACACACCCACACTCTCGCGGCGCGCACGCACGCACGCACTGCACGCACGCTCGCCGCACGCTTGCCGCACCACCGCCGCACACCATAACACACCTCCACCACCTCATCATCTGATTTGCACCTCCCAACCACTACACAAACACTGCCATGTTCCAACACACGGTAATTCCCTCAGTGAATAGGCATGTAGTGTGTTGTTCTAGTAAGGTGGGTTCATTTAATGGTCCCTTTATTTGCATTGTTGGGTTGTTTGTGTAATGTATATACATGAACTTATATAAAATATTCTGATTAGCGTGTGTGGATACTCACCTTCCCCCCCCCCCCCCCCCCCAAAAGCTAATGGGTACTCACACACACCACACACACACACAACACTCAAAACTAACTCACACACACTCAACATACACACACACAAGCGAGTCGCGCGCGCGACGAGCGCGCTGCGCTGGCCGCACGAACTCTCAGTCACGCACGCGTGCGTGCTCCTAAAATTGCTTGCACATTTTTTTTACGTAGATACACACACACACACACTCACGAACAATCTTCGTCGTATCATCATCTCGTAGCCGTCGTCCTGTCGTCGCGTCGTCGTCAGACTTCAGTCAATCATCTTTATCATCATCATATCATCATCATCTTTATCATTTTATTTAGGCCTGTTCACCGGTTAGAGACCACAGCTCTAAGCGCAGCAGGCTGTGAAAACACGCAAAAAAATTCGTGCTCGCCAATATTTGCCTTCATAAGGCACTAACATTGTCACAGAGACATAATTAAAACAAATGGCTCTCAAGGCATGGAGTGGAGGGATATTTCACCGAAGAATTTCTACCAATCGGAAGCAGTTTTGTTAGAAGTGCATACAGATAAAAGCAGCAAGTGAAAAGTTCTTTGTTTGACTTCTGGTGTTGGAAGTCTTCATTTCATTGGTTGAATGCAATAGCTAATTCATGGACTGATCTCTCTCTTCGCTCTCTCTCTCTCTCTCTCTCTCTTCTCTCTCTCTCTCTCTCTCTCTCACTCACACACACACACCACACACATACACACACACACACATAACACGCACGCAACGCACGCACCCACACACGCACACACACACATAAGCCTGTCCAATTCTCACTTTGCCATGAACAGACAAAAAAAAACCCCCCCCCTACCTCTTGCAATTGAAAACTGAACGCAAATTTGATGCAGCGTAGGTGACATTTTTTTTCTGTTTTGTGTTCCTGTTTAGATCTGCATTGTCTACATTTTCAGTGCCATCATTCTCTACAAAAACTAATAACAAAAAACTGATAAAACAAGTGGGGTATGTTTTGCTCCCAGAAGGAAATCCTAACACAGAGTAACTTTTATTCTAGACTGGCACAGCCTTTTATCTTGAATAAAGTCAGGTCACTTACACAGACGAAAACAATCTAATAGCTGGGAAACAAACAAGCGCAGGCCAACAAATGAAACTGTCTGGCAAAGATTTGGACCTTGTGGGAGGGGAGTTTGAAGATGGAGAAACTGGGAAAATGGAAATTTAAAAAAAAAAAAAGTTAAGATATGAAACTCTTCTCTTGCTGCATTAAGGGAAACATTGCTATCCCTTTTGAAGGCAGTTTATTTGTATTGATGCTCGAGGCCTTTCGCCCGCTGGATAGGGACTCATCTGGGGAGACACAGTGGCTGTGTCTGCGCTCCCGGGTCAAATAGTGATACACCACAGTACCATAATACTGTGCTGTTTCACCACCATGGTGCAAAAAAGAATCAATAGCACCCCAGAAGCAGCCAGCGAAGTGTAGTTAATGCAACCAAACGAAAGTGTGGGGAGGAACAAAGTTGACTGAGTTAAAACTAATGACATTATGCAAATAATATAAATGTAGGGGACAGTCTTTGAGCCTGACGCCTGTGGATTCCACCCAAAGATGGAAGGGAGTTCTAAAGACAAAAAACACAGACGGACAGAAACAAATAACATATAACCTCAATTTTAATCAAAGCAAAATCGGAAATGAAATGAGATAGGGAACAGTATACGATAGCGACAGTAACAAGTGGGGTTTGTTTTTTGCTACAAAAGGAAACCTATCACAGAGATACTTTTATTCATGACTGGCACAGCCTTTTTAAACTTGAATAAAGTCAGGACAATACATAGTACGAACATCTAATATCAGACGTGTCTCCCTGATGAGTCCCGATCCAGCGGGCGTAAGGCACTCGGAGAGGCAAAACAAATATATCTGCTTCAAAAGGGATTGCTATGGTTCCATTATGCAGATAGAGAAGGAGGTTTTCATATCTGTATAATTTTTTTTTTTTTAATAGATTTTTCCCAGTTCTTCATCTTCAACTCCTCCCCTCAAGTCCAAATCTTTGCCAGACTGTTCAGTTTGTTGGCCTGCGTTGTTTTTCCCCCCTCTATTAGATTGTTCGTCTATTGCCTGTCTTGATGAAAGTTTACTCGGTGATAGGTTTCCTTATGGGAAGCAAAAACATACCCACTTGTGTTCTGTTATCGTTTACTGTTCCTACCTCATTTCATTTCCGATTAATAACAAAATAATAAAACATGTCAAATTCACGGAATTGCTGTCGTGATCTAAAGTTTTTGGGGGGTTCGAAAACTCCTAAACTAAAGGAGTCGCCATCTTTATTGCTAGAAATAGCTATAGATGTAAATGCTGAAGCATTTGCCACGAATACTGAGAGCCGTGTCCGCCTCAATTGCCGTAATAGGATTAGCTGTAATATTAGCTGCTCTGCAGGCAGCAGCAGCAGAAGTGCAGCTGCGGTTAATTATTTTTGATAGTTAGCTTACGTTATGAACACTGTGATGTTCATTCAATGTTTCAGCCATTGGCTGTTGGTGATTAAGCGTTACTTCCTGCTGACCTTTGTCAAACCTCTGGGTGTGATACAAGACTGACACTTCCACTTTCAATCGTTGAAAACTTTTCTGTTGCACGTGTGACGAGTTTCATGTCCACGTCACTCAGACGTGTTGCATATCAAAATGCCCAGTGCTTGTCTTCTTTTAGGAAAGTTGTGTGTGTGTGTGTGTGTGTGTGTGGTGTGTGTGTGTGTGTGTGTGTGTGTGTGTGTGTGTGTGTGTGTGCGTGCGTGCATGCATGGTGTGTACGCGCACAAATGCACGTGGGTGCGCGTGCGTGCATCACCAACTGGTAATGCCTTTGACGAACAACTTTACACCTGTTGTGTAGGCCGAAAGAAATGTATCAACTGTTATGTACTACACATATGTGGTCCCGCTTTTTCTGAAACTGAAAAACTTCATGGGACAAATGATGTGAGGTGCAAGCTAAAGAATAAGGCTCGAGCTTTAAAACACCCCTCAACACGCCGCGAATGGAAGCAGCAAGAGGAAATAATTTCTGTAATTTCTCCGCCATATTCTGTTTTTATGTGTGAGTGGGAGCCGTTTCCCTTGCTGTTACCTTTCTGGTAATGTGCAGGGTGGAAAGATTGTACGTTTAAATCCAACCTGCAAAGCACCGGCACGGCACGCACGTACACAAACACCACACACAACACACACACAACACAACACACCACACACACACACACACACAGATATATAAAGTCCTTGAGGATGGATCAAAGAGTTCGAAAATATTGTAAATATTCAGGCGAGGTTGTTGAGTTCTTTGTTTGGGAGTTAATATTTATATATATATATAATATTTTATTTGTTAAAATAAGTTTTAATACATTATTTTAATACATTTGTTGCTCCCCAAGGGGTTGAGGCTTGGAAATCGTTCTTGGGTATTTTAACCACTTGATATATTTATTTATATATATATAATATATATTATTATATATATATTTATTCTATATATTTATAATATATATATATATTTATATTATAAATTTTTTTTTTAACATTTATATATAACTTATATTATATATTTAATATATGTCCAGGACGGGTGGATATCGTGATGGTATTGCTTAAGTGACACTAAGTTGATGTATTATTAGTCAGCTTCTTAACACACCAGGTTATCTTTGCACTCATACAAGCTTACATTTGCACACTACATGGACCATACCAAACATTACTCTTTCTCTGGGGACATGGGATGTCACGCTTTGTTTATATCCTAACACTAACTGAGAACGATGAAATACAATTTCTATGCTACTTATAATTAATCATGAACAATCAAATCACACACAATGAAATATCAAACATATAAATGATCATACTTTCTAATCCGGGTTTAATAAATGACTTCTTACCTGGCCAGGTTTTTACAACACAACTCGCTTTCACACCACACCACAGTTCTTGAAAAAAAAGTCTCTTCACGTCGTCTTAGCATGCTTGATGGTGATGCCCTTGGTTGACTGGTCCAGGCTTCAGGACTGGGTCTTCGTGGTGTCTCTGGGATCTCGACGTCGAATCTTTGCTTCGTCTTCTTCCACCCCCTTGGGTTTCAAATTCGTTTTGTCTGTCTTCACCACCTCTGGGCTTCAGACTTAGTATCTTCTCTTCAGCTTGTCTTCAACCCTAAGGAATTAGCTGGTATCTTCCACTCCCAGACCACGTTTCTCTCTTTGACCGTTTACCCCCGATCTTACCCCCCCCCCCCCCCCCCCCCCCCCCACCCCAACCTACAACCCAACACCCCACCAACTCCTCTCTCTCTCTTCTCCTCAGCCTTTGCTCTCTCTATCTCTCCTGGTGTTGATTCTCCTGACACGATGTTCTCCCTCAGTTTATATAGGGAGGGAAACAAGGATCCCCCTGCGGGCCATGCCTTTGTCCACGCTGCTTCTCAAACCATAGTTCACAAGTACCCTAATTCTCCACTCGCAACATTCCACCCACATCTGCATTTACAACAACCCCTACCTAATTGTTTAGCAAACACACTCTTAGCCCCAGATGACATCGAAAATTCCCGCGACTTTGGTGGTCAGTTTAACTCAGTAATTATCTTAATGGAGGGTTACTACAACCTCAACACGCATTCAGCCAGCCATGAAATAGAACCTACAAGTGGTCCACTGCCAATTCCATCGAACAAAGCAAGGCCCCCTGCTCTTCACGACTGTTTACACAAGAACCTCAGCTGACCGTAGCATTTAGCACTCATACGTGGGGCCGAGGTAGTTTGTGGTTACACCCCTTCCCCTTTCGCCACTGGGCCAGGTCCGAACTTCTCTCCTAGGTGTTGTTTGTAATTGACCACTTCGGCCGTTGTGCGGTGAGGTAACGTACACCTGGTTATTTGGTCAATTACTTATTTGTATACCTGTAACAATGTCCCTTTGTCTCCTAGCGTCTTTGCCTTTTGTGTGAGGTTCACGCTCCTTGACAATTTCCCCCACTCGAAGGACAATGCCCATGCATTGGCTAAAACTTAACATTCAAGGAGATGAAATCATTTTTTTCCCATTTAAACAGTGCTAATATCGGCCTCTCATAAGCCTTATTTCACCTGAGAACGCACGCAAAGATTTGTCCTTGTAAACCAAATTTAGAGAAAATTCAATACTTTACACATTCAAAGCAAATATCAACATAAATCTGATAATCGTCCACCCGTCAAAGTGTTGCGGCCATAAATACATTATGTTTCTACGGAATTCTCTCCCTTCTCCTTCCAATACACGTGGCCTGCAACCAGCCACGTCACGCATACGCGACACTGCAAAAGACACACGCACCCACTACCTGTTTCTCGACCGACCATTTTTTTTGGCCAACTTTTGGGTAAGGACCAGTCTGATACCCTTTCTGAGAAACACCTTGCCTACCCGCGGCATGTGATGCTTTCGGATACTGAACGCTGCCTGAACATCTCCAGGATATAGGGCCAGTAGTACTCTCGCGTCAATTGCCTTTGTGAGGCCTTCTTACCGAGATGGCCCCGTGGTGAAGTTCCTTGTTTTTCGGACATCACCGCCGCTCTGCGGTTTGTAGGCACAACGAATCTGTCTTTTTTTCTTACCCGAACGGCGAAATGAGTAAAAAGTTCGTTACATATGCCGTTCTTAACTCGAACCCGATTGTACCCTCCTTCCACCTTTCTCCTGCCCTATTGTGAGCAAATACTTTAATGTTACTGTTGCGAGTAGTCGCCCTTTTGTCTGCTACGCATAGTGTGAGGGGTGTCTCTCTGGACACGCTCATGCGTTCTGGTGTGTGTGACGCCTGGGGCTTTCTCTCCCGTTGATTTCTTTTCCTGATTCTACAGTGTAGTCAGGGTTTGGGTTTTCGTACCACGGCCCCTGAAATGTGCCCAATCATAAATCATACGGTGGTTTGGAACAGCCAAGCCTGTTACGTCTCCTCTATTAGAAGGGTGTATCAATGAACCACCGTGCCGTTTTTGAATTCTGTACTGTTACATCTTTTTGTACTAACCTCTGTGTTTTACCTGTGAATTGTCCCTCTAAACCAGGGACTCCTTCACCATAACACAGTGACACCCAGAGGGGGGGGTCTTAATGACTTTTACCACTTTTTTACCTACTCTGCCTTTGTGCTCATCCATGTTATCGCTGAATCTGTGATACACACAGCAAATCCAGGACAAAATAACACTGTCATCTTGCTCATCCTTTTTCTATCTGCCTCTTCTCTTGGCATGATCCTCATTGCTGCAGCTTTCTGTGACTTAAAATATACAATCCCTAGCCATGTTTGCCCTGTCTTATTGCACGAAACTGGTTCGCTCATTCCCTAGCACGTGGCTATTGGTTGTCAACCCTTTGTTTGCTCACGTGACGTTGTGGGCCTAAGGGGGCGTATGCTGATCATTGATGTGAGTCATGTGCCGGACCTGCTATCCTCTGTAATATGCTTCCTGGGCTTCCTCTTGTTCAGGGCAATTCTCGCTCGCATTCCGGTTTTGTCTCAGCTTGTCTCAAGTACCTCAGCTATTGTTGTTTGCTCCTTTTTCCTTAATGTGGATGGTAGGCCGTCACACAACCATCAAGTAATCTGTTCCTTATCACCAGTGTCTGTGGCCTTCTAAATCACTGTCCAACTCCACTCAGTTCCACCCACTTGTTGATATAGTGTGTCCAGTCTAACTCACGAACTGACGTGTATGTTCACCCTGTTCGTTCTGCCTTCGCGAAACTTACGCCTAATTAACCTTCTTAGTCAAATTCATACGCCTTTAGTACTGATTGTTTCTCCTTGTCAAAATCTCTCTGTTCCACCCCTTTGGGTAGGGTGGAAAACAGTGGGTAACGCACGACTGTAACAAGGGCAGACTGTTTATTGCCCTGTCATCTTCGGGCTAGCCCTCGTGCTCGGCAATTGATTCAAAACCGACTGATCATAGGCATCGTATCGGAATCAGTTTTTCTATGAAAAGTGGGAGGTTTAGGTATAGGTGACTCAGCTTTGTGTTTGCGGGCCTCTACTGACTCGAGCTGGTGTCATTTTCACTACGATTTTCAGACTTTTTTCTTCCAACTTCAATTGTTTGGCTAGAATCTCTGATTCTGCTTCTGACTCTCGCCCTCTCTGATATGCTTTAGCTCTGGCAGCTGCACTATCTGCATCTGCTATAGCCTTTTGACGCAGCAGTTTCAAGTCTAAGTCTCTTTTCGGCCTCGGCATCCGAGTTTCTTTTGACTGGTCGGCTGTTCCTTTTCAACTTCCTTCTTTCAGCCCTTTCACTCTCACTGTCTTCTTGCTGAGTTTCTAGAATCTTCGCATAGTTCATCTCCTGTATATCCCTTTCCTTTCCCCAAAACTTACTAGTTTCTCTATGGAGGGAAAACTTTTCTTCAGCCATTTTCTTTTCTGATATGGTTTTAGCAACAATAAATACAGTTAAGGCTTTAGACCCGGAAAAAGTAAGTACACAGTTTTTATCTTACTAATCGTTTCGAGTACACCAACAATGGTGATTTTATAACATCAAAAGGAGCCTTAATCTTAAACCACAGCTTCTGTGAGAGTGAAGACTAGAACCTCGTTCTTCGTTTCTCTGAACGACTTTGATTAATACAAAATCCACCCTACACACAACAGTCAATACTAACCCTCAAAGAACTAAAGGAATTAATTAGAAGATGCTAATAAATTGCCTTTAGTGGAGCTTTCGCCCTGTACTGTCTAGTATCACTTTGTTCCTGACTGAGACTTATTTGGGCCATGCATCCTGCTGGCTCGAAACTTTGTCCAGGACAGGGGGAAATGTGATGGTATTGCTTAAGTGCACTACGTGATGTATTAGTTGTCAGATTAACCACCAAGGTTATCTTTGCACTCATACACGCATAGGCACACTCATGCGCCCACCAAACATTCACCTCTCTCTGGAATGGGATTCACGCATTCCGTTTCTATCCTAACTCAACTGAGAACAAGAATACAATTTATATGCTCCTTATAATTAATCATGAACAATCAAATCACACACAATGAATATCAAACATAATCGATTTTTTTTTTCCCAATACTTTCTAATACCGGGTTATAATTAAAATGATTCTTACACTGGCAGGTTTTTACACACACAACCACGCGTTCACACCACATCCACAGTTTGAAAAAAAAGTCTCTTCAGTCTTCTTCTGCACGCTTGATGGTGATGCCCTTGTTGACTGGCCAGGCTTCAGGACTGGGTTTCGTGGTCGTCTTTGGCTACCCGACGTTCGAACTCTTCTTCATTCGTCTTCTTCACCACCTCTGGGGTTTCAATTCAGTTTGTCTTTCTTCACCACTATGGGCATTCAAATTAGTTTTCCTTCTCTTCCAACGCTTGTCTGCAACCTAAGTCTTAGCTGTCTCTTCTCTCTTCCCTGACCCACGTTTCTCTTGAACCCTTTCTCTGTCCTGCTACTCCTCTCCTCGCTCTCCTATTCTCTCAGCCTTCTCTCTCTCTCTCTCCTGGTGTTGTTCTCATGACTCGATGTTCTCCTCAGTTTTTAGGGAGGGAACACAAGGATCCCCCTTCGGGCCATGCCTTTGTCCACGCTGCTTCTCAAACCCTAGTTCACATTTACCTGAATTCTACCACTGCTACATTCACACACTTCCGCATTTACACACACCCATACCTTATGTTTAGCCAAAACACTCTCTTAGCCCCAGATGGACTGCGAAATATTCCCGCGACTTCGGTGAGTCAGTTAACACTGTAATTATATTAAGGAGGGTTAATACAACCTCCTCCTAGCATTCAGCCAGCCTGACAATAGATAGAACAAACGACAGTGGACCCACGCAATACCATCTGTAACTAATTCCTAGGCCCCATGCTCTTTCACTGACTGTGTACACAAGAACCTCAGCTGAATGGCATTTAGCACTCACTTGGGGCCACGTCGGATAGTGGTTACAACCCTTCCACTTCGCAATGGGCTAGGTCGAACTCTTCCTAGGTGGTGTTTGTCATTGACCTCTTCGGCCGTGTGCGGTGGGTAACGTACCCTGGTTAATTGGTCAATTACTTATTTGTATATACACGTACAATGTACCGTTGTTCCTCAAGCGTCTTAATGCCTTTTTTGAGTGGTTCACGCTCTTGACTAATTTATATATATATATATTTATTTATATATTGATATATATATTTATTATATCATATTATATATATAATATATATTTTTTTATATCATTAAACAAGTTTGCTCTTATGTATTTAGATTGTGAAATTGTGGGTGATAAGCATTCATTTCGCAGTGGTAGATAATTCTGCTTAACTAACAGTATTTGCTTGAGGGGTCGAAATGGGGAAAAATAAAATAATACTTATCAAAATGAGCCTTCTGCAAGCTTTTATAGTCTCCAAGGGGGAGACTATCTCCACATGGGGAGGAATTCAATCTAACATTTTTTACTCCTGCGTCAGATACCAATATATCGAAAACTGATTAGTGTTTCTCTCAGTGACGCAGGAAGTGGTAATTTGACTACTCCGCCTTTTCGGTTTTAATTAGAGAATGCTATCCCAGAAATAAAAAAATTTATTATATATATATTACATACACCACATCATCATGCACATGCGTCTTGATGCATCTGAACAGTCTCACATATGCATCCCCAAATACATTCATTGAAACAGCAATTACAGTTAGACACTCAATCTTTGAAGAAGACCACACTTTATTTGCACAAACACACCACACGTATTTATATATATATATATATTTATATATATTTATATATATATATAATATAGATATATATTTATAGAAATATTTTTTTATATAGTCATATATATATATTATATGTTACCGTCAATACGTGAAATCTGGATTGAAGGTTTAAAATATATTATATATTTATATATATATATATATATATTTATATATATATTTATATATCTATATATAAATTATAAACAAAAGGCTTGCTCTTATTGTCTTAGACTGAGAAATAGTGCGGGAGATTAGCTTTATTTCTGCCAGTGGTAGATAATTCTGCTAAACTAACAGTATGTGCTTGAGTGGGTGATGGGGAATAAGAATGCTTTTCAAAATGAGGCCTTCAGCAAGCTTATTAGTCTCCAAGGGGGGAGACATTCTCAATGGGGAGGAAAACTCACTAATTTATAACTCATTTGCGTCAGATACTGGTTATTTCGAAAAACTGATTGTTTCTCCTCAGTGCCCGCGGAACGTGGGAATTTGACTCCTCAGGATTTTTCGGTTTTATGAAGATTGCGATCCAGAAAAGGATGGTGTGCAATACCGTAGTATGTTTGCTGAGTTTTCAAAAAACCAACTAAGGTACCACCTAAGAAGCAAAAGAAAATCATGAAACAGCAAAACAAGCTACATTTTTGTTTTGAAAGTAGAAAATTATACAAAGTTAACCTCTTAGGCACAAGTGCTGAGGGCCAGTTCTTGGATGAATCCACAAGGGGACTATTTACAATAAAACTAATAAATTCCAAGGATAAGTAAACGAGATGTAACATTCCAGCAACTTACTGAGCAGCTTGGTGTTTCTCCTCAGTGACCGCGGAAGTGCAGCTTGACTCATCTGCCTTTTCGGTTTTAAGAGAATGAATATTTTCACCTAATACATTACATATTCTGTGACGGTCCGTTTCCCCGTTCCTGTCACCAATTTCTTGCAACGTGGTAACAGGAAGGTAGTCGTCCGGGAAGCTGGTTGAAAAGTTTACTGACTGTGCTCACCTGCGCTCTGTTAAAAGCGGGGAGCTGAAACGGTTTGGCAGTCTCTGCAGTGTAGTCTGGCCAACGCAACTAACCAGAAATCGAGGGGACTCCATGTGTTTGTTGTTGGCTGTAAGGTATTTATCATTCAAAGTTTATTTATAGCAAAACCGAAACCGTATTCCCGTTTAGGAGTAGTGACTGAATACTTCTTCAGCCGCACTGTGAAGGTTTTTGTTTAGAAAAGAAAAGTATTTTTGTGTTATGGTTATCTTATGACTTTATAGGGTAGCAAAACGAAATTATTTTCGGAAAAAATGAATAGTTGAAGTGACGGTAAAGGATTGGTCTTCAGCAAAAATAAAAAGATTTTGTTTTATTCTGTGAACTTAACTAGATTATGGAAATTCATGATGAAAAAGAGGTGTTTATTCCTATGCGGTTTGCGAGAAGGTGGGAGGTGTGATGCTATGGATAATAAGCTCCAGTGTGAGCGACAGAGGACATAGGATATGTGGTTTTGATTTTTGATGTAGATGAGTAATTTAACTCACTCTTGATATGAATATTGAATAGTTGGTGTTGTTGGCAAACTAAAGAGTGTGTGGAAATCTTTCCTTACACATATTGAAGTAGTTGAATCATTTGAAGAAAAAAACTTTCTAAAATGTGTTGATTATCTGAAACGAAATGAACAATGTTGTCATGAGAAAGACATTTACTAGTTGATGAAAAAGTAATAATTAATTGTGTGTAATGAATTGTATTATGGTTTATTGAATCCTTTCCCCAATTTTGAAAACTAGATTCTGAAGGTTTTATATTGAAATCATTTCCTGTGTGTGTGTGATTCGGGAAAAGGGAATGTTGTGTGCTTGATTTCCGGAAGGGAATGTTGTAGTGTTATGGTTCCGGAAAAGGGAATGTTGCCCCCCCCCCCCCACCCCCCCCCCTTTAGTGTTGAAGAAAGAATATGCTGAAGTTTGTACCAAGTTCTAGTGGAATGTGATGTGCTAATGAATATGATGTAGTCGATGGTTGTTAATGAGTTGTTAGCCATAAGAATAAGGTAGTTAATCAGTTTGGCCCCCTTGTTCTCTGCTTGTGTCAACGGTATAGAGACGGCCTGGTGCCGACAATACCAGCATGCCACTGCGCCAGGGACCCACTGCCCACTGTGCCACGTGGGACGGGACGCCTATGCTGCCAAGCCAGGCGGCCGCTCCAGGAGTTTTGAACCAGACGACCTGTGGCAGGCCGTCCGCTGCGTTCTGTGTTTTTTGTGTGTGAGCCACAGCTCACTGTGTGGACTGTCGCATTGGTCGTCGCAGTGGACGACGTGGAGTGTGTAGTTGATTTTGTGCCACTGCTCTGTGAAATTTCAATAGTCCTGTGGCGGACTTGACCGCTGTTGTTCGTCGCCTTCGTCGTTCTTCGGTCGTATTCATCGTTCGTCGTCGTCATCGTCTACGTCGTCGTTAAAACCAGCAGCGCTAGTTGATAGCAGCTAGATATTGATATCTGTTGTGTGTTGCACTTATGGTTGGCGTGCATACCTATGATGTTCTTGTATTTATTTACTTGTTTGTCTGATGGCTCGACGGCTGCATAATCAAAAAGGGTTGTTCTGTTGCTTGGCTGTCATTGTTCGGGTGAGTGTGTGTGTGTGTATGTGCATTGGAAAAGTTGTGCATGCATCATAATTTCTGTGTGAGAGGTCAGACAGATCAGACACCTGCAGACACGTCCCATTCTATCGTAACACACACCACACCACACACAACACACACACACACACACACACACACACACACACACACACAAACACAACACAGCCAGTCCAATCTCTCACTTTGCCTGACAAAAAAAATAAGTCATCTTCCTAATTTGAAAACTGAACGCAAATTTGATGCAGCGTATGGAGACATTTTTGGTTTGTTTTCATGTTTAGATCTTGCATTGTCTACATTGCAGTGCCATATTCTATACAAACTAATAACAAAAATTAAATCGTGTTCCAAATTCACGAATTGCTGACGGGAACAATGATTTTGTCGAACAACTCCAAAAACCAAAAGAAGTCGACTTCTTTATTGCTAGAAATAGCAATAGCTGTAAATGCTGAATGCATCGAAACTGAGAGCGTCGTCCAACACAATGCCCGTCATAGGAATAGCAGTACTATAGCAGCAGCTAGAAGAGCCGCAGCAGCAGCAGAAAGCAGCAGCAGCAGACGGTAATATCCTTTCTGCTAGTTAGCTAACGTAATGAACACTGTCTGTTTCATTCAATCGTTAAGCCAATGGCTGCTGGTTGATTAAGCGACACTTCCTTGCTGACCTTTGACAAACCTCTGGGTGTGATACAAGACTGACCACTTCCACTTTCATCGTTTTTAAAACTTTTCTTGTTGCTCGTGTGACGAGGTTTCATGTCCACGTTCACTCAGACGTGTGCCTATCAAAATGCCGAGCTTGTCTTCTCTTTTGGAAATGTTGTGTTGTGTGTGTGTGTGTGTGTGTGTCTGTTTGTGTGTGTGTGTGTCGTGTGTGTGTGTGTGTGTGTGTGTGTGCGTGGTGAGTGCATGAATGATTGTGTAGCGCACAACATGCAACGTGGCACAGTGCGCGAGCGTGCATCACCAACTGGTAAGGCTTTGACGGAACAACATTTCCCTGTGTAAGCGGAATGAAATGTATCAGATACTGCTATGTACTACCAAAAATGTGGTCACCGCTTTCTTCTGAATACTGACAAAAACTATCATGACAATGATGTGAGGTCGGCAAGCCCCTAAAGCACAGGTGCTATTAAACACCCCAACGCCCCGCATGGATGCAGCATAATGGAGGAATAATTTCGGTATTTCTCCGCCATTTCTGATTTATGTGTGGGTGGGAGGCGTGTCCCTTGCTGTAACCTTTCTGTTAATGTGCACGTGTGAAAGAAGGTTCGTTTTAAATTCCGCTCATGCAAGCAAGACGCACGCACGTACACACACACACACAACACACCACACACACACACACACACAGATATATAAAGTCCCTTGAGGAAGATCAAAGAGTTCGAAATATTGGGAAATATTCAGCGTGGTTGTTGTTGAGTTCTTTGTTTGGATATATATAGTTTCTTTCTACTTTTAACATATATATATATATATATATATATAGATATATTATATATATATATATGTTAAAAGTAGAAAGAAACTGGAGGAGCGTGGCAGCAGAGAGTCCTCAGAAGAGAAGCCCCTTCAAGCAAGTGTTTCGGCCCTTATCTCCTGACACTCTAGGGGGGTTGGGCCACACCCGGTTCATGACTCCGGATGTCCCTCTGCTGCCCCCTTTTTTTTCCCCCATCTTGGGACGAGCCATGGCTGGGATTCGAACCCATGACCCTCTGGACATGCTCATTTTCTACTTAATGACTCGCGCTTTAACCACTGAGCCACAGGTACACCTGATATTTGTAGGGAAATTAAGCCTTATGAAGTTCACTTTTGTTCCTCCTTGACCAGATCCAGCTTGAACACCTCTCTGCCGCTTCTGCCATTGCTTTCAGGGCTCTGGTTTTTTCCTTCCCCGCAACTGAAAGCCGTTTCATGAGGCTGTATGCAGACGTTCCTACAAATCCCCTAGCTCCAATTTCTGCAGTGAGGACTTTGACCTGATAGCCTTCTCTCCTCAGGCTGTTTGCCAGATCAGCATACTTTTCAGTCTTGTAGATTTGAGCTGCCTCCATTCTGTTCTCATATGGCACCGTGAGCTCGATCATGATCAGCTGCTTGGTTGACTTAGAGTGGACTACTATGTCTGGTCTCATCCCAAACTCTTGCTGATGATCTCTGGGTGACTCTTCCATTCTGGGAGGTCTGCAGTGCACTCCCAGTCATCTGCCCCATCCAGCAGACTCTGCCTGCATGTTTCGAGGGGGCACTGTTGTTCTTGGCCATGACTTGCTGCCTCCTGCCGTGAAGAATGTTGCGGGTGCTTTTGGGAGTCCTGATTCTCCCTTTTGTGGTGTTGGTACTAGCCCAGACTACTTGTACAATTTCTTTGAGCACTTGGTGTGCCTCATGTGTACCTTCCTTGAGCCAGGGCTGCTTTACATGAGCTTAGAACATGCTCCACTGTTTGTTTTTCATGGCAGAGGGGGCATGCAGGATCGTCTGTTTTCCCCCCTTCACCAGGTTTGCATTTGAGGGCAGAAGGTCATATGCAGATTTTGAGAATGAAGCTGATCCTGAGAGGGGCCATGTGCCAAATGTCATTCCAAGTTAGACTTCTTGGAGTGCATTCTCCCACGTAGTCCATTGCCCTTGCTGGCTCTGCTGGACTGCTTTTTGGAGTCTTTTTTGGTCTTCTTTTTTCTCATCTCCTGAATCATCATGTCTCTTTTGGCTTTTCCTTTGGCCTTTGACCACCATTCAGTTTTGATCACCCCCAGTCCTTGTCTGTTGGTCTGTGTGTGTCCTGTATTTCTCTGATCTTGAGACTTTCTTTTGCAGAATCCATCGCCTCTTGAACTTTCATTTTCTGCCTGTCTTCAGCTGGGGCTTGATTGCTTCTACCACCTTGTCTCCTGAGTCCTCCAGCATGCTTTGAAGTCTGATCTTCCTGCTTTGTATTCCTCCAGGATGGATTTCAGTGGTAGTTTGAGCTTTGCTTGGCGACAGTACAGCGCGATGTCAGTCAGACAGGGTGGGACACCAAGCCATTTCCTTGTGAACTTGTTGATTTTGGCTTCCATTGCCTCCACTGTGCTGGTGCAGATGTCGTATATCATCAGAGGCCATAGGAGCTTTGGTATCAGCATGAACTGCAGACACCAGACCTTGTATTTGCCAGGGAGCCCACTGGTCAATGGTCTCCAAGCCTTCTTCCCCCATCTGTTTGGTTTCTTTTGCTCTTTGTGTGTCTTCAGCGTATTCATCATACCATCTTCCAAGGCTCTTGACTGCGCTTGTTTCAAATATATATATATTTTATATATATATATATATATATATATATATATATATAAAAATATATATATATATATATATATATATATATATTCAATTATAAACAAAGTTTGCTCTTATGTCTTAGATTGAAGAAATAGTGGAGATAAGCATTCATATCTGCAGTGGTAGATAATTCTGCTTAACTAACAGTATGTGCTTGAGTGGGTGAATGGGGAAAAATAAAAATAAATACTTCTCAAAATGAGCGGGAGACAATCTCCAATGGGGAGGAAACACATAACATATAACTCTGGTCAGATACCAATATATCGAAACCTGATTGTTTCTCCTCAGTGACCGCAGAAATT
>CM031598.1:61001974-61006974 GCA_018398815.1 Conus ventricosus | reverse complement strand
GTGAGGGAAAGGGGTGGGTGGTGATGGAGTGAGGGAAGGGGGTGGTGGTGATGGAGTGAGGGAAGGGGGTGGGTGGTGATGGAGTTAGGGAGGGGGGTGGGTGGTGATGGAGTGAGGGAAGGGGGTGGGTGGTGATGGAGTTAGGGAAGGGGTGGGTGGTGATGGAGTGAGGGAAGGGGGTGGGTGGTGATGGAGTGAGGGAAGGGGGTGGGTGGTGATGGAGTTAGGGAGGGGGTGGGTGTGTGATGGAGTGAGGGAAGGGGGTGGGTGGTGATGGAGTTAGGGAAGGGTGGGTGGTGATGGAGTGAGGGAAGGGGGTGGGTGGTGATGGAGTGAGGGAAGGGGGGTGGTGATGGAGTGAGGGAAGGGGGTGGTGGTGATGGAGTTAGGGAAGGGGGTGGGTGGTGATGGAGTGAGGGAAGGGGGTGGGTGGTGATGGAGTGAGGGAAGGGGGTGGTGATGGAGTGAGGGAAGGGGGTGGGTGGTGATGGAGTGAGGGAAGGGGTGGGTGGTGATGGAGTGAGGGAAGGGGGTGGGTGTGGTGATGGAGTGAGGGAAGGGGGTGGGTGGTGATGGAGTGAGGAAAGGGGGTGGTGATGGAGTGAGGGAAGGGGTGGGTGGTGATAGAGTGAGGGAAGGGGGTGGGTGGTGATGGAGTGAGGGAAGGGGTGGGTGGTGATGGAGTGAGTGAAGGGGGTGGGTGGTGATGGAGTGAGGGAAGGGGTGGGTGTGATGGAGTGAGGGAGGGGTGGGTGGTGATGGAGTGACGGAAGTGGGTGGTGGTGATGGAGTGAGGGAAGGGGTGGGGTAGTGATGAAGTGAGTGAAGGGGGTGGGTGGTGATGGAGTGATGGAAGTGGGTAGGTGGTAATAAAGTGAGTGAAGGGGGTGGATGGTAAAGGAGTGACGGATGTGGGGTGGGTGTGATGAGTGAGGAAGGGGGTGGGTGGTGATGGAGTGAGGGAAGGGGTGGGTGTGATGGAGTGAAAGAAGGGGGTTGGTGGTGATGGAGTGAGGGAAGGGGGTTGGTGGTGATGGAGTGAGGGAAGGGGGTGGGTGGTGATGGAGTGAGGGAAGGGGTTGGTGGTGATGGAGTGAGGGAAGGGGTGGTGGTGATGGAGTGAGGAAGGGGGTGGGTGGTGATGGAGTGAGGGAAGGGGGTGGTAATGGAGTGAGGGAAGGGGGTGGGTGGTGATGGAGTGAGGGAAGGGGGTGGTGATGGAGTGAGGGAAGGGGGTGGGTGGTGATGGAGTGAGGGAAGGGGGTCTGTGGTGATGGAGTGAGGGAAGGGGGTGGGTGGTGATGGAGTGAGGGAAGGGTGGGTGGTGAGAGGAGTGAGGGAAGGGGGTGGGTGGTGATGGAGTGAGGGAAGGGGGTGGGTGGTGATGGAGTGAAGGAAGGGGTTGGTGGTGATGGAGTGAGGGAAGTGGGTAGGTGGTAATAGAGTAAGTGAAGGGGGAAGGGGTGGGTGGTGATGGAGTGAGGGAAGGGGGTGGGTGGTGATAGATGAGGGAAGGGTTGGTGGTGATGGAGTGAGGGAAGGGGGGGGTGGTGATGGAGTGAGGGAAGGGGGTTTGGGGGTGATGGAGTGAGGAAGGGGTGGGTGGTAATGGAGTTAGGAAGGGGGTGGGTGATGATGGAGTGAGGGGAAGGGGGTGGGTGGTAATGGAGTGAGGGAAGGGGGTGGGTTTGGGCATGGAGTGAGGGAAGGGGTGGGTGGTAATGGAGTGAGTGAAGGGGGTGGGTGGTGATGGAGTGAGGGAAGGGGGGTGGGTGTGATGGAGTGAGTGAAGGGGGGGGTGGTGATGGAGTGAGGGAATGGGATGGGGGTGATGGAGTGAGGGAAGGTATGGGTGGTGATGGAGTGAGGGAAGGGGGTGGGTGGTAAGGAGTGAGGGAAGGGGTGGGTGGTGATGGATGAGTGAAGGGGGTGGGTGGGGATGGAGTGAGGGAAGGGGGTGGTGGTGATGGAGTGAGGGAAGGGGGGGTGGGGGGTGATGTAGTGACGGAAAGGGGTGGGTGGTGATGAGTTAAAGAAGGGGGTGGGTGGTGAATGGAGTAAGGGAAGGGGTAGGTGGTGATGGATTGAGGGAAGGGGGGGGGTGGTGATGAAGTGGTGATGGGGGTGGGGGGTGATGGGGGTGAGGGGAAATGGGTAGGTGGTAATAGAGTGAGTGAAGGGGGGGGGTGGTGATGGAGTGAGGGAAGGGGTGGGTGGTGATAGAGTGAGGGAAAAGGGGGTTTTGGTGATGGAGTGAGGGAGGGGGTGGGGGTGAGTAGTGAGGGAAGGGGGTGGTGGGTGAAGGAGTGAGGGAAGGGGGTGGGTGGTGATAGAGTGAGGGAAGGGGGTGGGTGGTGATTTGGAGTGAGGGAAAGGGTGGGGTGGTAATGGAGTGAGTGAAGGGGTGGGTTTTAATGGAGTGAGGGGAAGGGGGTGGGTGGTGATGGAGTGAGGGAAGGGGGTGGGTGGTGATGGAGTGAGGGAAGGGGTTGTGGTGATGGAGTGAGGAAGGGGGTGGGTTTGAAAGGAGTGAGGGGAAGGGGGTGGGTGGTGATGGGTGAGGGAAGGGGTTGGGTGGTAATGGGGTGAGGAAGGGGGTGGGTGGTGATGGAGTGAGGGAAGGGGGTGGGTGATGATGGAGTGAGGGAAGTGGTGGGTGGTAATGGATGAGGGAAGGGCTGGGTGGTGATGGAGTGAGGGAAGGGGGTGGATGGTAATGGAATGAGGGAAGGGGGGGGGTGATGATGGAGTGAGGGAAGGGGGTGGGTGGTAATGGAGTGAGGGAAGGGGTGGGGGTAAAGGAGTGAGGGAAGGGGGGTGGGAGTGGAGTGAGAAAGGGGGGTGGGGGGGTGATGGTGAGTGAGGGGGTGAGGGTGATGATGTGAGGGAAGGGGTGAGGGTGATGGAGTGAGTGAAGGGGGGGATGGTGATGAAGTGAGGGAAGGGGGTTGAGTGGTGATGGAGTGAAAGAAGGTATGGTGGTGATGGAGTGAGGGAAGGGGGTCGGTGGTGGGTGGAGGAGGGAAGGGGTGGGTGGTGATGGAGTGAGGGGAAGGGGGTGGGTGGTGATGGAGTGATGAAGGGGTGAGTGGTGAGAAGTGAGGGAAGCTGCAAGGGGGTGATGGTGATGAAGTGAGGAAGGGGTGGTGGTGAGGAGTGAAAGAAGGGTAGGGTGGTGATGGGTGAGGGAAGGGGGTGAGTGGTGATGAAGTGAGGGAAGGGTGGGTGGTGATGGAGTGAGGAAGGGGGTGGGGGGTGATGGAGTGAGGGAAGGGGTGGGTGGTGATGGATTTAAAGAAGGGTATGGGTGGTGATGGAGTGAGGGAAGGGTATGGGTGGTGATGGAGTGAGGAAGGGGTGGGTGGTGATGGAGTGAAAAGAAGGGTATGGGTGGTGATGGAGTGAGGGAAGGGTATGGGGGGGTGATGGAGTGGGAAGGGGGTGGGTGGTGAGGGGGTGAGGGAAGGGGTGGGGTTGATGGAGTGAGGGAAGGGGTGGGTGGTGATGGAGTGAGGGGAAGGGGGTGGTGGTGAGGAGTGAGGAAGGGGTGGGGGGTGATGGAGTGAGGGGAAAGGGGGTGGGTGGTGATGGAGTGGGGAAGGGGGGTGGGTGGTGATGGAGTGAAAGAAGGTTGGGGGGTTGATGAGGAGGGGGGGGGGTGGTGATGGAGTGAGGGAAGGGGGTGGGGGGTGATAGTGAGGAAGGGTGGGGTGGTTGGAGTGGGGAAAGGGGGTGGTGGTGGGAGTGAGGGAAGGGGGTGGGTGGTGATGGATATGAGGGAGGGGGTGGGTGGTGGGTTGAGAAGGGGATGTGGGAGGAGTGGTGAAGGGGGGGGTGGGGAGGGAGGGGGAGGTATGGGGGTTTGGAGTGAGGAAGGATGGGGATGAGTGCGAAGGGTGGGTGGTGATGGAGTGAGGGAAGGGGGGTGGGTGGAGTGAGGGAAGGGGTGGTGGTGATGGAGGGAGGGAAGGGGGGGGGTGGTGATGAAGTGAGTGAAGGGGGGTGTAATGGCGTGAGGGAAGTGGGTAGGTGGTAATGGCGTAGGAAGGGGGTTTGGGGGTGATGGAGTAGGGAAGGGGGTGGGTGTGTAGTGAGGGAAGGGGGTGGGGGGTGATGGAGTGAGGGAGGGGGGGAGTGTGATGAGTGAGGGAAGGGTTGGTGTGATGAGTGGGGAAGGGGTGTGGGTAATGGAGTGAGGGAAGGGGTGGTGGTATGGAGTGAGGGAAGGGGCTGGGTATGATGGAGTGGGGGGAAGGGGTGGTGGGAAGGGTGAGGTGAAGGGGGGTGGTGTGGATGAGGAAAGGTTGGTGATGAGGAGTGAGGGAAGGGGTGGGGGGTATGGAGTGAGGGGAAGGTGGGTGGTGAGAGTGAGGAAGGTGGGTGGGGGATGGTGGGAAGGGATATGGTGATGTAGTGGGGGGGGGGAGGGATGGGTGAGTAGTGGGGGGGGTCTGGCGTAGGGAAGGGGTTGGTGGGGATGGAGTGAGGGGAAGGGGTGGGTGGTGATGGGGGGAAGGGTGGTGTGATGGAGTGAGGGAAGGGGGGGTGGTGATGAGTGGGAGGGGGGGATGGTGGGGAGGGGGGGTGGTGGGATGGGTGGGGAAGGGGTGGGTGGTGATGGAAATGAGGGAAGGGGTGGGTGGTGATGGATGAGGGAAGGGTGGTGTGATGAGTAGGAAGCTAGGTGGTTTTAGTGAGGAAGGGGGGGGGGTAACGGGGTGAGGGATGTTGGGGGGTATGAGGGGGAAGGGGGGTGTGATGGAGTGAGGGAAGGGGGTGGTGGTGGGTGAGGGAAGGGGTGGGTTGTGATGAGTGAGGGAAGGGGGTGGGTGGTGATGGGCGTTGAGGAAGGGGTTGGGTGGTGATGGAGTGAGGAAGGGTTGGTGGTGATGGAGTGAGGGAAGGGAGTGGGTGGTGTGTAGTGAGGAAGGGGTGGGGTAGGAGTGAGGGATGGGTGGGGGGAATGGAGAGGGAAGGGGGTGGTTGTATTGGAAGTGAGT
>CM031598.1:60966974-60974474 GCA_018398815.1 Conus ventricosus | reverse complement strand
AATCCTTCCTTCTTCTGTCCCCTCAGGTTTTTTACTCCGCCATTTCCTCTCATCTTCCCCCGTCGGTCTCCTTCCCTCTTGCCTCACCTTCAACGTCATTTCCCCCACACTAGCTCTTTTTTTTTTCAACTGCCTTTCTTACCCCTTCTCTCTCCCCCCCCCCCCCCCCCCCCCCTCCTTCTCTTTTCCCTCTTTTGCCTACTTTCTCAACAACTCCGAGTCTCCATAAAACCATTCTCTACGTACATCTCCTCCTCTCTCTCTCTCTCTCAAACACACACACACACACACACACACACACACCACACCACACACACACACACACACACACACACACACACACACACGTGTGTGTGTGTGTACCATCGCACCACTTCTTTCATTTTCTAATTTCCTTTTTGCTCTTTTTCTCCCCATTCTCCTTCTCCACCCTTCCCATTTTCCCAGCCTTACCCCCCCCCCCCCCCCCCCCCCCCCTCACTTCTATCTTTTTCTCCACCTTTCCCTTCCCTTTTCATTGTGTTTTTTCATCATCATCATCATCATCATCATCACATCATCATCATCATCATCTATCTTCTTCTTCTTCTTCTTCTTCTTCTTCTTCTCTATTGGAGCTAATACTTCTCACTCCACTAACCCTAGTTATTACACTCTTTGCTTTGTCAGCTGTCTAAATGTGTTGCTTGAAAAAGGTTAAATAAACCTGAACTTTGCACCACATACGGATGTGAGCATTTGGGCTTTCATCTTGATTGTCTTCAATGAATCAGTCCTGGCGCGGTCCAGGAAGATGTGGAAAAGAGTACGGGATAGTCGTGAGGAACTCCACAAGAAGCATGGAACCACTCTTCGGTAGCACCTTGCGTGAGCTTTGTACTGGTCACTTTAGAGTACAGGTGCTGGGTGGTATCAATTAGCTTTTGCCCAATATTTTCATTGTGGTCCATAGCATTTCCCACCAGGTTCTGTCAAATGCATTCTTGAAGTCTATGAAGACGCGATGTAACTCTCTGGTATTGCGGATGTGTCTCGCAGGTAAAAGATCTGTCCGGGTCCGTAGCGTTGGCCTCCCTCCAGAGTACCAGATTTTGTTGTAGATTGCAATTAGGAGACCAATTCCTACATCTCTGCCATGTTTCAAGAGCTCTGCGGGGATATATGTTGTCGATGCTTGCAGCCTTCTTGCATTTAAGTGAATCCCTTGCATCTATGACTTTGTACGGAGTAATGGAAAGTCATTCTCAGTTTAGTCATCCTATGCTGTTAACACACCTGGATCTCTTTTGCTCTGTTTGTAAGTAGGGCTCAGAGCAATGTTCAGTTCATCTTTCTATGATGTCTTCACGCAAGAACTACTCGTGGGTAGATTTCGCATGCACACAACAAAATAAATACCCAGTGTGCGAGGGCGTAGTGTGCATGTTCATATAACTGTAGTTCTCTGTATTCTTTGAAGTATAGACACACGTTTAAGTGATGGAATGTTTGTGCGTGCACAATGTTTTTGCCCCTGTGTTCTCCCGTGTGAATGTGTTTACATGATGACTCTGTGTGTGTGTGTGTGTGTGTGTGTGTGTGTGTGTGTGTGTGTGTGTGTGTGTGTGTGTGTGTGTTGTGTAAAGCCTTGAGGTTTAAAATGTTATTTATGTTTTGTTATATCAAAAGTGTTGTAATAAGCTGACAAAAAATACGGGCATTTTTTTCCTTTTGATTTCATTGATGTTGTTTTTTCCCCCCATCATATTCTTCGGTTATTCATCATTAAAATCAATTGATTATAAAAATCAAAATCTGTCGATGTTTATTACTTAATGATTAATCATTGATAACGTCACAGCACCCAGCATCCGAATATCCGGGAATATCTTCTATCATGATGATGATGATGACGATGACGATGATTATCATTAGTTTTGTTGTTATTATTATTATTATCATTACATTATTATGATTTTTATTATTACTATTATTATCATTAGTATCATTATCATTATCATCATTGTTATTATCATTGTTGTTGTTCTTGTTGTTGTTATCATGTCAGCTGCCTCAGGTGTAAATCGAACCTACTCTTTGTAACTCTGTGTCTCTTTAAGATAATGAAAGCACGGAGATGGGGGGGAGTGAGGTTGTATAATACACATCCCAGATTCGAACTGCGTGTTTTCTTTCTGTCAATGTCACGCATTGATTATGATCGAATTCAAGCAAATAATCAAGCGCAGAGCCCATCTCAGTTCCAGTTATTGATACGCAGCAACACATACTGACGCTCTGAAGTCATTTCCTGGGAACCAGTAAACAATAAACGTGGCACGTTTCGCGTAGGTAGACGCTTCGTGTTCGCGCGTGTGGAGAAAGTTACTACTGTGTGGGCAGAATACTTTTCGCTTCCGCGCAGTATACTAAAGGAAGTGTTTGGCGTGAGAGTAGGCTTACAGATGGTGTTAAACTCAGGTTCAACAGTGGTCAGGTGTAAATATTTTGATCGAAACTCTTAAGTGGCTGCACCTACGCACCAGTCTGATGGAGACACACACGTCACTTGTGCCTGTGTAACGCCCCCCTGTTTGGATAGCAAGACAACAACAAAAAGATATTGTGTTTATTGATCTGATTCAGCTGTTGGGGCATACTGATATTCATCCATACCATTCTAAAGCTGCCATTGTTATTTCATTTGCTCATATCTTATATCCTTGAAATAATCTTTCGGAAAGTATTTACCACAGCTCATGCATCTCCGTTGATTTTTTCGACCAGGCGTTCAATGAAAACAAAACAAAACAAAACAAAATGTCAGTCTCTGAGTAGTCCGTTCAGTTGTGATGCTGCCAAAGGCATGAAGGCAGGCTGCTTTATAGTAAGTTATCACTGAAGGCAGGCTGCTTTATAGTAAGTTATCACTGAAGGGAGGCTGCTTTATAGTAAGTTATCACTGAAGGCAGGCTGCTTTATAGTAAGTTATCACTGAAGGCAGGCTGCTTTATAGTAAGTTATCACTGAAGGCAGGCTGCTTTATGGTAAGTTATCACTGAAGGCAGGCTGCTTTATGGTAAGGTATCACTGAAGGCAGGCTGCTTTATAGTAAGTTATCACTGAAGGCAGGCTGCTTTATAGTAAGTTATCACTGAAGGCAGGCTGCTTTATAGTAAGTTATCACTGAAGGCAGGCTGCTTTATAGTAAGTTATCACTGAAGGCAGGCTGCTTTATAGTAAGTTATCACTGAAGGCAGGCTGCTTTATAGTAAGTTATCACTGAAGGCAGGCTGCTTTATAGTAAGTTATCACTGAAGGCAGGCTGCTTTATAGTAAGTTATCACTGAAGGCAGGCTGCTTTATAGTAAGTTATCACTATTCCTCACCGGACGTGAAAGAGTTGAGACGTGCGCCAAAGTTCCTGAACGTGTGAGCTGCAAGCCTTTACAGTCGTGTGTTCTGGTATCATCTATTGGTGCACATGTGTACACATAACGGGGAAGTTTTGCTCAGTGGGTGTGTTCTCTCACTTACCAGTGTCATAATATCATTATCCTTGGCCCAGACAGATTCCCCGCCTGAGCCCCATCGGTGTTTCTAAAACCGCATACATTGGCGCACATGGAACACAGAAATTCAGCTCTGACGCGTAGAAGTTTTAATCTGCGCGTCACTGAGACGCACATTATTATTTTTGTTTAATTGAATACGCTGGCCTGTTAGTTATATGGCATTGAAATCAGCATTGCAGACAACACAACAGGAATAAACCATAATGATTTCCCTTCTCTGCCCATAGGCACCCGCACATACAGTCTTGGGCAAAACAAAAAAAATAAAAAATAAATAAATAAAAATAAATAATGTTGGCACCACCGTGGTTCCAAAAAGCAGACGAACCTACTGTTGAGACGAGTCTACCTGTGCCTTCAACTGCGTCAGCTCCGTTCAGCAAAGCCACTGTCTCTTCGAGCGGGTTCCCTCGTGATGACCTGATTCTGATTGCTTCCTGCAGTATGCTGCATTGGGGCTTCGACAGGACACTCTGGCTCTGGCTGTATGTAATGGATCCAGAATGACTTACGTACTTAAACTTAGATGCTCCGGAGTCTTGCGACGCATGAGGCAGTCAAGGGGCTTCACTGTGCACGGTCCTCAGCCAGTCTGCTGATGTCACTCCATCCTCTGTCAACGAGTCTGAGGTCTCTCTCCATTGTCTGTCGCCAGCTCATCCTGGGTCGTCCTCTTTTTCTCTGGCCTGCTGGGGTCCATTTAATGGCCTGGTTTGCAGGTCTTGATGAGGGTAATCTCAAGACATGACCCAACCAGTGGAGGCGCCGTCTGCAGACGATGATTGACACGGGGAGCTGTTTGGACCTCTCCCTGACCTCTTCATTTGGTATAAAGTCTGACAATTTGATGCCCAAGATCTTACGTTGGCACTTAGTGTCAAAGCGTTGAGTTTCTTCTCCAGAATGAACGATGGGGAGAAAAGAACCACTGGGGTGACAATAAAGTTGAAAGAAAGAAAAAAAAACAAACAAAAAACCTAACAAACAAAAGTATTGAGGTCCTTAGATAAAATACCTACATTGCAAAATGAAAAAAGAAAGAAGATAAAGATTGATTTAGACAATTACACTGCTAAAGGTTAGACGTCGTCAAAACAATGATTTTTGACGTTGTTTACCAACCATACATCCAGGAAATGTCCCCCACCCCCAGCCCCTACCCACCTCCAGGCCCATCCCACAAAGACGAAAAGCAGAGGGGAAAAAAGAAACTCACGACGGACAAAAACAACAGAATCCTGACATTCAGACAGAATGTACAGCGTAATATTTAATGCTATGTTGCAAACAATGATCGGATGTTGTGCTTTTCATCAAGATTTACAACGAACAATTTACTGATGGAGAATTCTCAGAGCAGAACTAAGGAGAATTTTTCAGTTTGTTTTTTATTGTTAGCAGTTCGTGTAAATAAAATGATTGCATACTTGTGTGTGTGTTGTGTGTGGTGTGTGTGTGTGTGTGTGTGTGTGTGTGTGTGTGTGTGTGTGTGTGTGTGTGTGTGTGTGTGTGTGTGTGTGCGTGTGTGTGTGTGCGCGCGCCCGTGAGCGTGTGTGTCGTGCGTGTGTGTGTGTGTGTGTGTGTGTGTGTGTGTGTGTGTGTGTGTGTGTGTGTGTGTGTGTGTGCGCGCGCGCGCGCGCGTGTGTGTGTGTAAGTGCGCACGAGCGCCTTCGCGCGCGCATGTGTGTGTTAAATAAATGAGACTCGCTATTGCATTTACTTTCAAACACACGCACTATTTCGCAAATAAGCGAACTTTAAATACTTGCTACAAACAGCCCTGCCCTCCGTCTCCATTTCCAGTCCTCACCACCCCCACTTTCTCCCTTCCCCTCCCCCCTCCTTTCCTCCTCACATTCACCACATGCGAGTGGAAGCAAAACATCATCTCTGTAGTTCTTTTAGCACTATCCGCCCACCCACTTGATAAGAAGCAAACTTTCTGAAAGTATTTGACAAAACACCCAATGAAAATCGTTGGATGTTATCTTGTACATTAAGATGGACAAGATGAATTACTTCCCATTTAACTTCAGAATTGCTGGTGTTCTTGTGAGGATTTCAAAACAACAATATTGATTTAGAACCAGCGTCGGTAGACAGCAAGTGAGAAGTAGCCGACACAAGGGGAGCCCATAATAGACCGCTAATACAGCTGGCCCAGAAATAGCTGGTCGGCGGGAAAGCCTGAAAGATGCTCAATCAACACTGGATAGCATAAACCTCGCTCTGATCGTTTCTTTGTGAAATGTTCACAATGTCGAGGGTTGTAACAAGTTCTGGCTTGTTGTTGTGGTTGTGGTGGTGGTTGTGGTTGTGGATGTTGTTGTTGTTGTTGTTGTTTTTGTTGTCTATTTCGGATCGCTGGGTTGTGTGAAGGCCGTGCGTGGGAGTGGCGGAGCTAAATAGGTGGCGGATAGTGCTGCTGTTTGACGTCAGTGGGCTTGGTCTGATACAGTCCAAGCTCACGGAATGGAATATATTTATATATCTTGTGGAGAGAGAGAGAGAGAGAGAGAGAGAGAGAGAGAGAGAATTTTATTCAGGATGTGCAGGGGGTTTACCTCGCTCTTTTATCTGATCATGATCTTTACTCATTGTGCGAGCATCTAAAATACTGAACTATCCTGCCTCAGAGGAGGATAGTGTCTGAAGAAGCCCCCCCCCCCCCCCCCCCCCCCCCGCCCGCCCTCCAACCAAAATAGATTATACAAGACGAGGCTGTTTCTTTACGTCGTGTGGTGTTATTTTCTCTTCTGACCAGTTTTTAGTTTCAGTTATAATTAATCCCGGGCCAAACAAGGCCTGTTCAGGTTTGCCACCCAGGTATCAGACAACAAGTCCCCCCTGTTAAAAAGAAAAACAAACAAACATAAAAAGAAAAAGAAAGAAAGATTGAAACAAGGTAGCTGTAGGTTACATGCACAGAGTTTACAGCAATCCGTAAAGGATAAATTTTCACACTGAAATGTCTTTAAACACACACACACACACACACACACACACACACACACACACACACACACACACACACACACCACAAAGAAAGAAAAAAGCGCACACACTAGACACACAGAGTTCCCAACAATCCACAACACATTCATTTTAGCATAGAAATTCCTGTAAACAAACAAACCAAGAATCAAAACGGACATAGACATAGGCATAATCTTCAGAACAGTACATAACAACACAAGACACAGTGATTTAATTTTGTGATCCCATAAAACAAACAAAGGGACACAAAACAAGAAGACAGACAAAGATTCATTCACAAACTTCGCAACAGTCTATAGCACATTGAATTCATCATTGAAATCCTTTAAGACCATTAAAACGTCCAAGCGCTGAGTTCGCCGACCATTCTGCTAGAGTTTTGCTTTCGCAAATGAAGACTCAAAGACTTAAAACGTTATTACACAAGGACAGAGAGTTTGGAAAGCTCTCAGTCTTTTCTTCTGTCCTAGGTATGTTTCTATGATCTACTAAAACACAACGCCATAGCTGGTAATCATAAAAAAAATGAAAGATAAAATAGCAACAACAATATAATCATCATCAAAAACAACAAAAGCAACACATTTTCTTCAAGCACAATAAGAAAATTTAGAGTATATAAACGGAATTCAGCATATAATAACAAAAGCATATTATCAGAGTGCAGAATGGAGGAAGAGGACCCTACGCTGAAAATAACTCCCATCACTCTCAGACTTTCGCGAGAGTCTAGAAAACAAACACAAGAACATAATAATAAACCAAAAATAAATGTATAAATATCCAATCTTATATACGCAGAATACAAATCAAACACAACACGCGCATCCACTCAATAACGCGCACAGGATTCACGAAACAAGAATTGAACACTCAACCAGGGAAAAAAAAAGTAATACAAGTACCTTGTTAGGGCCTCAGTGATGGTGACACAAGTCACCCGCTACCA
>CM031598.1:60934474-60944474 GCA_018398815.1 Conus ventricosus | reverse complement strand
ACACACACACAGACACACACAGACACACACACACACCCCACTCTCTCTCTCTCTCTCTCTCTCTCTCTCTCTCTCTCTCTCACAACACACACACACACACACACACACACACACAGAGGAGCTCGCGCACACCAAAATGATGCAGTCACAAGGATAAATTCACAACGGAGTTCATATCAAACTCGGGCTTTGGTACTTAACTTACAGCTGATAGTATATGTAACCAACATTCTTTACATGGCTGACACACACAGGGCCATAAATCAGCCTGTAGGAAGGACAAAGCACTTTTCGTTATCTGGCGGTGATTCAAATTTTAATGGCCGTTGCGCCATCGTCTCATGTCAGTAGGTCACTGTGCCAATGGTCACCGTGTCGCAGTAGAAGCAGCAGAAACAACCGTCAGCCGGAATAGCTCAGTTGGTAGAGCGCCGGACTCGTAATCTTGGTGATTCTGGGGTTGCGGGTTCGAACCTCCGCCGGGGCGTTTCGGTACAGGGGGATTTTTTCCCCTCGGAGTTAACATTGGTTCTGACTCCATTCCCCCTACAGTCCTTCCAATGAGACTATAAACCGAGGTTCCGTGTGTGAACTCACGCATAACATTTTGCACACACGTAAAATCCCATCGCCAACTTTCGGAAGAGTAGGCCAGTTTGGCCGTTGGTATGGATGACACGTTACACATAGCATGCACCCTGCGTGAGAAATGGAAAGAATGAAGGAAGTAAGGAAAATGAATGATCGATATTGAACGATACTGACTGGATGACACGGGAAACGACTGAATGAAGCGCCAGCTGGCAGCCCGTTGTGTAAACGAGCGTGGATTGCAAAGCGCTTAGAGCTTGGTCTCTAGCCGAGAATAGGCGCTATATAAGTATTCATTATTATTATTATTATTATTTTTTTTTTTTTTCGGAGATCAGAATTTTCAACTGTTTCCTACCAAGAGGAAGAGCAGTTGACGGGAATCTTTTTTCTTTACTTTGTATTGCTAATTTCTGTTATAAATGGACACAAGTTACGCATGCATTAATGTAAGCTAGCTAGCTCGCTCTCTCTCTCTCTCTCTCTCTCTCTCTCTTCTCTCTCTCTCTCTCTCTCTCTAAGAGTGTTCATCATCGTCGGTGTGTCTTGACTGTCTTCTTTTCTGTTCACTTCTGACTTTCTGTCGGTGGAGGTCTTCATTCTTCAGTACGGCGTTCTCTTCAGTAACAAGTTGAGCCGTAGTGGTGTGGGTTCATGTCTTGGAAGGTCGAGTTCTCTCTTGTTTCCATCAAAGGCAAGGGATGTTCTGTGTTGTGGCTGCGCTCGCGTCACTACCATGAGCGTTGGTTTCCTTCCTCTTCGTGGCTGCCGTTTCGCTCACTTTCACGTTTCGTTCGCCTGCAGTTCCAAAATGTAGCCGTTCGCTGTGATTCTCCGGGGCCATGTTTTATTTTCCTTAAATCATTCATTTGTCACTTGTTGGTCTGTATTCTATGTACCTATTATAATTTGATTCCCTTTTTCATCATCTCTCCTTTTTTTCTTTCTTTTCTATTCTTTTCTTTTTTTCCCAGCATGCACATGTCCCCAATATAAGACAAATCATTAGGTTCATGCATTACTCTCTCTCTCTCTCTCTCTCTCTCTCTCTCTCTCTCATTATTATTATTTTATTAGAGACTTCACAGCGGAGCGCTGATTACGCAAGAAAACACAAATTCTTGTCTACGATTTCTCGTAAACTGTATGCCGTGTGTATAGTTCCGTTCGTTCTCGTAAACTGTATGCCGTGTGTATAGTTCCGTTCGTTCTCGTAAACTGTATGCCGTGTGTATAGTTCCGTTCGTTCTCGTAAACTGTATGCCGTGTGTATAGTTCCGTTCGTTCTCGTAAACTGTATGCCGTGTGTATAGTTCCGTTCGTTCTCGTAAACTGTATGCCGTGTGTATAGTTCCGTTCGTTCTCGTAAACTTATGCCGTGTGTATAGTTCCGTTCGTTCTCGTAAACTGTATGCCGTGTGTATAGTTCCGTTCGTTCTCGTAAACTGTATGCCGTGTGTATATTCCGTTCGTTCTCGTAAACTGTATGCCGTGTGTATAGTTCCGTTCGTTCTCGCAAACTGTATGCCGTGTGTATAGTTCCGTTCGTTCTCGTAAACTGTATGCCGTGTGTATAGTTCCGTTCGTTCTCGTAAACTGTATGCCGTGTGTATAGTTCCGTTCGTTCTCGTAAACTGTATGCCGTGTGTATAGTTCCGTTCGTTCTCGTAAACTGTATGCCGTGTGTATAGTTCCGTTCGTTCTCGTAAACTGTAATGCCGTGTGTATAGTTCCGTTCGTTATCTACGTGATTTAAAAAAAAAAATTAAAATCAGCCTGCTAGGAAGACAAGTACGCTAAATAATGAAAATGATATTCGCTCTCACCTTTCTCTCCTCTCCCCCCCCCCCCCCCCCCCCCCCCCTCACCACCACACACACCAGCCTCCTTGTCATCTCCCAGGATTACTCTTTCGTCCAGACTTCTTTCTGTGTCTCACAAAAGAACAAATTTCGTGATGGATGAGACTGTAAGCGCTTTTTACTCTCAGATCTGACCACAATGGCTTTCTAAATCAAGTCATTTTTGTCCCTGTCCGACTGGAATGTCCAATGTAGACGTCTATCCGCGTGCGAGCGTGCGTGCGTAAAAGCGTGTGTGTGTGTGTAAAAAAAACCCTAATCTGCAGACATTCATACATTAATGTCTACAATGTGTGTGTGTGTGTGTGTGTGTGTGTTTTAAGTAAAACAAGAAAATAATGTGACGTCTTTCTAAACTGAGGCAGTTTTCGACTATGACGTAAAATTGTATTGATCTCATTTCAGCCCTGGGGATGAAAGAAACATCCGGTCCCTGAGGAAACCTTTTGACAGGCGAAAGCTGGAGTTATACACAATTGGACTCCGTGGGGGGGTTGACGACTTATTGTTCATCACCACATTTCATGATATGCTCGTCGTATCTTCTTTTGGGACGGTGCCGGCATTTGGGAAAAATTGACAGATCTACTTATATACGGTTTTAAAAAAAAAAAGGAGATTGGCGGGGATCTCGGGGTTCACCATGGGCCCCCAGTGGGTCCATGGGCAACAGCCCGGCGGGGTCAGGGGTGCCGCCCCCTGAAGCTGAAGCATATGTTCTATTAAAATAAGGCATAAAAATCTTTAGAAATCACTTTCTTGCTTCTAAACAACTCATTCTATAAAACAGTTTTCAACCCCATGAAGACTGAGACTGATGTGGAAAAAAACCCATGTCAGTTGAGACAAAGCAAACATTTAGTGTGATGAATCTCAGAACTGTAGCTGTAGAAAATTTGAAAAACAGTGCATTCAGGACATAAAAGAATAAACCTTAGATAAGTAAATCAAGTGGGAAATCAACCTAAGTAAATGAATGTATGAAAACGACTGCTGGACTTCAATAAACACAATATGAAAAATGATTACTTTAACGTCCTTTTAAAAAAAAAAAAACACTCAAGCCTTAGACCCTTCGTCGGGAAAAACACTAAACACAAAAAGAAAAAAATGACATCAAAAAAACTGATGTTACAACAGCACACCCCCCCCCCCCCATTTCCCCCCTTACAACTAATCACCCCCCCCCCCCTTGACAAGTTTGTGTGTGTGTGTGGGGGGTGCTTGTGGGGGGGGGTGGGGGGGTGTTTGTGGGGTGTTGTGTGTGTGTGAGGTGGGGAAGGGAACGGGGGTGGGGGGAGGGGGCGAAGTGTGTGGGGTATGTGGGGTGTGGGGTGAGGGTGGGGTTGGGGGAGAAGGAGGAGTAGAGGAAGTATATAGGTAGTGGGGGGGAAGTGGGCTGGTGGAAAAGGATTTCATAGGGGGGCTGTTAGACCCTAACACATGTAGAAAAACGTTTGTATTATACCAGGGGAAAAGTGTTTACACAATTACTGTTGTGACATGTTTATTTTTGATGTCTTTTTGTTCTTTTATATTCTTTTTGTCACTTTGACGTTTTTTTCCCTTGTTTGAAGACCTACGAGGGGAAGTACTCAATTCCTCATCTCTCCAGTGGGTTCGAAGTTTTTTTTTTTCCTCCGTTGTTTTTGTTATCCTGTTTTTCCCTTGTGATTACTGTTTCTTGATGAAGGTCTAAGACCCGAAAGCTTGAGTGTTTATCTTCTTCTCTTTTTTTTGTAAAATAGGACTTCAAAGTACTCACTTTCATATTAAGTAAATCAGAGTTTGAATCAAACTATCATGGAAATGGAACTTGTAGAAAAATCAGAGTAGGATCAAAACTATCATTGGAAAGAAACGTAGATGTTGCATACCCAATGATCTGAAAAAATCCTGTAATGGTGTGGGAAACACATTTTCTGTTGGTGACTGGGGCGCTCGATGTGATCTCTGATTGCCACAAAGCCACGACTACCAAAGTAGACACGTTTTTGGCCCAAAGCTCGCAAAACACTTCAAATTCGCTGTCTTTGTCAGTTTTCTTTTTACATCCGCGACTCTGCGGTCACACACGTCCTCTGCTGCCACTCGGTCTTCTAGTGGTTCACATACTTTTTTCCCTTTTTTTTCGTTTTGTTTGCACTCACTGGGCAAACTCTCGCTGTGAATCGACGCCATGATGAGAAATTGATACTGGGAAAGGAAGCAGAATGAACTATGCCCTTTGAGAACATTACCGACAAGAGAAGAATTCGCGGTGCAGACAAGCTGAGATCGTTTCTGACTTCACTCCCCCGAATAATTTTTCGGCGGAGACTTTTTCTTTCGGCGGAGATTCGAAAAAATAACGGCGGAGACGGCGGAAACGGCGGAGGAGTTTTCATCCCGATTAATATATATATATATATAAATATATATATATATATATAAATAATATATATATATATATATATAGATCAAAGTGATTAAAATACCCAAAATGATTTTTTGAGTGCTCAACCCCTTGGGGGCAACATTTGTTAAAATAAGGTACTAAAAGAGAAATCGGGCAAATTTGTTTCTAGCGACGTTTGCGCTGTCATCAGGATGGTTTTTGTTCCCACCGCCGATGTTATATAGCGTGTGGGCTCACGTTTGCGGTTGTTTGCACGTGCGGGTTGGCTGCACGTGTTTTTTTTTTGGGCTTTCAGATTTTGTTTTGGATGTGTTCACTAACAACGATTCCATTTATGCCTGCAGTTGTTTACTATTCTGGTTTGGTGTTTAAAGTTGCTAAGTGTGGTTTGCATAGTATTAACCATTTTTCAGTTAAAACATAGGTTGCACCTTTTTGAAACATTGCTGTATGGTGATGCTCTTTTTATGATTTTCCAGGATATATTGTAGCTTGTTTTTGCGTCTTTAAGTTTCCAGATATATTTGCTCAATTCTGTTTGGTTTTTATATTTTTCTTTATTAAATGACTGTTTGTGGTTTGCATATCTGGTTTTGAAGTGGTTTTCAGTGATCCCTATGTATGTTTCTTTTTCATTTTCTGATGTCACAGTAGCCTGGTATACAATGTTGTTGTGGAGACATTTATTGTCTAGTAGGCACTGCCTTTTTCTGGTGCAATTGCAAGATTTCCTTTCTTCACCCTTCTTTGCTGTGTTGATTTTCATTTTGTTGGATGCGTCAATTAGGTTTTTAAGGTTGGGCATACATGAGTACGATAGTTTGACAGTGTTTTTGTTAAATATTTTGGACAGTTTGTGTTCTTTTGGAAATGAAGTTGTTAAAATTTTGAAGAATTCTTTCCTATGTTTGTTTTGAGTTTCCCGTCGTATGGGGGGTTATACCATATGATTTTTCTTTTCCTATTTTTCTTGCTTTGTTTGTGTTGTTGTCTGGGTTGTATTGTAATTTGTAATTGTATCCACTTGTTTGTAGTGCCTCCTGTATTCTGCTGCTGCATTGTTGAACCTCTCTCATTGCTGACAAGTTTGATAGCCTCTTGTTTAGTCCATGGGGTATGGTCTTTAATACAGATGGTGGGTGGTTACTTTTGGTGTTTACATAAAGAGGTGTGTCGTTGGGTTTCTTGTATGGTTTATATATGTGATTGTTGAGATCCAATGTTATGTCTAAGTAGTTCACTACCTATATATATTATATATATCTATTATATATAGCTCAGTTTCTCTGTCTGTTCGCTTATACACGGCCACAGTTTTGGCCGATCGCCACCAAATTTGGTATCAAGTATCTTTGGTGTCCTACAAACAGCAACGTTGGGTCGGCGAAACACGTGACGCATTGCGTCGTGACGCAGTTTGCGTCCACAGGGGCAAAACTGGACATCGGAACACTACACGGCCACAGTTTTGGGTCGATCGGCACCAAATTTTGTATCAAGTCTCCATGGTAACCTAAAAAACAGCAATGTTTGGGTCGGCGATCACGTGACACACTGCGTAGTGACGCAGTTTGCGTCCACAGACGCAAAAGTGAACATCGGAACACTACACGGCCACAGTTTTTGGCCGATCGGCACCAAATTTAGTATAAAGTATCCTTGGTATCCTACAAACAGCAACGTCAGGTCGGCGATCACGTGACGCATTGCGTCGTGACGGAATTTGCGTCCGCAGACGCGAAACTGAACATCGGAACACTACACAACCGACAAACAGCTTTATAATAATAGGTGTATTACATAATAGATTTGGAAAAGTGTTCACGTGAATGTTTAAGGGGGAAAAAATCGAACAAAACGCCCATACCCCAAAAACCTAATTTAAATTATGGACAAAACCAAGAACTTCTGATTCACGAAGGTCATTCATGGCAAAAACTATGTAAACAACATTAGAAAGCTGTGAGGTATTCTCACACAAAAATCGCACAAGAAATGAGAAATCCCAAGAAAAAGACGTGGTGTCCTTTGCCTGTTCACTGTGCTTGCACACGTCACAGCGACTGAATGACGTCATGAACGTTTGACAATAATCAGAATTCTTCTTCATCACTTGGCCATGTGTAGATCTGTGGTAAGTCAACGTCCATTTCTAAATTCGCAAATCTATTATTTATTTCTTTTAGTACAAACCCGAAGCAGACGAACTTTTCGGCTCATCCAAAAAGTCTGTGTTTTCGGGCATCGCGATTCCATCTAATTTCGCCTCTGTTTTATAGATTTGAATATCAAAACATACACGCCTAGAAAGGCTGAATTAACCTTCTTTTATTTATATATGTTTTATTCTTCCAATCGAACTTAAAATCGTGACAATGCCGCCCAAAAAGAGAACCCTGCTCACACGCTCTTCTGCTACGGCGAGAGTTCAACGTCTCGATCAGAGAAAAGCAGTGAGGAGAGATATGCAAGACAACAGAAAGACAGAAAACGCAAGGCAGCACGTAGACACCAAGAGACAACCGAACAGAGGGAAGGTAGACGGAAAAGCGACAGAGAACGCAAAGCAGCACGCAGAGAGCAAGAACTTTACAACAGAGGGAAGGTAGACGAAACAGTGATAGAGAACGCAAAGCAGCACGCAGAGAGCAAGAAACTTTAGAACAGAGGGAAGGTAGACGAAACAGTGATAGAGAACGCAAGGCAACAAATAGACAGCAAGGAAGTCAACAGCATAGATAGGTAGAATAGAACAAGAACATGAAATCTGAGCGCTAGGGTTTATCACAACCAACCAAAATCAGATGGCTTAACTCAGCATTTCATTACAGCGCTTCAACCCCTTACAGTAACTACAAGGACGTTTTCAACGGCCCTTTGTCAGCAGAGTGCCCACATTGCCATGCTCTGAAGTGGAGAGGGGAGGCACCAGGATCTGCTGCAACAGTGGCAAGGTCAGACTGCCACCCCTGATTGAAGCGCCAGAGCCTCTTCGATCCTATCTCCTTGGAACTCTGCAGACACCAGTCATGTCCTTTCAAACATACGAAAGTATAACTCTGCTTTCCAAATGACTAGCTTCGGATGTGCACGGGAGGTAAACCTGCCTGGTACATGCCTACATTCAAGGTGCAGGGACAGGTCTACCACAGCATTGGGTCCCTGCTGCCGCAGCCATCAACCGAGCCACATGTTTCTCCAGATTTCCTTTATGGGAGACAGTGAAAAGAAGCTACCAGACGCTGCGAGGTTATGCCAGGTGTCAACCAGAGATCATTCAGCGCCTGCAAGCCATGCTGCACTCTCACAACCCCTCTGGATGGGCGTGCATCAACAAGGTCCAGGGACAATCGCTGACGGTGGCTGTCCTTCACGCTGACATGCCCTGCTTCGCGCATGGACAGCTGTACGTGGGCTGTTCACGAGTTGGCAACCCTGGTCGCCTGTTCATCCTGGCTCCACAGGAAAAACAAAAAACATTGTCTATCCCCAGGCCTTGCAGTAAGCACCGAGCTCAACCTGACAATATTCTGATGTTTCAATTTTCGCTGGCATAAGGGTTTTTAAGTGAAAAGTAGAATTAATATGTAAGAAGTTTGAGTGATAAATGGAACAGATATAGACTGCTTTTGCTGTTTAAAAAACAATCAAAAGCATGTTCTGTATGATACTGCTTTTAACTAAGGTAAATACAGAACGCTTTATCATGACCTGGGACTGAAGGCAAAGTAAAATTCAGCAGAACCTGAAAAATCCTCGATTTAGAGTTCTCCTTTTTAAGCCCTGATTACTATTGTAATGATCGTTCGGTTTTACAGATACAGAGAGATGTTAGGAACGCTATTCGCCACATCTCATCAAAATAAAACCCCGTTAAAAACCGTTCTTTCTTATTTTTCACTACATTTTTATATAAATTGGTTTATAAGTAAATAAATGGTTGAACGAGTGCTGAAGACCTGAGTAATGTAGTCCTATAGACCTCTCTCTCTGTGTGTCTGTGTGTCTGTCTGTCTCTGTCTCTGTCTCTCTCTCCCTCTCTCTTTCTCTTATAATACCCGGGTGACGCCGGGTAACCGGCTAGCTATCATATATATTTTCTTAATTTTGCGTTCCAATTTTCTTCACCCTTCAATCCCCCTTTCTTATTTTTTTTAATTCTTTTTTTTTAGTTCAAACCTTTGCCAATCATTACTATAATGATGGAGAATTGTTAGCCTGCACTTGTTTTTTTCCCACTACTTAATTGTTCGGCATTATATAATTATCTAGTATATAAAGCTCAGTTTGTCTGTCGTCTGTTCGCTATACACGGCCACAGTTTTAGGCCGATCGCCACCAAATTTAGTATCAAGTATCCTTGTGTCCTACAAACAGCAACGTCGGGTCGGCGTGATGCAAAACTGGACATCGGAACACTACACGACAAATTCACCGGGACGAGACGAGGTCGAAGCGCGTAAGCTCTAGTATATATATATATATATATATATATATATATAATATTATATATATATATATATATATATATATATATAGTTAAAACAAGTTAAAAGAGGAATCTTAAAACTATCTACAAATTTGTTTCAAGCGTGTTGCGCTGTCATCAGGATGGGTTTTGGTTTGCCCTCCGCCGATGTTATATAGCGTGTGGGCTCCCGTTTGCGGTTGTTTGCACGTGCGGGTTGGCTGCACGTGTTTTTGGGGGGCTTTCAGGTTTTGTTTTGGGTGTGTTCACTAACAACGATTTCCATTTATGCCTGCAGTTGTTTACTATTTCTGTTTTGGTGTTTAAAGTTGCTAAGTGTGGTTTGCATAGTATTAACCATTTTTCAGTTGAACATAGGTTGCACCTTTTTGAAACATTGCTGTATGGTGATGCTCTTTTATGATTTTCCAGGATATTAATTGACGCATCCAACAAAATGAAAATCAACACAGCAAAGAAGGGTGAAGAAAGGAAATCTTGCAATTGCACCAGAAAGGAGCAGTGCCCACTAAACAATAAATGTCTTCACAACAACATTGTATACCAGGCTACTGTGACATCTTTGTGAGGTAGGAAACTTTGAATACACGGAGAGACGCAAGAGATGGTCCAGAAAAGAAAGATTTTATATGGACGGAGGGTTTTGTGGACATTGCTTTT
>CM031598.1:60906954-60916874 GCA_018398815.1 Conus ventricosus | reverse complement strand
GGCATGAATTGAGGAGAAAAGAAAAAAAGCTTCTGAGATAGATGATTTTTGAAAGTTGATAGATTCTAATCTTCGCCTAGAGCCTACCAAACTGCTCTGCAATGATACAGTTCCACATTGTCTGTATGTGTTGTGGTGATACTCTTCCCTGTCCACTCAGCGACTGTATCTGTCCACCTCATTCTCTTTCCGCCCGGTCTCCTCTTCACCTGCACATTTCACTGAAGGACAGTCGTGGAGAATTCCACCCCCCCCCCCCCCCCCCCCCCGATCTAATCGTATGTCTGTACCACTACACCCATTCACTGTGATCATGAAACTCTTCATAGTAATTTGCATGCTGCGTGACAGTCCTGCGGAATTCAATGTTTAATGACATGCTCGGTGCAAGAGATGCTGGACACTCACAAAGAATCTCGTCTCTGTGGCTTGTATTTCCCTTTGCAGTTCAGCTGTGACAATCCATGATTGGCATCCGGACAGGTGCTCACTCTTTCTGGTGTTGTGGAAAGGACGCAGTCAACATACACAATTCTTTGGGACAAAGCCTTTGAAGCCCGTTTCACGGTAACTCACTTCCACAACACCTGAAATCAAAACTGGGAGTGCTCCCTCTAGACATCAAATGAATAATCGCTATCTATTTTCATTGTTCAATATCAACCTTCTTTTTTTAGAAGAGTCTAAAGTTCATAAAACAAATGGAACGTACCGTAAATACTGAGTATAAGCCCATCCCTCCTTTGCACAGTTTAAGGCCCAAAGAGGGGATGGGCTTATACACGGTATTTACCCCTCTGCAGAAACTTTATTACCCATAAAAGGGAAACGATACAACATGTTACTTCTAGAATGCTTTCTAATCAATCCACGCACACGCGCGCGCGCGCACCACACACACACACACACACACACACACACACACACACACACACACACACACACACACACACACACACACACACACACGAGCATACAGCTATAGAGAGAGCTAGACAGACACAGTGGTATAATGATTTTAATTTATAAAGGTTATCTCTTCAGGGATGGCCTGAAAAAGAATATGGGGAAAATCAATTATTTATCTTTCCTTTTAAAAAAAAGGTCATTTTTTCTTCTAGGATTGTCTGAACAAAAAAATACAGTAGGGAAAAACTATGATTTACTTTCTAAAAAAAAAAATCTTTTTGCCCTTTTTCTTTTCAGGGTTTGTTAAAAAAAAAACGGGGAAAATCAATGTTTTTATTCTTCATTAAAAAAAAAAATTAAAGTCACTTTTTAATCTAGCAATCCTTTCTCGATTTAGTTTCATGAATTTTCAGGGACCCTACAAATTAAAAGAAGTCTTCCTCGTCTTCTCTTCCCTTTTTCCTCCCTTTCCTCCTTTTCCCCTCCTCTTCCCTCCCCTATTAGACATCGTTGGCAGGGGGAAAGGTAAACCCCCCCCCAATGTCCTCTGAAACCACTCCAGAGTGGTCATCTTCTAAACCACCATGGCATTGAGACGCACTTTCCCTGGGGCAGTGACGAGGTGTCAGGTCTGACGCTGTCCCGGGCTCTGCCCCCCCAGGATGACGTGCTGTCGAGTTGGTTGCCCAGATTGCCCGCGGCTGTCAGGGGAACGGTTTGTCTCATCCGGGTGCCCCACTGTCAGCATGGGTCTTTAAAATTTTTTGTGACGCTTCGTCCATTTTTTGGCGGGGGGGGCACCCCCCAGGAATTACACACACCACGTTGCGCTTTTGTAGGGCTTCCCTCATTTTTGGGGTGCGATGACCCGGGTAGCTATCCAGTCCCAAACAATCCCGGGTCATTGCGGGGCCCCCGGGATTCGCCGATCCACACAAACAGACCTCACGATAATCCACCATTCCTCGTGGCATGAACTGGGACTTTTTCTGGCACCAAAGCTTTTGGAGCCCGTGGAGGGATCCCCATTTCTTTCCATGAAAGATCATTGCTGGGAATTTTTCCCGTCTGCTGAAACAAACAAGACTACAGTGAACCCCCGTTTTCCCTCCCGTTGTTTTTTTTGCCCTACGAAACCCTTTTTCGGGCATGGTCCTTTTGAGGCAGCATATCAATTCACCATTTTTTGCCCAATTAGATGCAGTTCAAGAGTTAGTGAGGCGCCCGCAGCATCAGTACAGCACCGGTAATTAAAGAGCAGATCCCGGAAACCCCCCTCCCTTTGGGTGAGGAGGTGCTTCTGTGGATTGCCAGGCGCCTTTTTTCCCGCGTTTAACCAACATGCGAACAACGAACCCTCCAATGCAAAAAACCTGCAAAAGAAAGCAGAATCAACTATCCTTTCACGTGCTTTACCAATTGTGCAAAGATATGGATTTTTAAAAAAAAACACTGAAAATTTTCACACACACACACCACACACACACCACCAACAACCACACCCACACACCTCTCTCCCCCCACACACACCCAACACACACACACACACACACAAAACACACACACACACACACACAACCCACACACAAACACAACCACACACACACACAACACACCCCACACACACACACACACCACACAACACACACACAACCACACACCACACACACACACACACACACAACACACACACACACACACACACACACATCCACACACCACACACACACCACACACACACACCACACACACAACCACACACAAAACACAACCAAAAAAACACAACACAAAAAAACCCCCCCCACAACCACACACACACATGCAAAACAAACACACCCCCACACACAACACACACACACACACACACACACACACACACACACACACACACACAACACAACACAACCACGAGCACACACGAACATGCATGCAACTTGTTAGAAACAGTGTCGGAAAAGAAGAAGGCTTTGCCTGCTATTTCTAAAGCTCTGATTTTGAGGTCTTTGTTGCGAACAACCCTTCCTACCGCTCGTTCTTGATCCAAATATTCAAACACAGCCAGATCTAGTTCTGATGCAACGCGCTTACCATGATGAATCTTCTTCTGCCCTGTTTGATTCTGTATCAAGACATGCCTCATTTCATTCCACTGCCGCACCTGTTTTCCATCAACTTCAAACTCTTTGGCATTTTTCAGAAACATTGTGATTTTGTAAGAACTGGAGGGCAGAAGTTTGAAATCCACTGAATATGACTTCTGACGAGGCACAGTCCTATTTCTGACAAACAACCATTAGCTGAAAAAGAAAACAGGGCCTGCTGGTCACTTCCGGTGATCCAAAAGTGTACAAGGCTGACGTGACAACGGAAATATAAATGACTCTCTCTTGGGCACACACACACATGCAGAGAGAGAATGTTCTAGGAGAGAGAGAGAGAGAGGGAAGAGAGAGAAAGAGGGATGGGGGGAGAGAGAGAGAGAGAGAGAGAGAGAGAGAGAGAGAGAGAAGAGAGAGAAGAGAGAGAGAAGAGAGAGAGAGAGGAGAGAGAGAGAGAGGGGAGAAAGAGAGGGAGAGAGAGAGAGTTGCAAAAAAAAAAAAACCCAGAACAAAAACCAAAATTAAAGCTAAAGGTGGGGGTGGGCTTATACAAGGTATTTCACCCTTCGTAAACCGTTTTAGCCTCAAAGAAGGGGGTGGGCTTATACTACGAGATGGGCTAATACTCGGTATTTTACGGTACTAAAAGTGGCAATCAGGAGTTTAACAAGTAGAATATAGCAATGTTCTGCTTCTGAATTTAAAAAAAAAATCGTCATAGTTGTTTTAGTGTCTTTTTTTTTATGCCACCAACGTACTAACCCCATTTCCCCATTCCCTTATTTACCTATCCCTAAATACACACACACACAACACACACACACACACACACAAAACACACACACCACACACACACACACACACACACACACACACACACACACACATGAGCGCATACGTGATCACACGAACGTTTTACTTTTATTTTGCCTTGACAATCAAGACAGGCAATGTGAACAGATTGCAAAGAAGGGGTTTTTAGGATAATACATCTTTTATTCTTCAAAACTCTCTCTCTCTCTCTCTCCTCTCTCTCTCTCTCTCTCTCTCTCTCGTCATGCGCATTTCCTGTGTACGAGCCGTGTTGGTGTTGCACAAGGGGGTTTAGAGTGAATGGGAAGATGTATATGTGGGTGGATGGAGGAGGAAAGGGGCAGAGATAGCGGCAAGGAGGAGCAAGTGAAATGTCCATGCAAGCATATTATAGAATGTAACTGACAGCGGAACGCAATTTCGAAAAAGTCAAACTATTTTGAGCCCAAAGCAGCCATATATGTATGTGTGTATGTATGTATGTGTGTATGTATGTGTATGTATATATGTATGTATGTATGTATGCATGTGTGTATGTATGTATGAATGTATGGGTGCGTGCGTGCGTGCATATGCGCGCGCGCGCGCGCGCGCGCGCGCGCGCGCGCGCGTGTGTGTGTGTGTGTGTGTGTGTGTGTGTGTGTGTGTGTGTGTTTTGTGTGTGTGGGGTGTGTGTGTGTGTGTGTGTGTGTGTGTGTGTGTGTGTGTGTGACTATACACTATTACTACTACTATTTCTACTACTACTGTTACTACTAACAGATGATGATGACGACGATGATGATGATGAGGAAGATTATGATAATAATGATAATAATAATAAATCATGGGCATAATCATCATCATCATCATCATCATCATCATCCTCATCATCATCATCATCACCACCACCACCACCATGATGATTATAATAATAGTAATCATAATCATAATATTACAATAGCAAAAACGAGAAACTGATAACTATGTGGAAAGGAATGACACTGATCAATGAGCAAAAGGATGAATCGGTACACAAAAGACAGAAGCAGCTATAAAAACAAACGTGAGCAAAAATAATAAGTAGAGTGATGGTGCGTCTGTACATAGTGTTGCTGGCCACTGTTGTACCAGTGGGGGGGTACATGCTATTTTTGGAATGTTCATGCCAAGTGGGCGGAAGATTCCCAATCTGGTAAGAGGACAGGATTCCTGAATGGTGCACTCAATGTTGTCATTCTGTGATTGTCAAGCGCCCGGGGCTTTAAGATTATTGATGTTGTGTCGGGGATGGTTGAAGCGGAGAGCGACTGGTTTGGGTCGGTGAAAGGCAGATAATCGGGGCCAGGTGTTCAGAAAAAAAGCGTTTCAATGTGCGTGGCTTGTCTCATCGATATAGATCTTACCGTTCAGTCAGGTGGATGGCACACACACACACACACACACACACACACACACACACACACACACACACACACACACACACACACACACACACACACACACAACACACACACACACCACACACCACACACACACACACACACACACACACACACAAGCGCGTGCATGTGTCTATAATCATTTCACATTGGGCTTTCGTTTCACTTTGCTGTGTTGCTTATGAGGGTAGCTCCCAAACTGTAACGCCAACTTGAATCCTACCTCTAATCTAAACCCTAACACTTTGACCTATCAACACTTCGTGACGGTAAGAAAATGTAGCAGCAAGGAGTGTTCGTTGAAACATATTTGTGTGGTACAGGGGACACATTCTCAGTTGAAAAATAAACATCGGCCAATGAAGTATTTTGTTCAGATCAGTGTTGAGGCATGATCGACTCATGTAAGAAAATGATTTAAAAGACCGTAAGCCCCTGATTCTTCATGAAATCAGACCTAACCAGTTACGAAAGCTTCATAAGCCCAATGTACACACACACACACACACACACACACACACACACACACACACAACACACAACACACACACACACACACACACACAAACACACACACAAACACACATACATACTCACACACACACGCAGACAGACACAGACACAGACACAGGCAGACAGACAGACAGACAGACAGACACACACACACACACACACACACACACACACACACACACACACACACACACACACACACACACACACACACACACACACACACAGGCACACACACTCACACACACAAACACACACACACACTTACACACACACACTGACAGACAGACAGACAGACAGACAGACAGACAGACAGACACACACACACACACACACACACACACACACACACACACACACACACACACAACACACACACACACACACACACACACACACACACACACACACACACGAATTTCGAATACACCCCCGCTACTCAATACTAGGGAAGGAAACAAATTAACTTCAAAATCTGATATCCCTGCACACCCGCACAACACACACACACACACACACACACACACACACACACACACACACACACACACACACACACACAGACACACAGACACACACACACACACACACACACACACACACACAACACACACACACACACACACACACACACACACACACACACACTAAAATAGAGAGTGTGGGTGAAGGGTATCCCACAACTGATAGAATTAGAACGATGTTGACGGACAAGAATAACACGACGTACGAAGACGTTTGTGCACCAGGCTTGACAACACTCTCAAACACTTGTCGAAATATCCCCCCGTGCGACTGTCGCAAACGAAAATGGTTTAGGAAATACGGTTTTGAGAAAAAAAGGGCTGTATCTGATCCACAGGTGGGAAACGTTCTTGAACTTTAAATGCCATCATTCTACGTGACAGACTGAGTGCACGAGTGGGTGGGGTACGTAAGTGTTCAGGCGGCTATCGTGGTTAGTTGTTGGCGTGAGCACAACTGGCTGTATAGTGCCATTTTCTTAGCACCCACCTCTCTCTCTCCTTTCTCTTCTTCTTACCCATAATTATCAATAAAGGTTCTTTTTCCTCATGTAAGTAAAAACGACCTAATAACCTTAAATCAGTCAGGATTTGAAGAAAATTATAAATCTCACTCAACACGAACTAAATGGTTTTTACACATGAATAACATGGAGCTCTCTGGAGTTCTCCTTTACAGCGAATTTCGAAGAAAAGCCTTTGGAAAACACTGAAGCTGATTTAGTCATTTCAAAGCCCTTGAAAAACACTGATGGTGATTTAGTCATTTCAATCAAGAATGTAACAAATTTTAGCTTATGCGTACGTATCTTTTTGAAACCAAACAAATTTGGTGTGCCACAGTGTACATCACTGAGTCTGTTTCTCTTATTTTACATCAGTTTATAAATTAACGGCTGTGAAAACTTTCTGATGACACTTACTTAAAGCACAATTAATACTGGCAATTAACGGGCCGGTCTAACTGGACCAACTTGTTAAATGGGTGCATTCAATTATTCTCAGAAAGGCTATATTTATCATCAGGAAAAGGTAGATGCTTCTTGACTATGACGTTTGTAGTGCACAATACCCCCTGTATTACACGGCGTTTCATATCTTAATAGCTTTAAGTTCCATCACGGAGCTTCTTTTTATACATTTTTTTCTTATATACATGTTCATTACTCTACGAAGCAAAGATTCAAAGTCTTTGCCAAATTTTACCTGTATTGTCGGAGGATAAACATGAAATATGGTTAATCACAAAAGTCTTAGTAAGAACACGTCCACAGCAAATTCTCTCGGTCAAAACATTTTAAAAGATCTGTTCAGAAACACTGTGACAAAAATCAAGTCAGAAAAATAAGAAGCCCTTAGAAAAAATCCATACAGTATTCAAACAGATATTGCAATTAGGTCCACCCTGCTCAAACCTCTGATTATCGATCACCAAAGAGCTGTCAAAAGAACGACTGATACGCTTATAAGAGGCACTCAATAATCGACTCTTGCCACCGACAACAGGCAGACATTCTTCTGCTTAAGTCAAACTGTTGTCTCAACTTCATGTATCAGATGCTCCATGAATCGCCCATTTGTACCCAGTGATTAGGTTTACTATGAATAACTGTCGAAATTTATGTTTTCCACCTTCCTTTACAACCGTTACATCATGCAGTTCAAGCTTTGCGTATTCTAGAGGTTGGCTATGGATTTATATCCTCCCTCCCTCCATCCCTCCCCCCCCCTTCCTCTCTCTCTGTATGTAAAGGTATATGTATGTATGTATCGGTATGTGTATGTATGTATGTATGTACGTGTGTATGTATGTATGCATGTATGTATGTATGTATATGTATGTACATACGTCTCTCTCTCTCTCTCTTCTCTCTCTCTCTCTCTCTCTCTCTCTCTCTCTATATATATATATATATATAATATTTATATATGTAATATAATGATTGAGATTAGTGTTACCAATGCGCGTTCCACTGCACTGTCACTCTGTCCCTCCACTCCACCTCCCCCTTCTCTCTCTCTCTCTCTCTCTCTCTCTCTCTCTCTCTCTGTCTCTCTCTGTGTCTGTCTCAGTCTGTGTCTGTGTCTGTCTGTCTGTCTCTCTCTCTCTACCTCCACATGAAATGTTATTATCATATTCAAACCTTAATCGTTCTGTGCAGATCGTTTCTTCATGGGGCCCCAAACTCCAGGATCACCTTATTTGATACTCTTTCAGTCTATAAACAACATATACAGAGTTATACCTTTTTCTGAATACTTCTAAAGTCTGCATGTATTAATGGTCTGCTAGCCGAAATGTAGTGTAAAAAACAAAAGATTAAAAACACAAGTAGCTGCATAAATATTTTGGAATTTAACGGGAAAAAAAAGAAGTTCAGTAGAGGGGCGTGATGAAAGTCGACACCAGTCTGAAAAAAAAAAAAAAAAAAAAAACTGACGGGAAATGAGGCGAGGCACAATCAATGGATCAGCATTGATGGCTCTTCTGGCTTTCACTGTCACCCGCTATCACCCACTCCCAACACTGCCCCTTCATTTCCTCCCACCCTCTTCCGCTATCACCCACTCCCAACACTGCCCCTTCATTTCCTCCCACCCTCTTATCTCCCTTGTGGTTTTTCTGTCGGGAGATGAGATAACGAGAGGAAGAGCTCTCCTGTCTGCATGGGAAAATCGGGAGGGTCACTATTCCGCAGTTCATTCAGAAAGGCCGATCTTGCTGAGAGAGAGCAGCTGCTGGATTTTTCACGTCTGTTGGGACTAGACTGGGATAGTATAGATTCAGTAATTTTTTTTTCTTCAGATTCGGTTGTCCTGATGGTAAAGAGGACAATATGAGAAGGAAAGCAAGAATGGTGTTTTTGTGTTCTGAGGATATCATTATTTAGATTGGCAGTGATTTTTTGTGTGTTATTGTTTGCTTACTTTTACCTATTTCTGTCTCAGTGATTTGATGGCCCTGATGGTAAAGGGGAAATAATGAGAAGGAAAGCAAGAATGGTAAAGGGGAAATAATGTGAAGGAAAGCAAGAATGTTTTTTGTTCTGAGGATACGATCGTTTACATTGGTAGTATTTTGTTTGTTATTGTTTCCTTACTTCTACCTATTTCTGATTCTACGTCTCTTTCTTGATGTTTTTTTTCTGTGTCCACCGATTTCTGTCTGTCTGTCTGTCTGTCTCTTCGTTTCTCTCTCTGTGTCTGTCTTTGTCTGTCTCTGTCTTTTGCCCCCCCCCCCCCCCCCCCCGTCTCTGTGTTTCTTTCTCTCTCACTCTCGCTCTCTCTCTCTCCCTCTCTCTCTCCGCTATTATTTCTATTTCTTTTGTTCCATAGAGTGTACAAAAGAAAAATAGCAGGCAACATCGATGCTGAGTACATGAAGAAATCTGCGTTTTATCATCACTTTCCTTACGTTTACCAGTAAGTTAATTAACACAATAACTCAGATTATGAAAACGCTTTTTTTCAGACTGTCAAAAATAAAATGTGAAGTCATTCATAATTAGAATTAGTGATGATGGACAGTTGTATTCATCTGTGAAGTGTTAAGAGCCACCTTATGCACATCCTTCCTCACGATGACGTAAAACATTTAACAAGGACATACATCTTATTGCCTCAATATGCAATGGCAGTAT
>CM031598.1:60899454-60901954 GCA_018398815.1 Conus ventricosus | reverse complement strand
CTTTATTTCTATTTTTTTTATATATCTCTATCTATCTATCTATCTATCTATCTACTATCTATCTATGTGTATCGTCTTTCTACGCTGATGCAATTTTCTACTATGACGTCAATTGTATCTATGTCATTTCAGCCCTGGGGATGAAAGTACGATCCGGTTCCCGGGAAGCCTTTTGACAGGCGAAAGCTGGAGTTATACACAATTGGACTCCGTGGGCGGTGTTGACGACCTATTATTCATCACCATATAATATATAAATATATATATAAATATATATATATATATATATATAGTCTTCAATGATCAGTTTCAAATAATTTGCTGGTCACCACTCCTCCCAAATATACTTCTGGGTAAAAACGTGGAGTAAAATAACAAACACAGAAGTAAACAGTTTCATTTTAAATTGTATAATTATATATATGGTGATGACTAATAAGTTAGAAGACAGCTTGTTCACTCAGACCCCCATCATCGTCAACAACTTGCTTCTGGAAACGGTTCATAGATGACATTTTCATATTGGGGGACAAAAACTAAAAGGGGAAAGAAGGGGGGGGGGGGGGGGGGGGGGGGGGGGAGGGCTGTAAGTGTACTGGTGGGGTTGGGAGTGACACAATTATAACACAACAGAATGGTGTGTTAAACACTTTGCATCACTTGGTGATGACATTACTGTCATGACGGAAGTTTTCTTTTAGCATCGACCTGATATGTCATCACTCCACTTTTGACGTGATTACACCGTCTGTCGTCCTTGAAAAAGAGCAGCCGCTGAAAATATTGGATTATATTTGTTTACATTGCTTGTTTGCCTTTTACTTCAAATCTCTCTCTCTCTCTCCTCTCTTCTCTTCTCTCTCTCTCCCCTCTCCTCTCTCTCTCATCTCTCTCTCTCTCACTCTCTCTTCTCTCTCTCTCTGTGTACACTAGTGAAAGATTCATTTGTATAGAATGTTTTGTGATACCCATGACTTGAAGCAATATTTGAAAGCAAATATGGACCGAAAACTGAAGTTCATAATGACTAGGTTTAGACTAGGTATATCTGACTTGAATGTGCATCGATTTAGATATAAATGTTGTAATGATCGTGATCTGATGTGTCCATTATGCCAGATGTCTAAAGAAGATGAGATTACACTTCGTTCTTTGTTGTCAAAGGTTGAAAGAAATAAGAGAAAAGTTTTTGGAGCCTAAATATTATCGACAACCTTGTTTATTTAAACTAAGTCTACTCATGGCATGCACTAAACCTGATGTTGTACGTAATTTATCGTTGTTTTTGTATAAGGCTTTTAAATATAGAGAAATAGCTAGCTACTTCATAGTTTTGCATGATGTGCCTGCCATAACCGTAGCCCTTTGTATTGCATGATGAAGTGGTATACCTGTACGTTTACCCCTTCATGAGGGGCCGAGGCCTATATGAATAAACATTCATTCATTCATTCATTCATTCATTCATTCATTCATTCATTCATTCATTCATTCTGTGTGTGTGTGTGTGTGTGTGTGTGTGTGTGTGTGTGTGTGTGTGTGTGGTGTGTGTGTGTGTGTGTGTGTGTGTGTGTGTGTGTGTGTGTGTGTTGTGTGAGTGAGTGTTGTGTGTGTGTGTGTGTGTGTGGGGTGTGTGTGTGTGTGTGTGTGTGTGTGTGTGTGTGTGTGTGTGCGTGCGTGTGCGCGCATGTGCATGTGTGTGTATTTGCATGCATGTGTGGTGTGCGTGTGAATGTGCTTGAGCGTGTGTGTGTGTGTGTTGTGTGTGTGTGAGGGGGGGGGGTGGGGCGGCTTATCATTATTTATGCATGCGTGTATTATATCATCAGATGTTTACATACAGGCATTAAAATGCATGATGCGATAGTCTGTTTGTGAGCTAATTATCTCTATCATTCACATGGCTTCCTGTTTTTTTTCTCCTTGGCTTTAAAACACAAATTACATGCATACATTAGGGGACAAATTAGGAGTGCAGACTATGTTTGAAATATCAATTCGTCAGCAAATAAACTTTTTTCCCTGTCTGTCTGCACACTTTTTTTCCGGCCTTATGTCTGTGGCAGCCTGCACCCCACACCCCCCTCTGTTCTGTCTCTGTCTGTCTCACTGTCCTGTTGCCTGCCTCTGTTTGTCTGTCTGTCTTTCTTTCTCTCTGCTCTTACTCTGACTGTTTTCCTTCCTCTCTCTCCCTACTGTCTCTGTCTGTCTTCTTTCTTCTGTGTGTTTGTCGTCTCTCTCTCTCTCCCCCTGTCTGTCTGTGTTTCCTCCTCCCTGTCTCTGTCTTCTGTCTTCTTCTGCTTCCCTCTCTCTCTTCTTCTGATCTCTCTCCCTCTACCCTCTTCGTCTGTTCCTCTTCTCTCTCACTTTCTTCTCTTTTTTTCTCTCTCTTCCTCCTCTTCTCTCTCTCTCCTCCCTTTTCCCTCCTCTCCTTCTCCGTCCTTCTGTCTTCCCTCTCTCTCTCTCTCTCTTCTCGTCTCCTCCCTCTCTCCTCTTTCCC
>CM031598.1:60888436-60890936 GCA_018398815.1 Conus ventricosus | reverse complement strand
TCGTCTCATTCGTTTTCTCTCTCAAGGCTCCTCTGTTTTATTATTCTTTTGCTCCAGCCTTGTCCTCTAGGTATTTCTTTTTCTTCTTCTTTCTTCTTCTTCTCTTCTTCTTCTTCTTCTTCTTCTCCTCCTCCTCCTCCTCCTCCTCCTCCCTCCTCCTCCTCCTCCTCCTTCTTCTTCTTCTTCTTCTTCTTCTTCTTCTTCTTCTTCTTTCTTCTTTCTTCTTCTTCTTCTTCTTCTCTCCAGTTTCCTCCTCTACTTCTTCCTCCTTCTCCTCCACACCTCCTCCTCCTCCTTCTCCTCCTTCCCCTCCTCTTTCTCCTCCTCCTCCTCGTCCTCATCCTCCTCCTCCTCCCTTCTTCTTCTTCTTCTTCTTCTTCTTCTTTCTTCTTCTTCTTCTTCTTCTTCTTCGTCCTCCTCCTCCTCCTCCTCCTCCTCCTCCTCCTCCTCCTCCTCCTCCTCCTCCTCCCCTTCTCCTCCTTCTCCTCCTCTTCCTCCTCCTCCTCCTCCTCCTCCTCCTCCTCCTCCTCCTTTTTCTTCGTCTTCTTCTCGTCGTCGTCGTCGTCGTCGTCGTCGTCGTCCTCCTCCTCCTCCTCCTCCTCCTCCTCCTCCTCCTCCTCCTCCTCCTTCTCTTCTTCTTCTTCTTCTTCTTCTTCTTCTCCTCCTCCTCCTCCTCCTCCTCCTCCTTCTCTTCTTCTTCTTCTTCTTCTTCTTCTTCTTCTCCTCCTCCTCCTCCTCCTCTTCCCTCCTCCTCCTCCTCCTCCTCCTCCTCCTCCTCCTTCTTCTTCTTTTTCTTCTTCTTCTTCCTCCTCCTTCTCCAGCTCATCCCCCTTCTTCTCCTCCTCCTCCTCTTCCTCCTCCTCCCTCCTCCTCCTCCTCCTCCTCCTCCTCCTCCTCCTCCTTCTTCTTCTTCTTCTTCTTCTTCCTCCTCCTCCTCCTCTTCCTCCTCCTTCTCCTCCTCCTCCTCCTCCTTTTTCTTCGTCTCCTCCTCCTCCTCCTCCTCCTCCTCCTCCTCCTCCACCTTCTTCTTCTTCTATTTCTTCTTCTTCTCCTTCTTCTTCTTCTTCTCGTCCTGACATTTCGGAAAGAAAGGGCCCTCCAGACCTGCTTGTTCTGAGGTCTGGCTAGCAGCTTTTTTCTGCAAAAGCCTGGTAACGAGCCTGTCAGCGACATAGCCTGCAGGCCAAACCGTCGGGGACTCTTCAAACAGAACAAGAACTGCAATTTCCCCGCCAATGCAGCGTCCGCAGGACACGATTCTGACGTCTTTTTTTGTACGTTTTTTTTTTTAAATTGTCTTGTTACCCCCCTTTCCTTCTTCTCCCCATCCTCCTCCTATTTCCCCTTCACCATCTTCTCTTCATTACTTTCTTGTTGTTTTTTTTTCTCTTAGAATCATGTTTAAGCGTATGCTTTATTTCTGCTTTGGCTTTTGTTTTGGGATTGCTGTCATTTTGATTTGATTTTTGCCTCGTGCTTCTTCTTCTTCTTCTTCTTCTTCTTCTTCTTCTTCTTCTTCTTCTTCTTTCTTCTTCTCTTCTTCTCTCTTCTCTCTTCTTCTTCTTCTTCTTCTTCTTCTTTTCTTCTTCTTCTTCTTTCCTTCTTCTTCTTCTTCTTCTTCTTCTTCTTCTTCTTCTTCTTCTTCTTCTTCTTCTTCTCTCTTCTCTTCTTCTTCTTCTTCTCTTCTTCTTCTTCTTCTTCTTCTTCTTCTTCTTCTGTCCATACTCTTTATCAGTCTTCTCCTTGCCCTCCTTCTTCCTTTCCTGTTCATCTCACTTTCGTGTTTTTTCTTCTTTTTTATTTGTCTTTTTCCTTTCTCCGTCTCTTCTTCTCGTTAACCCCTTTATCTCCTGTCTCCTTCTGTGAGAAGATGAGAAACATATAACGTCATTATTTTACGCAGACAGGCAGACCTATAGAGGGAGACAGACAGACAGACAGGCAGACAGAGAGACAGAGATAGAGAGACACAGAGAGACAATAGACAGAGAGAGAGACAGAGAAAGAGAGAGAACGAAACAAAGACAGCGACAGTGGCAGCAGACAGACAGTCAGTCAGGTAGACAGGCAGACGGGCAGTCAGACAGACAGGCAGGCAAATAGATAGATAGATAGATAGATAGATAGATAGATCATTAATTGACACAGACAGACAGAAAATGAGACAGATATACAGATACATAGACTGTCAAACAGACAAACAAATAGATAGACAGTCAGACACAAAGACGACAGACAAAAGGAAGATTGAAAAAATGTTTATGTGTGAGGCGTGTATGGTATTCAGTGTTTGAATGGTGTGTGTGTGTGTGTGTGTGTGTGTGTGTGTGTGTGTGTGTGTGTGTGTGTGTGTGTGTGTGTGTGTGTGTGTGTGTGTGTGTGTGTGTGTGTGTGTGTGTGTGTGTGTGTGTGTGTGTGTGTGTGTGTGTGTGTGTGTGTATGTGTGTGTGTGTGTGTGTGTGTGTGTGTGTGTGTGTGTGTTAGTTAATTCTTCAATTTA
>CM031598.1:60878436-60880936 GCA_018398815.1 Conus ventricosus | reverse complement strand
CGGAAACAAATGTCCAGGCGCCAAGGCGACAGATACATCGAGGCGGGGAGCAAGCGCACAAAAGGATGTCTTTCCTTCCTGTCGCGCATGCGTGCTGACAAAGCTACGTTGCTCACTGGGACGGGCTATGCAAATGGTCTGCCTCGTGTAACTCAGTCATAATAGATTCTGGCAACAGGCTCCTCACGTTCTACACTTCAGGGCTGAAACGCCCAGATTGCTAGAGACAAACGAAGGATTTATTTCCACATTTTATAGCTCCCTCCCTCTCCACCACCACTGCATTCCCACCCGACCATCGGACATACATTACGACTACACATACCTTCGTATTCATTCATCATTGCTCACATTTTTCGCCATCTAAACATTTTTTTTACTCTGCTCTGTCTGATACGTTCACTGACAGAAGAATTTTGTCTCCATTTGAGATAAGTGGATCTGACACTAACTGTGGAAATGAACTCAACACTTCAAAGTCAATGGTTCGTTTTGGATTTATTATGAAGAAGTGAACATGACGCTGATTCAGAGGGTGATCTCCATAGTTAAAAGTGAATGGTTTCTGGTGTTGATAGTCCATGAATTCCAGAAACTATAGAGACCTGTACTTTGGCATCTGTTTGCGAACTGAATGACAAAATTCAGCCACAAGTGTTATCTCTTGTACAGGTTAATTTGATCTAAAGCGTGTCCCTCTAACATTGATCAAGTCCAACGGCCGCGAATGGGGGAAGTCGTTGCATCTCCAAACACGTCGTAGCAACAGCATGCTTTGGGAGGGAAGCACGCACAGAAACGAACACTTCCGCTTCCTCTCACACATCCTCATCATGCCAGCAAAGCTTCCTATTTTTCTCTCTGAGTGTGGTCATGAAACTGGCCAGTTTCATGCAGCTTGATAACAATAGATCAATAGACTTTGGTCACAGGTCACCTCTTTTCTATGTTTCCCAGCTGTACCTCCCTCACGTGGGCGACAGTATTATGCTCCGTTCACAGCACGCCATACTGTCGGACACTGGGAGTTTGAGTGTACAGAAACACAAGCTTTTTTGATCAAAAATTAATTTTAGGTTTTTTCATTGATTTTGTATATTTAAAAAGCCAGTGTTCCAAAGGGAATCCGAGATCTAGCACGGATAAGACAAAGCAATCTCCTAAACGTGCACCATTATACGAAAAGAAAGTACTCAGATTGTTGCAACAGATGGAGGGAGGATTTACACCAAAAAGCTGGTATTTCCTTCTTCATCACACACACACACACACACACACACACACACACACACACACACACACACACACACACACACACACACACACATACACACACACACACACAGAGAGAGAGAGAGAGAGAGAGAGAGAGAGAGAGAGAGAGAGAGAGAGAGAGAGAGAGAGAGAAAGAAAGAGAGAGAGAGAGAGAGAGAGAGAGAGAGAGCGAGAGAGAGAATGAGAGAGGGAGAGAAAGAGAGAGAGAGAGAGAGAGAGAGAGAGAGAGAGAGTGAGTGAGAGGGAGAGAGAGAGAGAGAGAGAGAGAGAGAGAGAGAGAGAGAGAGAGAGAGAGAGAGAGCAGATGGACAGAGACAAATACAGATTCAGTGAAGAACACAGAGGACTCAGAGCTCGTTAACATGCTTTAATACTTGAAGGAATAATACTTAAGGCATAGCCTATTCATCAAATCTGTAATCTGTCATTGCCAGACCAAATGATGCGTCTGAGAAATAGTAAAGTCAAGGAGAAGTAAAAGACATTAGGAACTGGAATGGAACACGAGTAAACCAATAACAGTGATAACAATTTCATGTAAAAGTATGATAGGGCATTTTTGGCCTATGTGTAGACTCCTGAGAACAACGTAGGAAAGTATAGATAATCAGCAGCTACTTTCAATCACACACACACACACACACACACACACACACACACACACACACACACACACACACACACACACACACACACACACACACACACACACGCACGCACGCACGCACGCACGCACGCACGCACGCACGCACGCACGCACGCACGCACGCACGCACGCACGCACACACACACACACACACACACACACAACACATTCACAAGGTTGTTCTTTCCCAGCCCACCATCGCTACATCGTTTTCATCCTTAACAGGTTGTATCCAATTTCACTTCATCTTGTCTTCAAAGCTAATAGTCTCCGCTAGCTTTCATGATGATTAACTTACTTTCTGGGATTTTTCCCGACATAGTCATTACTGTCTGTGTTGTCTGTTGTGTATCGTTTTTTGTTTTGTTTTTTGTTGTTTTTTGTGTGTGTTTGTGCACATTGTTCATATTTTTCTCCTCTTCACGTCACTTCTCTCTCAACTTTTGCTTCATCTCTTGTTTCTCTATCAGGATTCCTCTGTTTTATTGATCGCTTGATCCGACCTTATCTTCTCGATATTATCATTGTTTCTTCTTCTTCTTCTTCTTTTTCTTCTTCTTCTTCTTCTTCTTCTTCTTC
>CM031598.1:60868436-60870936 GCA_018398815.1 Conus ventricosus | reverse complement strand
TATTTTACGGAAAAAAACAGTCCTGTACACAGTCTAATACCATACTAACTTCCAATTCCATTGTAATTTTTTTTAACGTATGACTTACTACCAATCAGTTTCTTTTTTTTCGTTAAAAACAAATGACCTTTTAAATGCACGATGGTTACCATGGTAGCCAATCACATAATATTTCCAGCAATTCTATATTGCTGAAGACATTGCTAATCACTAATTCTTAGAAATGATAGTCCACAACAGTTTATCTTGGTCAAAATATTATCCAGAAATATTGCAACCCAAAACACTCACTGCTCAGAGAATAAAAAACCTTTTTTTTCAATACAGTTTGATCCTATATTCTTCAAAAACTGATTAACACTCAGGATTATAAATGCGTGCTCTCTCTCTCTCTCTCTCTCTCTCTCTCTCTCTCTCTCTCTCTCTCTCTCCTCTCTCTCTCTCTCTCTCTCTTCCATAACATGTGTTAAATACTCACATGGAAATTGAAAGTTGCATACTGATTTCAGAACGTGGAATATTCGGAGTTAAATCGTGTCTTTATTGACCTTGATCAGTGAGTTCAATAACTCAGATAATGAAAGTTTGTGTTGCAGTCTGTTAAACATAAAATGTTTAATTATTTATGACTGGAATTATCAGCGAAGGACAGCTAAGTATAAATCTGAGTTGTTAAAACGACGTTGTACATATTCTTCTCCATGGCAAGATGAAGACTGAAGTGGAAAAAAAAGAAAGATTTTAAATGAATAGAATTTGACGAGCAAGTTTCAAAACAGGTCAAATTTTGATCACAAAAAATAACAGTACCACACAAATGATCTTTTCAACCCTGGTTCCTACCCCCCAAAAAATTAAACAACATCCCTGAAGGTCTAAAGATGGCAGCGGACTTAAGGTTTAATGTCAGGACGTGTCACATCCAGATCTTGCCACCACGTCTGCCTTGAAAGTTGTGGAATGAATTTACACATACATAGTTAACAGGACCTGTGTGTAACATAACGTGGAACCAGATGTTTTAAGCAAATCAACGTGACTGATATCCACCTTCCCAGCAAGCACGAAACTCAATTTTCAGTCTTCTACTGACCAGGAAAGATGTATTCTGAGGCACGTGCCACTGACACTGATTAAGGGGGACAACCACGGCTAGAGCGATCGTGGAGAGTGGACACAAATGTCCACGCGCCGAAGCGACAGATACATCAAAGCAGGGAGCACGCACACAAACGGGTACCTTCCCTTCCTGTCGCGCATGCGTGGTAACAAAGCTGCGTTGCTCACCGGGATAGGCTTTGAAAATGGTCTGCCTCATATAACTCCGTCGACCCGCGCGTCATACTAGACTCTGGCAAGAGGTTCTGCACATTCTACATTTCAGGGATGCATTCTCAGATTGTTAGGGACAGATGAAGGATTTATTTTGACATTTTTCCACCTCCCCCTGGTCCACCCCCACTCGCCACCTCTCAAGCACCCACCACGACTACACATACCTTCGCTTTCATTCACCAATACTCATTCTCTTGCCGTCCAAACGTTTGCTTCCTATTCGTTCTGGTTTGTTCCCTGACTGAATAATTTTGTCTTCATTTGGGATGAGTGGACCAGACAAGGATTGAGAAAATGATCTCAACATTTCAAAGTAAATGGTTGTTTGTGAATTTTAATTCTCTGTGGAGATAATAAAGCGTTCTTGACTTGACTTGACTTGACGTTATTGTGGACAGGTAAGCATGACGCTGATTTAGTGTGATCTCTACAGTTATGTGTACGGTTTTGTATGTTAAGATAACATATGAAAGAAACTATATTGACCTGAACTCTAGCTAACCAAAACAAAAAAGCATCTATCCCTTCTTCCACCCAATCAACACTAAAAAGATAACAGATATATATAATATATATATATATATATATATATATATATATATATATATATATATATATATATATATATATATATATATATATATATATATATATATATAACAAACTAATAAATTTCAAATATAAGTACCGCGCACCGTTCCAGCAACTTACAGAGCAGCTTGGTGTTACAATGACTGCAAGAAATATTGAATTATAAACAAAGCTTGCTCTTATGTCTTAGATTGACGAAATAGGGGGGGGGGGTCTCTCCCCCTTGGAGACTATAAGCTTGCTGAAGGCTCATTTTTAGAAGCATTTATTTTATGTTTCTCCATTCACCCACTCAAGCACATACTGTTAGTTAGGCAGAATCATCTACCACTGCAGATATGAATGCTTATTTCCCCCTATTTCGTCAATCTAAGACATAAGAGCAAGCTTTGTTTATAATTCAATATATATATATATATATATATATAATTTTTTATAAGTATAAACGATCTCAGGTTCTGTGGCCATTTATGCCTGCTATCGTGGTGATTTCAGTTTCGATTTCCTCTCCATCATTATGACCATTGTGAGTTCGTGTTGAAGGAGTTGGTATCGGCACGTTTATGGGTCCTCG
>CM031598.1:60850936-60863436 GCA_018398815.1 Conus ventricosus | reverse complement strand
AGTACATTATTACTGGGGGGTTTTGTTATCTGCACATACAATCTTTCCCTCCACCAACCCTTCCCTCATTTTTCTACCCTTCAAAATCACACACACACACACACACACACACACACACACACACACACACACACACACACACACACACACACACACACACCAAGACTTGCGAAATACATTTCAGATGCAAAATACCAGAGGAAAACAAGCAGATTAACTTCCAAACCTGATAGCCCTGCACACCCGCACACAGCACTACAAAAACGACAATGGAGGGTGTGGGTGAAACTGACAGACAGCGAACGAGGACAACGAGGTCCACAATGATGCAGGCAGGGGTTTATGGCTCAGACCTGACGGGCCGAACAAAGTTTTACTTTCGTAATGTCCCTACACCACTGTCAGTAATGAAGATGATTTAGGGAACGTTCTGTGTATGTGTTTTTGAACCAGGGATGTGAAACGTTCTGCAATCTAAAATGCCATCGGTCATCTTGACAGACTGGGTGCATTGATGCTCTGGAAGGGAAACAAAAAGTAACGCAGCTCTGTAGGCGAGTTGTTTTGAGGTCAGAGTGATCATACGGTGCTGTTTTGTTAGCACCTACCTCCTTTCTCACGACTCCTCTTCTTTCTCCCAAACTACTCAAAAAGTGTTTTTTTCTCCCCTTCGAACAGATACGATTTGATATATCCGGATCAGTCAGGGTGTGGAACAATTTGTTAGTTTCACACAGAACAAATCCAACGGTTTTAACCATTTATAACATGCAGCTCTGTGGGGAGTTCTTTTGTAAACGTTGCGAGGATACTTAACACATATTAAAACTGATTTCATCTTTTCTTTCCAGTGTGTAACAAAGAGTATCTCTTGACACATGCATTTCTAGTTGTTTCATCAAACCAGTCCGACTGTCCTACACGACTGTGCTGAGTCCTCTATCGCGCTATTCTTACATCACTAATCCACCAAAGGCGATTGTTTTTTAAAACGACTTCAAACACCACTAATTTTGACAAACAAAAGGTTCATCTTCCTTGATCTGTCTTGCTGTGAAAGGAATACAATTGAATTACAAGGTCCTGCATCCTCAAAAAGACTCAATCAATGGTCAGAGAAAGGAAAAAAATGCTTCCAGACTGTGACATTTCTGATGAAGAAAATAGTCTTCTACAGTCTTATGTCTTGCTACTTACTAGTTCCATGTCGATCTTCAAGTTCAAAATTAAATCTTTTTCACATACATGATGATGACCATGTGAGAAACACTCAATACCTTCGCCAGCATCTAGAAGCACTTTATGTGCAAAAGACATTGCTGATGTTCTGTCCGCTATGATATGTACTTAAACTACAAAAGTGATTATTGGTACGCTTGAAGCACCCTCATAAACATGTAGGTATCCTATTTCTTAAGTATCAACTTTTGTCTGAACTGGAAGTACAAGATGTCTCATGGCTGAGTTTCTTTGGTTTGATAAAACTATCAACCGTAATGTCAGTCTTATAAGACAAACCTTCCCTTCACAACAGTTACGTTATGCAAATTAAGTCTGGCATGTTCTGCGGGTTGGCAATGGAATGACATCCCTCGAGATATAAAGAGAAGGCAAAAACGCAAAAACTTTCCAGAAAAAAAGTTTAACGCTACTTTTCAATGCAATTTCATCAAACTTTCAAGTCTGACTCTACTTTCTTTCAAAATATAGTGCTTGAGGTTTAGGGTAATGGACGTCTTATAATTCTCTCTCTCTTCTCTCTCTCTCTCTCTCTCTCTCTTCTCTCTCTCTCTCTCTCTCTCTCTCTCTCTCTCTCTCTTCTCTCTCTCTCTCTCTCTCGAATGTATTCTTAAATTTATATTTTCAGGGTCAGCCCTCAACCGTTCTGTTCTTGATCTTCTTCTCTCTCAAACCCAGCTGGAATGAATAAAAGATATGCTTAGTCCTTTGTCTGAATGAAAGCCTGTATTCTTTGTCACTCTCTGCTTAATTTACGTATTTGTTGGCTTGTTCCTTCTTTTGTATTGTTTGTTTGTGGTTTGTTTCTGTCATTAACATATTCAAATCCTTGTTTTGTTCCCCGCACTCCACCCCGTTTTTCTCTTTCCCACTCTCATTGGCCTTGCTACTGCCCTTACGACTTTCCTTTTTTTTTGTCTCTCTTAAAACATCACGACTGTGGGCAGACAACTCCAAATCCATTTCTCCCAATTACCTTTCCTTCCAGAACCAGAAAAAAAGGTGGAGGTGCTTCTTTCTCTTTGTTTCTGTTCCCCCCGTACTTGCTGATATCTTTAGAGTCAAACCCTGTATGATCCTGCCTTATCCTTCATGTACACAGGCAAAAATGTAACAATGCAACAGTTCTCCCGTACTTGCTGATGTCCTTAGAGTCAACCCCTGTATGATCCTGCCTTATCCTTCATGTATACAGGCAAAATGTAACAATGCAGCAATTCTGAAGGCAAAATGTAACAGAGCAGCAGGCTGAACGAAAACTTCAATCATGTTTACAAATTGCGTGTGCGTGACTGTCAACCTCGGGTGATGTCGATGGAGGAAGGACTAGCGCACAGCCCAAACACACTCACAGCTTGCTTACAATCTCATTCATATATCATGCATTCGTCACATCAAACCACTAGTAAAGTCTCTAACTTTACTACACATGATCATAGAAAGAAACATCAATGCATATGGAATCAAACAAAATAAAACATTCTCTCTTTCCTCGAACTTCACAAAATCATTTATCTAAAACATCATTAACTAACCCGGGTATAAATAGATTTCTACTTTACCTGGCCAGGTGATCTTAACTATTCACGAATCACTGTCTTTTTCTTTTCCTTTTTTTTTTCTTTTCACTGTCACTTTCACAACACGACACAACTGCTGGCACTGGTATTGGTCTGCTGGCACTGGCGTTGGTCTGTGGTCCTGCTTGACGAAGTGACGCTGCCAGGTATGAGGTCGAACCCCCGGTTTAGATGGAACAGTGACTATCAACATCGATCTGTTCTCCTTTCTTTCTTCCTGCATTAACGCATTGCACTCTCTCTCTCTCTCCTAGTCTGCTCTATTAAATGGACATGGTTGCTTTTCTTTTCCTTTTCTTTTCTTTCTTTTTCTCTTCATTAGTTAGCAACTCTCTCTTTCCACATCTCTCTTTAGTCCTCCCTTTGCAGACTATATCTGGTGCTAATGCTCAAACTTCACTCCTCTCATCTCTCTGCCTTTCTCCTGCAGAGTCTACACCCCAGCACCTCTCTCTCTCTCTGTCTCTCTGTTCGTTCCCATCTCCCTGCCTTCCTGTAGGCGAGAGCCTACTCCCCCGAACTTCTTCTCTCTCTCTCTGTCTGTTCGTTTTCTTCGTTCTCCCGTTCTCTCACTCTCACATCCTTCTTATTCCGTTCCGATCTGTCCAAAAAGGGCGAGTACCATTGGTCAGTATTTTTACCCCTGATACCCGAAGTTATCTCCCTCTAATTCCATTGGATATTCAAATCATGACAGTCACGCCTACACGCCTTACTCTCTGTGGTGGTCAATTGGTCATTTAATTGATTAGCTAGATTTCACCCCCACCACGCACTACCTTCCCCCTCTCCCTTTCCTGCTTTAACCTGCGACGTCCGACTAACAATGGCGCTGGTTCCACAAATTGGCTAGATGAGCCTGAGCCAGGCGCTACGACTCGTCTCGCTAGACATCGAGGCGTCGGTCAAAGCTGCTTAGTCCGTCTAGCCGGACAGACCGTCTCTGTGGAGTCTCTCCCCTATGCTTAATTGGCTGGATCCGAACCATGGGCCCGTCTACGTGGCGCCCAGAATATTTGAGTTAGAGCTTATGTCCAAACAACCTGGACCACGACTTGGTTGTTCTATTTTTGACCGTGACAGTGACGCACGAACAATGTAACAGTTGTTACAACATTCGTCCGGAATATACAAACTGTAGTACAAAATTATTGTTTCATTATTCGTCCAGACCGCTGACTTCTAAGTGATTTATTGACTCATGGTTCCTGAACCTGGTGGAATATTCAATCTGAAATCTTTAATCAGGTGGCATTCAATCTGAAATCTTTAATCGGGTGGCTATGTCATTCCCATCCATGTGGACACTTCGGCAGTACTCAAATGTAGAGTTCATAACTCTCTTTCAAGCGGCCTGGGTGGATAACAGAAACCTTGAAGCTTTCTTCATGAAAAATGTCACAATTTGGATACTGGTGCCATTGTCACACTTCATTTTGTCCAATGCGCCCTGCAGGCACTGTCGCCAATGTTTATTTCGTCTCCAAATCTTTTGCCCACGTTCACCGTACTGCACTTGGCATACCTGGATTTTAGGGAGACCCCCGGACTTGTTTAAATCCATTCCATTAAATCAAAACGCGCCTTCTTTCCGACAAATACATGTCGGGAAATGGATAAGAAAGCTTGTGAGATTTTCTATAAGTGAAATTAATATATTAGTTAGAATTGTTTTCATTCTTATTGCAGATTCGAACCTAGCATTAAACAGAAAAAAGCTATCTTTTAAAGGGAAATCATGTAGTTGATATGGCAACAAAAAAGGCTCCCGAGCTATTGGACTGCCCTTTTTTACCTGTCATTTCAGTCCGTCAAAAATATCAGGTGAATTATGTTGTTTTTGTTCCTTTGGAGGGGGGGGGGGGGGGGGCATCTAAATTTTAACGTATTCATGACTAGTGAACGAAAAACAGTGCACGAGGAATGATAAAGGAAAACAGATAATTGCAAAAATATTTTTGAGTCAGATACAGCAACAAGGGGTGGAATGAGAGTCGACATCAGTCCCGAGAAAACAGATGGCGAAAAAAAGAAGGTAGGCCCCAGCGTGCAATCAATAGATCAGCTACTTTGGCTCTTCTGGCTTTCATTATCACCCCCCATCTCTCATCCCTACCTTCCACCCCTTCATCCCTTCACATCCTGAATCTCCCTCTTCATCTGTAGGAGAAAAACATAACAACAACAAAAAACTCTCCCTGTTGTGGGACAAATACGGGGGAGTCACTTCTCGTGGTCCATTCAGAAACGCCGCTTTCTTAATGTGATTACGTAGGGGCAACAACTGGGCATATTACGTGTGTTTTGATTGGAAAAGTACGGAGTCAGTACTTGTTGAAAATGTGATGGTCCTGTTCGTAAAGAGAAAACAATGAGAGAAAAAACACAAATGACAGTGATGATTCAGATGAGAGGGAAGTGATGGTGAGAAGTTGGTCGTCCGGCTTCCTCTTTCTTTCCGTGGGCATCATCAATCGGATTGGGCTTCCTCTTTCTTTCCGTGGGCATCATCAATCGGATTGGGCTTCCTCTTTCTTTCCGTGGGCATCATCAATCGGATTGGGCTTCCTCTTTCTTTCCGTGGGCATCATCAATCGGATTGGGCTTCCTCTTTCTTTCCGTGGGCATCATCAATCGGATTGGGCTTCCTCTTTCTTTCCGTGGGCATCATCAATCGGATTGGGCTTCCTCTTTCTTTCCGTGGGCATCATCAATCGGATTGGGCTTCCTCTTTCTTTCCGTGGGCATCATCAATCGGATTGGGCTTCCTCTTTCTTTCCGTGGGCATCATCAATCGGATTGGGCTTCCTCTTTCTTTCCGTGGGCATCATCAATCGGATTGGGCTTCCTCTTTCTTTCCGTGGGCATCATCAATCGGATTGGGCTTCCTCTTTCTTTCCGTGGGCATCATCAATCGGATTGGGCAAGTGTGTGTTTGTTTGCCTGTTTGTTTTCATTTTTGTCTCCTCTCACTTTCGACCTTTTAAATGTGTCCATCTCTCTGGCTCTGTCTTTGTCTGTGTGTCTGTGTATCTACGTGACCTGTCTAACTGTCTGTCTGTTTGCCTGTCTGTCTGTCTGCCTGTCTGTCTCTCTCTCTCTCCCTCTCTCTCTCTCTCTCTCTCTCTCTCTCTCTCTCTCTCTCTCTGAATGTCTCTCTCTCTCTCTCTCTCTCTCTCTCTCTCTCTCTTCTCTCTCTCTCTCCCTCTCTCTTTCTCTCTCTTTCATAGTGTGTATAAAGAAGAATAACAGACAAAATCCATCGCAAAATACTGATTTCACAACAGAGAATGTCTGGAGTTTCCCCGTGACTTTATAAAGTTTTATCAGTAGTTCAAATAATTCATGTTACGTAATAATTTTCCAGACCGCTAAACATACATGTGGATTAGTCATAATTAGAAGTTGGCAGTGTATCTATCCTAGCATTATTTATCTATCTTAGCAGGACAGGCAACGCCCTTCGTGTAGGTCTTGCCACCATGACTCTGCCTTGTGAGCTGTGAGAGGAACTTGGTGGATACATATTTCACAGGAACGGCACAAACATCCCATGTGGAACCCGATATTTTAACGAAATAAGCGCCACACTGTGACTGATATCCCTGTAACGAGCAAACATGAAATTCAGTGAAGGTCTTCTACTGACGGAAGGACCCGAGACATGTGCCACTGACACTGATTAAGAGGGATGACCACGAACGACTAAAGCCACAGGGAACAGTGGAAACAATTAATGTGTACACGAAGCAAACCACAAAGCGGGAAGCGCGTGCGCAGACGGCCGCTTCCTCTTCCTGTCGCGCATGCGTGCTGACAGAGCTTCGTCTCTCCCTGGGACTGGTTATGAAAACGTAGCTGAATACAATCTTTTAACAACTGTCATCAGGAAGAAGGTGTGTTCAACAGGTTTAAAATTGTTCAATAAACAACCGCATCAACCCGTCAACACACACCCTTTAACCGTTTCCCTCATCAGTCTCCTCCCCCATCCCCACCCCCACCCCCCACCCCCAAAAAGAAGGTATAATAAAAACATTCCAGAAGATCTAATGTTGGTAGTTGAGCTCTTAGTATAATGTTGGTAGTTGAGCTCTTAGTATAATGTTGGTAGTTGAACTCTTAGTATAACAACAAAACATGTGGCATTCTTGTTGCATGTTGTGAAAGGAATTTACGCACACGTATTTAAGAGAACACTTGATTGCATCTTCTACGAAAGTGGATGTTATAATAATTTAACGCTGAACTGTGACCAACAGCCGCGTCACGAGCAAGCGTGAAATTCAAATCAGGTCCTCTATTGACCAAGGAAAACTTATTCCGAGACACATGCCATTGACATTATGAAGAGGGACCACGACCAGAGTGACGATGGAGAATAGAAATAAATGTCTGTGTGACCAAGCAAGCTTAAGGAGCAGAATCAAGTGTCTCTGTGAAGCAAGCTTAAAGAGTAGAAACAAATGTATATGTGAAGCAAGCTTAAGGACCAGAAACAAATGTCTATGTGAAGCAAGCTTAAAGAGCAGAAACAAACGTCTATGTGAAAGAAGTTTAAAGAGCAGAAACAAACGTCTATGTGAAAGAAGTTTAAAATGCAGAAACAAATGTCTATGTGAAAGAAGTTTAAAGAGCAGAAACAATGTCTATGTGAAGCAAGCTTAAAGAGTAGAAACAAATGTCTATGTGAAGCAAGCTTAAAGAGCAGAAACAAGTGTCTATGTGAAGCAAGCTTAAAGCGCAGAAATAAATGTCTATGTGAAGCAAAGAACAGAAACAAATGTGTATGTGAAGTAAGCTTAAAGAGCAGAAACAAATGTCTATTTGAAGAAAGCTTATAGCGGGAAGTGCGCTCAAACGACCAGTACCCCTTCCCGTCGCGCATGCGTGCTGACAAAGCTTCGTCTCTCCCTAAGAGTGATTACAAATATGGCCTGTCTCATGCAACGTCGTGACAACTGATTGGCAACATGCTCCTCCCGTTCTACATTTAGGACTGTAGCAATCCGATTGGAGCAGATCGAGAATGTTAATCCCCCATAGTACCATCTATCATCTCACCTCCCCAAACCACCAACCCCTGCCACCATCCTCCCCCGTACATACCTCGCTTACTCTTCTTGTCTGAAATGTCTTCCCTGTCCTCTGTTTCATATGTTCCCTATCTGAATCAGTTTGTCTTTATTTGAAATTGATAGAGCACTGACTGAAAAATGATCTGCAGAGTTCAAGGTAAAAGGTTACTTGTGGGGGTTATTTGGAATTTGCAGGTCAGGTCCAAACACTGTGTGAAGAAATGATCTCTATAGTTCAAACTCTAGGGTTTCTTGTGTTCATAACGTATAAATGACAGAAGCAGTATAGGCGTGTTTTCGAGTATCTGCTCGAACAAATAAGCACAATATTCAATAACAAGTGTCATCTCTTGACCGGGAAACTTTCTCTTAAAGTGTTGTACCTCGAACCTTGACCGAGAGCGACGACCATGAATGGAACAGCCGCTGAATCCAGAACACATTTTTCACGCACCTAAGCAGTAGCGAGCTTTGTCCGAGAAGCACGCTCAAGAACGGACACTTCCTCGTCATGGAGTTTAATGCGATGCGTGTCGACAAAGCTTCATCGTCCTCTGGGACTGGCTACGAAAATAGTCTGTAGCGTGCGATGTAATGATAAGAGATTCCGGTAAGAGGTCCCTTACGTTCTACGTTACTGGACTGCAGCTCAAGATTGTCTGGAACAGATGAAGAGAGGATTTACATTCTCCTTCTAAGCACCACCCCCATCCTTTCTCGCTCAGTTTTCGTCATCGTCGTCACATCTTCTCGCTATCACCGAGGTCTGCCTTGCTCCTTTTCACCCCCTAGAATATTAATAATATTGATAATATAATCTTTGAACACCTAATGTTGGCAATGAAGCTCCCAGTATAATAATAATAACACAACATGTAGCAAGCTTGTTGCAGGTCTCGCCACCATGAATCTGCCGTGCAATTTTTGGAAGGAATTAGACCATACATATTTGAACAGAACCAGCCTGTACATCGACTGTGGGACCAGATGGTTTCAGGAAATGAAGGCCGCACTGTGACTGACGTTCACCTTACCAGCAAGCACGAAACTCAATTTCAGTCTTCTATTGAGCAGAGAAAACTAATTCGCAGGCGCTCCCACTGACACTGATTAAGAGGGACGACCACAGCTGGAGCCATTGTGGAGAGTGGAAACAAATGTCCGCACGTCAAAGGACGGCAATATCGAGTCGGAGAGCATGCGCGCAAATGGTCTCAGTCTCTTCCTGTCGCGCATGCGGGCTCCAAAGCTACCGTTGGTCACCACTACTAGCTGGGAAAATGGCTTGTGTCGTGTACTTTGGTGATGATAATATTCTGGAGACAGGGGTCCTCATCTACTACATTTCTGGGTTCAACGCTCAGATTAGTTGGACCAGATGAAAGATTTGCGTCCATCTTCTTTAACTTCAACTTCTTCCCTCCAAACCACCCCTATCCCTCACACACATTATAAATACAAACATTTCTCGCACTCAAACACCAATGCTCACTCTTCTTGACGTAAGAAATCTCTCCCCCCTCCCACCCCCACCCCACCCTGCCCCACCCCCTTCTCCTGCTCTGTTGTGTTTCATTTGTTCCCTAATTGAACAATTTTTGTCTTTACTTGGGATAATTGGACCTGACACTAACTGAGAAAAACAAAAACGATTTGAACAGTTCAAAGTAAGTGACCTCCTTGAATTTCTTCATGGATTAGTAGACCAGACGCTGATACAAGCAATAACCTCCACAGTTCAAAAGAATTGGTAAGTCGTGCTGACAATACATGAATGAAAGAAACTATAGAGAGACTAGAACTTTAGCATCTGTTTGGAAACTAAGCACAGCTTTCAATCACAAATAATTAATATCTCTTGTCCAGGACAAGGTATGCTGCTCAATTATTTCCCTTGAGCGACGTTGTATCCAAAGCAAAACTTTCATGTGCTTAATCGGCACAGTGTTTCTGAAGGGAAGTATACGCAGAAACGAGTACGTTTACTTTCTGTTACACATCCGCATAGTGCTAAACAAAACTGTATCTTTCTCTGGCAATGGCTATGAAGATGGCCTGTCTCATGCAGTTTGATGGTAACACATTTTATCGATAGGTCATCTGTATTCTACATAACGCAGACACAGCACTCCCATTGCTTCGAATAGAGGGAGTGGGGTCGAAAAATGCATCTCCCCCTCTTCTTCTCCTCCTCTTACTTCTGTGTATGTGAGATAGAGAGAGAGAAAGAGAGAGAGGGACAGAGGGAGAGAGAGACAGAGAGCGACAGAGAGAGACAAAGACAGACAGACAGACAGAAGATGGGGGTGGATGGGATTGGCTAGGGACAAACAGACAATGACATGGACGTTTGTTCTCCCTACCTTTTCTCTCTGACTCTACTCCCTGCCTCTTCCGATCCGCCGCCGAACCGTCCAACCACCGATCCGATCCTCCGCCGATCTACCGAATTGCGGATCCGCCCAACCGCCTCTCCTCCTGTCTTCCGACCCGCCAAAATTTGGTGATAGAATTTGACTCAAGAGCTACCGGCTGGCGATACATTCAATCGCTTCCAGCGTCATTCAGGCTGTCAGTTTCGGCGAAGGCTACGTGTATACGTCTCATCCACACCAACGTCCAAACTGGTCTTCTCTTCCGAAGTTTGATGAAAGGATTTTACATGTGTGCAAGATGATATGCGTGCGTTCGCAAACGGAACCTGGGATGATGGTCTCATTCGATGAACTTTTGGGAAGTTAAGTCCCAATGCTAAATCCGAAGGAAAAATGCCCCTGTACTGAAACGCCCCAGCGGAGATTCGAACCAGCGACCCCAGGATAACCAGTTTCACGAGTCCGTCGCTCAGCCACCTACGTTATTCCTGCCTCTTGAGCCAAGGTCGGTTACAATAGTGATAATAGTGACGATGATGAAAACACTATTATCACTATTATTGCTCTTGTTACCATTATTATCATTGTCATCATTATTATTTCAACTCCCACAATTCCGCTTTTCAACGGCCTCGTTTTCATCCAACACTCATTTTGCGCCAAATATGAGAAGACATGTGGTTGTTCGTTCTTTGTTTTCATGGTCCTAAATGTTGTTTGTTTTTGCCTGAAAAAAAAAACCCAGAGATCGAAATGCATTGTGTTTTGTCCAGTAATCTGTTTGTCTGTATCATCTGGTGAAAGTAATACCCTCTCTTTTCAAATTTGTTTCATTTCCAGCCCTCGGTCACATCGTTTTGAAACTCTCTTCAAGTTATGATACGGTATATTTGCAATGCTGTTTTTTTTGTTGTTGTTTTTTCTTTCAGAATTATCATCTTAAGAAGTGTCCAGACAAGAATTCTCTTCCTCCCTATTTTTTTTTCGAAAGGAAGATTAGTTTAAAAAGCTTCCCCCCTATTTTTTTCCAAAGGAAGATTATTTTGAAAAGTGTCCGGACAAGGATTCCTTTCCTCCCCAGCACTGACGCAGACACTCACTGTCTTTTCTGTATTCGCGGAAACTGCCGTGATGGCCGACTGTTGTTTCGGCGTTGTCTTTTAAACAGGTCATTATTTGTTGAGAGTGGAGAGAGAGAGAGAGAGAGAGAGAGAGAGAGAGAGAGAGAGAGAGAGAGAGAGAGAGAGAGAGAGAGAGGGAGAGAGAGAGAGAGAGAGAGAGAGAGAGAGAGAGAGAGAGAGAGAGAGAGAGAGAACTCAGAACTAAGAAATCTTTATTCGATCAAGGATGGAGATTTTAGGCAGAGCCTATTCTTCCAATCTGTCCTTGCTAAACTAGAGAGAGAGAGAGAGAGAGAGAGAGAGAGAGAGAGAGAGAGAGAGAGAATTCAGAGAAACCTTTATTCGATCAAGGATTAAGATTTTAGGCGGAGCCTATTCTTCTTCCAGTCTGTCATTGCTAAGCTAGAGAGAGAGAGAGAGAGAGAGAGAGAGAGAGAAGAGAGAGAGAGAGAGAAGAGAGAGAGAGAGAGAGAGAGAGAGAGAGAGAGAGAGAGGATACCCATCACTGGCGGGGTCAGGAGTGACAGACAGACAGATAAATGGAAAAACAGACAGCAGACAGAAGACACACAGAAGGAGAGGGGAGATAAGGAAAGATGGCTGGGATGGGGTCTTGACACTGTCTACCATTCTGTCACACTGTGATCCTATCTGTCTCTCTGTGCCAGACACACAAGGGCACTGTCTACCATTCTGTCACACTGTGATGCTATCTGTCTCTCTGTGCCAGACACACAAGGGCAGACAGGCCCTGTTGTGACAGCTCGCCTTCAGGGGGAAGAAAAGAAAAAGTTCCAGACAGAGGCCGACCGCCACATCTGTCCCGCACAGAATTGTGGCTGCGGGTTGCAAAGATTATTCCATGATGATCAAGATGTATACAGACAAGAGGACAGCGTTGTCTGAATTTTCTTCGCAGCTTGATGTTCACAGACACACACACACACACACACACCACACACACACACACACACACACACACACACACACACACACACACACACCACACACACACACAAAACACTATTATTGCAGTTTTTTGTGTGTTTTTTTTGTTTGTTTTTTATGAACGAGGTTCTAGGCCTCTAAAATAAAAGGGAGATAATC
>CM031598.1:60830936-60840936 GCA_018398815.1 Conus ventricosus | reverse complement strand
GGGAAGAGAGGACTGTCTGTGAGTGATGGATTCAAAGCCGCACAAAACAGTAGGTTCTATGAGGCTGATTTCCAAGTGATAGACCTAATCTGTTCTGCTCCCCATATATGTGGGTTTAATCTCCTCCTCCTACTATTTTCCGTCGTCCTCCTCCCCTTCCTCCTCCTGCTCTTCCTCCTCCTGCTCCTCCTCCTCCTCCTTCTTCTTCGTCTTTTTCTTCTTCTCTTACTCCTGCTCCTGTCTCTCCTCCTCTTCATTCTCCTCCTCCTCCTCCTCTCTTTTTCTTCAGATCTTGTCTGTTCAGTATTTATCCCTATTTTAATCCACTTTCTGCTCTAAAATGTTTCTTTCCTATTACATTTTTTTAAAGATTTTATGTTCAGGGATTTGTCTAATTCTGGGCATTTCACCACGGAAAGGTATTTAGGCTTAATGCGGCCAAATATATGTCTTCACAGTTTGTGATAAATAATTGATGTTTTTTCAGTACTTTTGTGAACACAAATATATTGCATACGCACTTTACGTTTTACGTATGTGTTGCCATGTCAGTTCCTTTCTTTTCTATTTTGTTTTTAGAGTCCGTAGTTCTTTCGATGGCGTTAACAAATAAATCTGGAATCTGAAGTTTAAAGTCGTGTCTTATTTCGCAGTATAGCTATTTTCTTCCCATCGAGGGACGCATGGAGAATTGCGTAGCACTAACTGGTGTATGTTTTAGTATCTTTCAATTTCTGGTCTTGTCTTGTGTTGAAATTGTTGTTTTTGCCTCAACAGACATTAGCGCTGGCGCTCGTGGTCAGATTAGGAAGAGGCTTTTTTTTTTCTTTTTATGCTTTAAAGACTGTCGCTCTGGCACTGTTGGACGGGCATTGGAGTGAGTTCCCTCTTTAAAACAGACTGTGGTCCTGGCACTTTTCGACTCACTGAAAAGTTGTTTACAGTTTGGAATAAGAAAGTAAAGATAATAGGATGTGGTGGTAACACATAAACTAGAAATGTTCAGTCGATGACCATACTGCGGTAGACGATCACAATGGCTTCTCCTATCGGAAAACATGAGAATGAGAATGCGGACCGTTTCTTGACGTTCGACAACATCCGAATGGAATAAAACACAGTATGCGTTTTACTATGTTGCCCGTAGCAGAAACGCGCAATGATGGTATAATTTTAAAAAACCCAAGTGTACAATTGCTTAATATCAAAAAAACAGTTCACACACCCGCGCACACATACACACACACACACACACACACACACACACGCGCGCGCACAAGCACGCACGCACGCACGCACGCACACACACACACACACACTCACACACACACACACGCACGCACGCACACGCACGCACGCACACACACACACACACACACACACACACACACACACACACACACACACACACACACACACACACGCACGCACGCACGCACGCACGCACGCACGCACGCACGCGCGCGCGCGCACATACTTGCGAAATACACTTCAGCTGGAAAAAAAAGACGAGAGGGAAACAAGCAAATTAACTTCCAAACCTGATAGCCCTGTACACCCGCACACAGCACTGCAAAATTAGAAAGGATGGTGTGGGTGAAGCTGACAGAATGAGAACGAGGACAGCGGACAATGAGGTCCAACATTGTACACCAACGATGTTCTAGCTCAGACCTAACGGACATAGGTTTACACGACTTCTAAAATCTCCCTAAACTTAAATGTCCCTAAACTTAACTCGTCTAGGGAGTTTGTTGTTAACTGAATCTCATCCAAATACGTGAGACATTCTGGAATCTATAATTTGTCTGTCACCTGATAGACTGGACGCACGGATGAAGCGGAGGTTATGTAGTCAATTGAGTAGGCGTCTTTTTGTTTGTTTGTTTTTTTTCACGCCTAATCGTTTAATGCCATATTGTGAGCACCTGCCTTCCCTACTCTTACCTCTCTGTCTCCCCGTCTCCCTCCCCGGATGCCCAACAAGTGTCTTCTCTTTCATGCGAACAAATATCACTGCTACATCTGGATCAGTTACGGTTTAGACAAACTCCTTCGTCTCACACAGAACAAAGCGAATGGCCTTTTGAACATGAATCACACTCTTGAAAGTTTTTCTTCTTTTTTTTTTCAATGTAGCTCGGGCCATTGACAAAATTGAGCTTGATATCACGCTTTCTTTCCAGAGCGCATTAAAAAGTATCTTTCGACGCATGCGCATCTGTCTATATTTCACACACACACACACACACAAAATCCCTGTTCCACAGGGTTGTTAGTGTGTCTGTTGCCGTTCATCCAGTGTTGCACAGGGTTGTTAGTGTGTCTGTTGCCGTTCATCCAGTGTTGCACAGGGTTGTTAGTGTGTCTGTTGCCGTTCATCCAGTGTTCCACAGGGTTGTTAGTGTGTCTGTTGCCGTTCTAATTTTGCATCAGTGGTGCACCAATCACCATGAAACATTTTCAGATGAAATTATAATTCAAACACAATTATTTCTGACAAACAGTAGATTCGTCTTACTTGGTCAGCCTTGTTAGCTGGACACAATTCAATTCATGGCTGTACATCCTTAGAAAGATGAGTTCATCATTAGGTAAAAGGGAAATACTTCCTGATGTTGAGGTTTTTGATGAAAAAAAATGGTCTTCTTCCCAGTAACTTACTGCCTATCAGTTCCATCTCGAATTTCGTTTTTCAAAATCCTTTTTTTTTTATTACGTGATGACTACTATTGTGAGGCAAACACTGAAAACTTTTGCAAATATTTATCAGCACTTCAAATTGCTGAAGACTTTGCTAACCACAGTCCAAGGAATGACAATCCATTACAATCTATCTTGGTCAGTACATCTTCAGAATCTGTTGTCCAGAAACATTACAATGAAAACAATACCAACTCAGAGAAATGAGAACCTCTTTTGTTCCTATGCAGTCAGTCATTAGCCTTATACTGATAATGCCTACACACTTGAAGATTATGTCAGCCACAATATGATTCCTCCACTGATTATGATTCACAGGAGAGCTATCAAAGGTATCTACTAGTATTCCTTAAACATTATCATTGATCGATTTTGATTACAAGCAAAGAGGCATCCTTCCTCGTACGTCAAAACTATTGTCTAAACTTAAGGCGCAAGATGTGTCAAGGCAACGCTTCTTCGTTTCAATGAATTTGTTGACCCGAACAACACTCTTAAAACACAAATCTTCCTTTCACATCGGTTGTATGCGATTCAAGTCTAGCACAGTCTGAAGGTGGTAAATGAAATCATATCCCTCAGGATGCAAAGAAAGGGCAAAAAAAAAAACCCGAATGATTCTTTCAGACAAATTGAACTGGTGTTTTCTATCCAATTTTATATAACTTTCAAATCCGACGCTACTTTCTTGCAAGCTATTTTGTTTTGTTAAGATGCAGTGCATTGGATGCGTAATTTGCTCTCTCTCTCTCTCTCTCTCTCTCTCTCTCTCTCTCTCTCTCCTCTCTCTCTCTCTCTCTCTCTCTCTCTCTCATACGTGCGTTATTGCAAAATAAAGTATAACATTGCAGCAGTCTCCATGCAAAGTGTAGCAATGCAGTAACCTGCAAAAAATGTTAACTTGTTACAACTGTAACATTTATCCTCAGGGATGTTCGAACAATGCAACAATCTTCACATTTTTCGCACGTACTGCTGCGTTCAGCAGCTTTTCTCAACAACAACAAAAAAAAAGAACTGAATCGGTCTGAATACTGAAAATCAAACCTTAAAGAGTTGATAGATGATGAATCATATCGTTTCCAGCATGTCCTCACAAACATTCAAATGTACTTTTGATATCTCTCTCAAAATGTTTGCTTTCTACCTGGACACATTTAGGATCATATTGACTTTGTTAAATTCATCTTAAAGCAAGGCTTCCGGCATACACGGTCACCAATATTTACTTAGTTACTAAACCTTTCGCCTCCAGTCACTCTACGCTTGGAGTTTAAGGAGCCCTCTTACTCTCGACATCCACTCGATTTATTAACAGAAAGAAGCCGTCTTTTAGAGGGAAATTATCTGACAGGTTTTTTTGGGGGGGAAAGCTCCAAAGCTGCAGGACGGCCCTATATTTTACCCTGCCAGTCCGTAAAAAAATGTACATTTCGGCTACTCAAGTCTGAGTATATTCGTGATCCGTGTGCGAAAAATGAGAGTGAAAAGAAAGACAAACAGAAAGTAAACAATTGCAAAAATGTTGTTTTTTTTATTTTATAAACGATAGCAAAATTCCAGTCTGACGGAGGCATGATCTTAAGAGACAGGACATGAGGCGGAATGTAATCAATGGATTATCAGCGTTGACTCTTTAACATGAGGCGGAATGTAATCAATGGATTATCAGCGTTGACTCTTTAACATGAGGCGGAATGTAATCAATGGATTATCAGCGTTGACTCTTTAACATGAGGCGGAATGTACTCAATGGATTATCAGCGTTGACTCTTTAACATGAGGCGGAATGTAATCAATGGATTATCAGCGTTGACTCTTTAACATGAGGCGGAATGTACTCAATGGATTATCAGCGTTGACTCTTTAACATGAGGCGGAATGTAATCAATGGATTATCAGCGTTGACTCTTTAACATGAGGCGGAATGTAATCAATGGATTATCAGCGTTGACTCTTTAACATGAGGCGGAATGTAATCAATGGATTATCAGCGTTGACTCTTTAACATGAGGCGGAATGTAATCAATGGATTATCAGCGTTGACTCTTTAACATGAGGCGGAATGTAATCAATGGATTATCAGCGTTGACTCTTTAACATGAGGCGGAATGTAATCAATGGATTATCAGCGTTGACTCTTTAACATGAGGCGGAATGTAATCAATGGATTATCAGCGTTGACTCTTTAACATGAGGCGGAATGTAATCAATGGATTATCAGCGTTGACTCTTTAACATGAGGCGGAATGTAATCAATGGATTATCAGCGTTGACTCTTTAACATGAGGCGGAATGTAATCAATGGATTATCAGCGTTGACTCTTTAACATGAGGCGGAATGTAATCAATGGATTATCAGCGTTGACTCTTTAACATGAGGCGGAATGTAATCAATGGATTATCAGCGTTGACTCTTTAACATGAGGCGAATGTAATCAATGGATTATCAGCGTTGACTCTTTTTTTCTTTCAGTATCACCCTTGTCCCCCGTTCTTACTTCCCACCCTCTCTTGCCCTCCAGTCGCCGAATATCTCTGTGGATCTGCAAGAAGACTAAGTCAGGAAGAACTCTCCGTTCTGGAGGAGCAAAGTCGCTTGAGTCACGTCCCTGTGTTCACTCAGAAGCATTGATTTCTTACTGGTATTGAGCAGGAGAAGCAACTGGTCATCTCACGTCTGTTGTGACTGGGAAGATGCTGACCAGTTGTTTTCTTGAATTTGAGGTGGTCCTGTTGGTAAAGAAAACACAAATGATAGTGGTGAGGGGGGCAGGGGTGGAGGGGTGTCTTTCAGTGTCCTCTTCTCTTTCTGTGGACAAGGCTGTTTTGGGTTGGGTTTTTTTTTAAGTCTCTGTCTCTCTTTTTGTCTGTGTCCACATCTCTCTCTCTCTCTCTCTCTCTCTCTCTCTCTCTCTCTCTCTCTCTCTCTCTCTCTCTCTCTCTCTGCTTCTTCTTTTCTTCCACAGTGTATATCAAAGCAAAATAACGAGCAAAACAAGAGCTAAATATTGACTTCAGAAAATAGAACATTCCCGCTGTATTTTCAAGCCTTTACTGTCTTTATTCAGTAAGTTCAATAAAACAGCAAATTACGTGACTTTTTTTCTCGAGACTGCTTTTAAAACATAAAATGTGTGACTTTTCATAATTAGAATTATCAGCGATGGACAGCTAAGTACAACGGTGATGTGTTAATACGCACGTTTCGCACATCTCCCTTCATGACAAGGAACACGTTCATAGTAACTGAAGGAGAAGATTTCAGTTTTTTTAATGTGACTAGTACGCTTAGAACAGTCAGGTTTTGATCACACAAAAAATGATACTATTAGAAAAAACAGTATATTATCAAGCCTGGTTCATTCCTCCAAAACAAAAACACCCCTGGAGATCAAATGTTGGCAGTGGAGCTCCTTGCATAATCACAGAACGTGTAGCATCATTGTAGTAGGTCATGCCACCTTCACTCTTCCTTGCAGGTTGTGGGAGGAATCTGCACTACAGATGTTTTAACGAAATAAACCTGCCCTTTGACTGACATTCACGTTAGAAGCCAGCGCGAAATTCAGTGAACGTCTTTAGTGACTGTGGAAATTCATTCCAAGGCACGTGCCCCTGACACTGATTAAGTGGGACGACCATGAGTAGAGCAACAGTGGAGAATGGTAACACATATCCACGCCGAGCAAGCTGAAAACGGGAAGCACGTGCACAGATGACCCACTTCCCCTCCCAGTCGCGCACGCGTGCTGACAAAGCTTCGTCTCCCCCTGGGATTGGTTATGGAACGGTAGTTTGATTGTCCAGCAAGGTGTCTGTATCTATCGGGCCTGGAAACGTCTGGATATGTTATGAAAGTAAGCATTGAAACCACCCCTGTCATTCAGTCCCAGACCAGAAGGGACATGTATAGTGTCATCGTCATTTTCCTCATCCTCATCGATCTACACACAAGCAATGTCTCGATTCTGTGGCCATTCATGCCCTGCTCTCATGGTGACCTCAGTTTCGATTTTCTCTCCGTGTCTATGCCCTTGGTGAGGTTTTGTCGGGGTCACCAATATCTGCGAATTCATGGCGACTGTCGTCGGATGGACATGGTGCCACGCCCTCATCTAGAGAGAGAGAAAGAGCTCACTCACACTGACTCCATGACTAAGCGCAAGACTGTCTTCAACAGGGGGCTTAGTAGGTGGTGTCCTGCATATGTTGGATTAGTAGTATCGGCACCAATAAGCACCATGTAAACTGGCCCTGCTGCAGTGCAGTGTTCCTCTGGTGCGGTGTGTCATGATGATATGACATTAATCACTCCCGATGAATTGCCCGTGGCGGGGCTGCAGTAAGACTAGGCAAAGTGTGGCATGGATGGGGAGCTGGATGGAGCGGCGTAGGTATGGTGCCACTGAGGTAGTACGGACAGCGCCCCCCCCCCCCCCCCATCTTGCCCCCCCCCCCCCCCCCCCCCCCCCTCCTCCTAAAAAGACCAGCAAGCTCAGAATAGTTCATATTTTGTATTCAATGAATCATTGTATTAAATCAGCAAACCTTCAGTCCCCCCCTCCCACCCCCCCCCTTTACTTTCTCCTCTCCCCCGCCTGAATTGCTCTACATGTTTTAACAACACCATCGTGAGCATCTCTTGTGGAAGCAGATGTTTTTACAAATAGACATTGCCCTGTGACAGATTTCCGCGTTACGATTAAAGCCTGCAATTCAATGAAGATCTTCTTTTGATTAAGCTCAATTCAATGAAATCTCTTGATAAAAGTAATTCCTAGGCACGTCCCACCGACACTGAATCAAGGGGACAACCACGGCTAGATCGGCAATGGAGAGGATACAAATGTCCTTATGCCAGGGCAACTGCAATATCATGGGAAGCACGCGCACGTCCTATCCCAGTCGCGCATGCGTGCTGACAAAGCAGTGGCTCACTGGGACTGGCAATGCAAATGGCCTGAATCATGTAACGTGGTAATGATAGATTATGGGACAGCTTCCTGACTTTGTACACTTTATGGCTGCGTTGTTCAAATTGTTGAGAACAAATATAGGATTTACTTCCACTTTCTACTAAATCACCCTCACCACTGCCATTTATCCCTCCCACCCCACCTCCACCCAGTACACACACACACACACACACACACACACACACACACACACACACACACACACACACACACACACACACACACACCGTGCTTAAACACACCTTGACACTCAATGGCCATTGCTTACTCTTCTTGCCGTCACAAATGCTTATCCCTACAATGTTTCATGTGTTCCCGAACTGAACAAGCTTGTTCTCATTTGGGATTAGTAGGTCTGACATTGATGAATAAAATGATCTCCACAATTCAAAGTAAATGCTTCTCGTGGGATTTCATTTGGGTTTAATAAACCTGACACTGAGTCCAGAAATGATCTCTACACTTCAAAGTAAATAGCTTCTTGTGCTGACGTACCTGCATTCAGAAACAACAAAGACTTACACTCCGATATCTGTAAACATTTAGCACGAAATTCAAAGACAAATATCACTTTGAACAGTGATCACAGTGTCAAACTTCAATGGAATGGTCGCTGATCTCAAACGAATGTTCACGTGCTCAATAAGCAGCAGCATGCTTTGGGAGGGAAGAAATCCAACAATCACTTCCGCTTCCTGTCCAGCATCTGCTGCGTACCTTCACAGCTTCATCATTCTCTTGGATAGGCTGTGGAGATGACCTGTCTTATTCAGCAACGGTATATAGATACTACCTATAGCTCACCAATGTTCTCCTTCCCTGAGCTGCAGCACTCGCATTATCTGGAGTAGATGGAGAGAGGGTTTATTTACTACTACTCCATTCCTCACCCTACATCACAACACTCTTTATCAATGTTGTTCTGCCCTCTTTCCATTTCCAAAGCCTTTCTCATTTTTGTACTCCCAGTTATTATAGAACAGGGAGTACTTTACAATGGGAACGAAGACATGCTGTCTGTGTGTCTGTCTGTGTGTCCGTCTGTCTGTGTGTCTGTCCGTGGTCAAAATGTGTTCCACTCGCTCCAGACAAAACTTCTGGGCCGATCTTTCTGAAAATTTGTAGGTATGTTCATTATGGGTCACGAATAATGCCAGATGTTTTATTTCACCAGAATAGCCGTTACTAAGGGCTATAACGGCCCGAAACGGTTTTTCTTCTTTATGGAATGTCTCAGTAACGAAATACATTATGATGCATGTTTGATTGTGACGTGTTTTATTTGACAACTTTCTCTGAAAGTCCTGTATTTGACGGCTTTTAGAATAGCTTTTGATCTAATAATTGACTGGTTAGATCATGGGTATTTTCATGGTAAACATGCTCTTGACATGTACACGCGTATTCAAGATAAACTGGGAGTACGTTTATATGCTTTGCATCTTGTTTGGTTTTGTTTGGTTCCCTGTAGGCGGCATTGTTCTTCAATTGATATTTATGGCTTGACACTACCGGAGAAACTTATCTCCACTAGACAACTTCAATAAAGTTGTGTACAGACAGTTAATGAAAAGATATATTCTCAATAAAGGGGGGGGGGGGGGTAAACACAGAGCTAGAGGATAGAATAAAGAAAGAAGAAGGAAGGAAGAAAGAGGGAAAGAAAAGAATGAAGGTGAATGAGAATGAAGGTGAGACAGGGAGGAGAAAGGAAAAATAGAGGAAGAAAGGAAAAAAGAAGAATGAAAGTTTTACAAGATTTCACTTGGAGTGCATGTGCGCGCGCGCTGGTGTGCTGCACGTGTGTGTGTGTGTGTGTGTGTGGTGTGTGTGTGTGTGTGTGTGTGTGTGTGTGTTGTGTGCGTGCGTGCGTGCGTGCGTGCGTGCGTCGTGCGCGCGCGCTCGCGCGCGTGTGTGTGTGTGGTAGTGCGCATGGTGTTGTTGTGTGTGTGTGTGTGTGTGTGTGTGTGTGTGTGTGTGTGTGTGTGTGTGTATAGTGTGTGTGTGTGTATAGTGTACGTGCGTGGGTGTGTGCGTGCGTGTGTGGGTGTTGTGTGTGGGGTGTGTGTGTGCTGTGTGTGTGTGTGGTGTGTGTTGTGTGTGTGTGGGTGGTGTGTGTGTGTGTGTGTGTGTGTGTGTGTGTGTGTATGCCTGTGTGAATACGAGAGTGCGCGTGCATTCGGGCGCATGCATGCATGTGTGTGTGTGTGTGTGTGTGTGTGTGTGTGTGTGTGTGTGTGTGTGTGTGTGTGTGTGTGTGTGTGTGTGTGTGTGTGCGTGCGTGTGTGTGTGTGTGTGTTCATATATGTCCCTGTCTT
>CM031598.1:60800936-60825936 GCA_018398815.1 Conus ventricosus | reverse complement strand
ATATGTGTTACCGATTCACATAAAAACTCCATAAGCTCGTCCTTGATCTGTATTCCGTCTTTATTCCAGATTTGTTCAGACTGGTTTGGTGGGTTGTTGTTTTTTGCGCAGTGATACTTGACGGACTGAGTAACAAATAGACGTGTGTGTGAATTAAATGTAGCCATGGCAGATGTAAAAATGAAATAACGAAACGTCAAAGTGACAGTGAACTCAGTTCGGGGGGCACTCACAGAAACGTGTATAACCTTTTTCCTGTGGTTCCTGCCCGCTGAGAAAGCCTCATGTTTCTCTGGGACAGCCTTAAAAGGATCTGTCACAAGCGAGTTTGGTGATCACAGATTCTGGCAACATGTTCTTTACCTTCGACATTACCGAGCTGTAGTGATCAGTCTGCTGTGAACACGTGAAGGATTCACTTCTACTTTCTGGCACCTCACCATCGCTTCCTCCCCCCTCCCCTCATCCCCATCACACACACACACACACACACACACACACACACACACACATATATATATATATATATATATATATATATATATATATATTTATATATATATATATATATATATATATATATATATATATATATATATATATTATATATATATATATAGATAGATGAAAATAATTAAAAAGCCTAAAATGACTTTAAAAGTGCTCGACCCCTTGGGGAGCAACATTTGTTAAATAATATTAAAAAGGAAGGTTAAAACTCTACAAATTTGTTTCGAGCGTGTTGCCCACTAAACAATAAATGTCTTCACAACAACATTGTATACCAGGCTACTGTAACATCAGAAAATGAAAAAGAAACATACATAGGGATCACTGAAAACCACTTCAAAACCAGATATGCAAACCATAAACAGTCATTTAATAAAGAAAAATATAAAAACCAAACAGAACTGAGCAAATATATCTGGAAACTTAAAGACGCAAAAACAAGCTACAATATATCCTAAAAAGAGCATCACCATACAGCAATGTTTCAAAAAGGTGCAACCTATGTTTAACTGAAAAATGGTTAATACTATGCAAACCACACTTAGCAACTTTAAACACCAAAACAGAAATAGTAAACAACTGCAGGCATAAATGGAAATCGTTGTTAGTGAACACACCCAAAATAAAAACCTGAAAGCCCCCCAAAAAACACGTGCAGCCAACCCGCACGTGCAAACAACCGCAAAACGGGAGCCCACACGCTATATAACATCGGCGGTGGGCGGGCCAGAGACATCCTGATGACAGCGCAACACGCTCGAAACAAATTTGTAGAGTTTTAACCTTCCTTTTTAATATTATTTAACATATATATATATATATATATGATGTACAATGTAATGTTAATTACAATATTTATTTAACTTTTGTACAATCGTTTTGATAGCATTATGATCCTTTAAATGTGTTCATTACTTCAATAATGTATTGATAAATGATTTTGTTTGTTGGTTTTTTCAATGATTAGTTTTGTGAGGGCAGGATGAAAAAAAAAGCTGTAAAGCTTAATCTTTAACCCTCAATACAGATAATTTTGACTTGAATTGACTTGACTTCACACACACACACACACACACACACACACACACACACACACACACACACACACAGAGTGATTCAAAGATTTTAATCCTGCGACCCCTTTGGGGGCATGGAGGACTTGAAACAAATCAAACAAATAGAAATGAAACAAATCAAAACATCAAAATGTTCCATATACTTAACATACTGAATGTAATGTTACACAACTTTACTAAGTTCAAAAAACTTCGCTAAGTTTAGCAACACTTTCTTACTACCACAAAGCAAACGACAATAGTTAAATACGGACTTTGTATATGTAAATTTTCTAGGTATAAAACTGATTTCTAATGTCGTTATATTTGTTACATTTTCATTACAAAATGAAATTCATCACCAAGGTCATTCTGGTCACAGTCCCGACAGAATCGTTCATCGTGAGGTATTCCAAATTGTCTGCCAATTTCTATCATGAGTTTATGATTGCCACAGCGAAACCAAATCAGTGGGTATATATAAAACATCGGGTAACATTTCAGTATATTTTTCACGGCGAAACTCTGTTTTAAAATTTCTGTAAAATAAACACTTATTACTAGATTTTAAAGCATCATTCCATGCACGTTTGTAAATGTCTTCTAATGAATTACGAACATTTCTACAGAGACTGTGAACAGACGAAAACTTTTGTGTCTCCCACACACAGTCGAATCCTGTTTCTATTAGGACATCCCGTATACACATCAACCACCTGGATGTAAAACCCTGATTTCTGTATAAATTATATAATACCTGATACAATCTAGATGATTATTTATTTGTTTGTGGAGAAAGTAAGAATGACCAGAATTTTATCATTCGTGCATGTACTTGAACTGACACAGGATTACATTCCTAGTTCTCCATATATCAATTCTTTTTTGTATGAACGATTTAAATGAAAAAAGATGCTTAAAGAAGTTAAGCTGAAAATTTCCATTAGCTTTAAATCACTATATCCCCAAATTTCACAGCCATATAAAAGCACAGGTAGTACCATTGACTGGTATAAGTCCAGTGCAATGTTTATAGGCAAATCTTGAAATCTTGCCATCTTTAATAAAGAAAATATTGCACATTGCGCTTGGTCATACAAATGCTTCTTACATTTATAAAGATTTCCGGTTCTGCTAAAGATTATGCCTAAATATTTGAAAGTGTGTACTATTTCTATACACTGGTTTTTGAATTCTAGTTTTTTCCTTGGGTTATTGCGTCCATTAAAGACTACCCTTTGTTTTTGCTACATTAACATTAAGTTTCCATGTACTACAATACTCGCTTAATACATCAAGAGCATGCTGTAAACCGCAAAAAGATCTGCGATAATAACAATATCTCATCAACATACAAAAGTAAAAGTAAACTAATGTAACTTAATAAATCTGAGTCGGGAAGATTTAAATCAATATTTAAGAAAGCACAGTTACAATCTGTGAGATTAGTTCAAGATCATTCAAATACAAAGAAAATAGCAAAGGTGAAAGATTTTCACCTTGACGAACACCTCTAAAACTGCCAAAATATTCAGATTGAATTCCATTTATAAATATACAAGATTTTATCTGCTGATACATATTCGTGATTACTTGCAAAGTCTTTCCATTTACACCTTCTTTGATAAGCTTTTACCATAATCCCTGCCTCCAAACTGAATCGAACGCTTTTGTGAAATCAACAAAAACACAAAACAATTGCTTTTTACGACTATTGAAAATATCAATTAAGCTTTTTAAAAACTATATGATCTGTCGTAGATATGACTTCGTCGAAAACCAGCTTGATTTCCGAAAGTGTGTTGTTATTTTCGATAAAATTTGTCAAACGATTATTCAAAATTGTTGTGAACAGTTTTCCAACACAACTCAAAAGTGTTATACCTCTATAATTGTTACAGTCCAATTTACTACCTTTTCCTTTGTATATTGGCAGAATAAGTCCAGTCAACCATTCTTCTGGTATGGTCCCTGTATCAAGAACTTTATTGAAAAGTTTACAATAACCTGTTTTGAGAACTGGGATGCTTTGTTTTATATATTCATTTCGTATTTTATCTATCCCACAAGCCTTTCCATTCTTAAGTTGCTGTACAGCTTTTTCAACGTCTTCGTCACTTATTGGTGCATTTAGAAATTCAAGATCATATTGCAAGTCACAGTCAATATCACTTTCATTCTCAACACTATCTGGTTGTACATTCAATGATTTAAAATGTAAGAAAAGATCATCCATACTAACAGGGCATTCATTTCTCTTTTTGATTTTAATGTTTTCCCAATATTCTCTTGGTCTATTAGCTTTTAGATTACGAATCTTCTTATGCCGTGTTTTGTGTAAACTCTATACGATTTTCTGAGAACTTTTTTGTATTCTTTACTGCTAATTTCAACCTCTCTACGGTTGGGTCTAGAATCATTTAATTTAGTTCTATGTCTGGCTGTAAAATACTGTTTTCTATGTTCCCTGCATGTGGCATCAAACCACGGCTGATTTTCGTGGCTTTTGTCTGACTTTTGCTTTGTACCTTTTGACACATTTTTTACTTCTCCTAGAGTGTCTTTAGCTGTTTCTAACAGAATTTGTGATAACAATGTATAGGCATCGGCAACAGAAGCGTTTTTCATTGTCAAGTATATGTTTAATTCCTCTATGTTTTTAGTAAGTAAGTTTTCTTTAAACATCTCACCTTTAGATGGATCCCACTGCTTAATTAATGTTTGTATAAAACAAAGGTCTTCCTGCTTCTGAACATCTTACACTTCTATTATTTTCATTGGAGTTTGAACTTTGATTGTTTGATCTTCTCCACGAAATGCTGAGAGATAAAAGAATTGGATTGTGAACATCTGAAAGCATGGCGTCAAAGGGATCAACACTACGTCAGCAATATGTGTGAACAAATATGGTGAATCCAACATATAATCAATCACAGTACATCCACTACTAGTGCATCGACCAATACCTGCGTCTCTGCCAACTCTCCCATTAAACATAAACAAATTCTGTGATTTGCAAAAATCAGTAAGTCGATAACCATAGTTATTAGGTCGGCGTACATCCTGTGAACATCTCGCAATAGGGATATCAAAATCTTCAATACACAAGTGAAAACCATCAGCAATAATGTCATTGATATTTGTATCAAGCTTCAGAAAATCAGGCAAACATTTAGTATAAGTATTAAAATCTCCCATAAGAAGTACATGGCAGTTGAATCATGACGTGTAAGACTAGATTCCAAATCATCAAAACAGTTCACTGAACCATAAGCAGTTCCCTCTGGAGGAATAAAAACTGAACCGACGAGCAGATCTTTATCATAACCTGTCAGCAGTTTGTTGATTTTCAACCACAAAACACAGTTACTATCACCATTGGCTTCAGGTTCCAATACCTGATAAAATCTTCATATGTTTTTTTATAGGCAATGGCTATGCCACCAGATCTTTGATATGAAAAGTATTTTCGACTAAACAAAGCAATAGAGTAACAAGAGCACTAAAGCAGTCCACTAAATAGTCAGAGTCTTGTGCATCAGTTTACTTTCGGTGAATGTTAATATGTCAAACTGGGAAATATAGTTCGTAAATTCTTTAAACTGCAAGCGACTTCTTAGTCACAAACATTGAGGGACAGAAAAGACAAACTACATTTAGAACTAGAAAAACTTGAAGAACAATTCAAACTAGAAACACTGTTAAGGCTTAAATACGGATGTACATCACCACGTCCTCCAGCAGATCCCTATGGCTCACAGACAGGAGGGTGCTGCAGCCCAAGGAAACTGGAAGTCCACATCGACGCCAAACTTGAAGAGGTCGTCAGGGCTGTCCGCCATCACAACTTGCGCCCTCTCCTGACCAGGGATCTTCTTCAGCTCACACCGAAGTCTGCCATCAGGAGTCTTTTAAAACCTTGTCCACTTTGCCCGACTTCTTCACCAGTTGAAGAAGCCTGCTACGAAGGACAGTCAGGTCGTCGTTCAGATAGACCATCTTGTACTGTTCTTTCTTATGCAGCTCCTTCTTCTTCCTCATGACGTCGCCTTTCACACGTCTAGAAAGAAACTTCACAAGCACAGGCCTGCACTTGCCACTAATCTTCTTGCCGTTCCTATGAACAACAGAAATGTCCGACGCCTTCACTTCACATCCTGCCTCTTGGAACAGCGTCGCTACCTTTTGATCAAGGTTCTCCTCTTCTTCTTCAGGCAGATTGATGATCCGCACTGTTTCCCGCCTGGTGTACTGTTCCTGGCGATCAAGGGAGTAGTGCAGCTGCAGGTTTGATTTCTGCATTTGTTGCAGAATTTCCGTGTTTTTCTTGAAGACAGTGTCCATCACTCCAGTGATCACCCTCTCCAACCCTTCACAAACAAACTTTCCATTTTGTTGGCAACCACTGGAACTAAAATTTCGGCGATGCGCATCGCAATAACGTCACTGTCAACATTGACGTCATTCTGATTCTGAGGCTTTCCTTTTGGCGTTTTCTTGCTGCTGATCTTCTGCTGGCTCGGTTTCGTCGCATTCAGTCTGTGCAAAATGCTCTCCTGCACCTCGTCACACACTTCTGCTGTCGACTCCCTCACCAGCTTCTGCACGACACTGTCCAAACTAGATCTAGCATCAGCCGACATTTTCGCACGGTTCGGTTCAAAACCAAAATATCAAAAATAGAACACTCACTTGATCTAAAGTTTAAAAATGGCACAAACTGAAGTCCGGAATACTTAACTACTAGTTGACTAAATTTCAAGTTTAAAGTAAAAGAAAAACTAACAGAAAAGAAGAAAATACACAGAGCTCAAAATCTCAGCTGCCCATCAGAATGATCCGGAAGTGACACACACACACACACACACACACTCACACACACACTCGCCATTAATCATCATCGCTCGCTCTATTGGTTCCCAGAACTCTCTTCCTCTTATTATAGGCCGCTTCTTACTTAACTGAACAATTACGACTTTATTGGGGATTGCTAAACTTGACGCTGACTGAGTAACATCATATTCGCCGCTCTAACTAACTGCTTTCGTTGTTGTTTTTTTAACCTGATTGAACAATTACGTCTTTATTTGGGGCCACTAACCCTGACACAGATTGAGTGAAATAATATTCCCCTCTTTGAGCGACTGCTTTACATAGAAAAAAAAACAAACAATAAAGCTAAAAAAACGGAGCAGTCTGTTCGAAAAAGAACCACAAAACTGGATGAGAAGCATTATCTATTGACCAGTGAAAATGCACGCTAAGGTATGCACTTTTCACGTGGATAAAGGGCGACAATCACAGACGGGGAGTGGCGGAAGTCGATACAAATTTCCAGGCGCATCAGCGACAGTCAGTTTTAATTAACGTGTCAAGCACACGCAGCAACGAGTACTTTCCCCTTCTTTCGCGCATGCGTGCCTGAACAAAGGTGACATCGATCTCTGTGATTGGCTGGGGGGGGGGGGGGGGGGGGGGGGGGGGAACCGGACACTTTCATGGAAAAAAATGGTAGTCCTAAATTCTGGCATCAGGTCAGTTATGTTCACACACAGGGGCTGCAGTGTTCAAACTGCTTGGAACAGATGAAATAACCATTTACCTACTGCTCTCCCCTGGCACCACCCCAACACCCCACCTTTCTCCCTCATTCTTCACCACTGTCATCCATTCTCTCACCACCACCATTTTCCGCGTACTCACTTCCATGTGTTGACCTAACGATGGCATTTTTCTTCCTTCGGGATTAGTGATCTGACACTAATGAAGAAACTGATATCTGTACAGGAAATCGTTAATATCATCATGATCCGATGTTCGGTTTGCAAAATATATCAAATGAAGGTAGAAAAAGAAGGAAGACAGGGATGAAAGAAGGAAGGATGACAGAGGGAAATGATGGGTAAAAAAAAAAAAGAGAGAGAGATAGAAGAAACAAAAAAGAGAGACGGAAAAGAAGGAAAGTAACAAAGAAAGAAAACAGAAAGTAAAGAAAGTACGCCAAAGAAAGAGAGAAAGAAAGAAAGAAAGAATGACAGACAGAAAGAAAGAATTGAACGAAAGAAAAATGACAGAAATCTCTGTGTGTGTGTGTGTGTGTGTGTGTGTGTGTGTGTGTGTGTGTGTGTGTGTGTGTGCGTGCGTGCGCACGCGCGCTTGCGCGCTTCAGATGCATGCATGTGTGATCGACTGACTGTATACTTGTCAGTAAGTGCTCTAACAGACGTCTATAGTTAGCCGTGTCTAAAGATAGATTAGAGTCGTTGTATATACAAATGAACAGTAAAAAGAAAAACCGCAAGCAGAATTCCTCCCATTTTTCTTTACGTCTGCATGCCCAAACAAGGTATGGTTGGTGCAGGAATGTACATCGATTTATTGTCAGTATATTTGCAGACAGATTCCATCCTTTTGTTCAAAGGTTTTATTCAGCACCAGTCTATTTGGTCACCGTACATGCGTACATATGAAGAACAAAGGCATACATGTACACATGCTGCTACACCCAAAGGCGCATACATTGTGCATCAAAACATGCGCGGTCATCCCACTGATGCGTGTGCGCGCGCGCACACACGCACGCACGCACGCACGCACAACACACACACACACACACACACACACACACACACCCACACCACACACACACACACACACACACACACACACACACACACACACACACACTCACTCACTCACTACACACACACACACGACCACACACACACTCTCCCACACACTACTCCACCTCCCTCCACTCCTCACCACTCCTCTTATTAATCAGGTACAAGTACGACTAAATTAAGTGTAAAACTGAGTGCATCACAAATCTTTGCATCTAGTCTTCTGCATACTCCATCTTCTGTTTTTTTTTTATTACGATTCTCTCCCTTTCCATTATTTAATATATACAAATATCAGATTGTCAAGTGATGTATTTAGATGCAATATGAAAAATTGAGTAAGTCGTTTAGAGCATACATCTTCTGTTGATTCGAATATGTATCATTTCACAGTAATTTCGTAATGAAATGATTCAGGCCTCACTGCGTGTTGCAACACAGCTTGTATAATATATAACAGTAATTGTTAATAGGCTAGCTTCCACAGCAATGTTGAACATCAGAGATAGAGGTAGATGTAAAACCTTTAAAAGCATCTGGACACAAACTCCAAACGATGATCAGGGAATGACAACTTAAGCCAGCTTAGATCAGTTCAGGTTTCACCACACACACACACACAGAGAAACAAAATGCACACCATTACCACCTACAACCAAAATAAAGAAAAGAAATCATTTTCTGAAGATCTGAAGTTGGTACCGATTTGAATGACGCATCATACAGCATCCTTGTTTTGCAGGTCTAGCCATCAATCACACTGCCTGCAAGTTTTGGAAGGAATTAGCGTATCTGTAATTAATAGAACCAACGTTTACGTCAATTTACATAACCAGCTGGGTTTTTTTCTTTTTTGTTTTTTGTTGTTGTTTTTTACCGAAATAAACGCTGCACTATGATTGACAGCCACGCTAGTCACGAACACGCCAGAAATTCGACTTGCTGTTGACTAGGGAATATTCGATCCAGGACATATACCACAGACATTCAGAGTGACGACCACGAGTAGAGTAACAGTGCAAACTGGAACTGAACGGGCACAGAGGGAAAGCATGGATCTCTGCTGAGGTCGAACGGATCGTACATCCTCCCTTTGCACCGGATCCATGGCACGATCCACATTGAAATTCCACAAGTTCGTCCCTCGTCCACATTTCATCTTTAGTCCAAGGTTGTTCACCAACTAGTTCAGTAGTTTTTGCGCATTTTTGCTGATACACAGACTAACAAAAACAAATGTAATGTAAAAAGTGTAATATCTTTGGCAGAGCTAAGAAAATGTCCATGCGTCGGGAAAGGGGAGGGGGCACTCGCACAGACGGGTACTACCCCTTTCTGTCGCGCCTATCCACTGACAAAAACTCGTGCTTACCCCGGACAGCCATCAAAATGGCCTGTCGCATGCAGTGTGGTGATAATAGATGCTCGGAGACGGTTCCTCACTTTCGACATTATAGGGTTACAGCGGTCAGATTTCTCAGAACAGAGAAAAGATTAACGTCCATTTTCTACCGTCTCAACATCCCTCCGAACCCCAACGCACATATATATATATATATATATATATATATAGAATGCTGAACAATTAAGTAGTGGGGGAAAACAAGTGCAGGTTAACAATTCTTCAGTCGTTATAGTAATGACTTGGAAAAAGATTTGAACTTTAAAAAAAAATAAATAAATTTTTGATGATGAAGAAAATGGGGGGAATATATTTTAAATATGAGAAGCCCTTCACTAGCTGCCTGAGGGAATCATCGTAATCCTTCTTAAAAGCACATTCATTTGTATTGCCTGCTCGTAGGCCTTTCGTCCACTGGATCGGACTCATCAGGGAAACACGGCTGATTGTGTCAGTGCTCTTGGTGTCAAATAGCGACACACCACAGTCCATAATTCTATGGTGTTCTCACCACCAAGGGTTCAAAAAGAATCCAACAGCACCCTCAAAGCAGCCAGCGAAGGGTAGTAAATGGAACAAAACACAAGTGTGGAGATGAAAAAAGTTGCTGAAAAACTAAAAGCATTATTCAAACATATTAAAATACAGGGGACAATCTTTGAGCCTATGGTTGAGGATCCATTCAAGGATGCAAGGGAGATAAAAGATATGGAACAGTCTGAGTGGTCAGCTCTGCTGTTCAATAACCCAAGCATTGTGAGTGGCTAAGAATTGTACAGAACAACCTTTACTTGGATCTCCTAAGAGATGCAATCTCCCATGATTGACCAAACAATAGAATGCTGAACAATTAAGTAGTGGGGGAAAACAAGTGCAGGTTAACAATTCTTCAGTCGTTATAGTAATGACTTGGCAAAGATTTGAACTTATAAAAAAAAAAAAAAAAAAAAAAAAATTTGATGATGAAGAAAATGGGGGGAATATATTATAATATGAGAAGCCCTTCACTAGCTGCCTGAGGGAATCATCGTAATCCCTCTTAAAAGCACATTTATTTGTATTGCCTGCTCCTAGGCCTCATATATATATTATATATATATATATATATATATATATATATATATATGCATTTATACTCTACTCACACGCTCTCTCTCCATCAATCATCGTTGCTCAATATTCTTGTTGCCAAAATGCCTTCCACTTACAATGTGCCACTTGTTCCTATCTGAACAATCATGACTTCACTTTGAATGACTACACCAGACGCTGACTGAGTGAAATCATACCCACAGCTCAAAGTAACTGGTCTTCTGTCACATGACATGATTAAAACAAACAGTCAAGGCCATCACTCTCCAAGCTGAAATATAAGCACGAAATCTAACGAAAAGTATCATGAGTTGAACAGAAGAAACATATTCTAAGCTTTGTACTCCTATCGTTGATGAAGAATGAAGACCAAAGACAGAGCAGGTGGTGAATTCAAAACAAAATATTCTTCCAGGTGCTTAAGCGACAAGTCAGTTAACACGAGAACCACGTGAAGTAACGGGCTCTGTCTCTTGCTTTTGCACACGATTTGCTAAGTTACGCCATTAAATGGGATTGGCCAAACAAAATGAACCGTCCTACGAACACTTTGTAATAATGAAAATTTAGAAAGAGAGGGGTTTGTTACCGCCAAGGACATAGACAAACAAAGTACAGGACAAGACATGACCGCCAAGGACATAAACAAAGTACAGGACAAGACGGGAACCCTAGCCCTAACCCTAACCCTAACCCTAACCCTAAAGAGCCGGGGGAGTAACGATTACGGGGGAGTAATGAGCTGATCCGGGACAAGACATGTCCTTGTCGGTAACCAACTCCCTCTCTTTCTAAATTGTGCTTCATTTTCCGCCCTCAGTCACTCCGTTTGTGAAACTTGGTGATCATAGATTCTGGCAACAGGTCCACTCACAGTGTATGAAACGTGTCTGCAATGTTCATATGACTTGAACAGGTGGAGGAGGAAGGATTTACCCCCTCCCCCTCCCTCATCTCCCCAGCTACCAACTATTCTCCACTCTTCTCACTCATCCTTCAACCACGGTCATTCATTGTCTCATCACCACCGTAATCCGCGTACTCCCGTCCATGTGTTGATTGACCCGCAGAGGGCATTTTTTCCATAGAGGGCATTTTCCACAGAGGGCATTTTCCATAGAGGGAATTTTCCCACAGAGGGCATTTTCCATAGAGGGAATTTTCCATAGAGGGTATTTTCCCCACAGAGGGCATTTTTTCCATAGAGGGAATTTTCCCACAGAGGGCATTTTCCATAGAGGGCATTTCCCACAGAGGGCATTTTCCATAGAGGGCATTTTCCATAGAGGGCATTTCCCCACAGAGGGCATTTTCCATAGAGGGAATTTTCCCACAGAGGGCATTTTCCCCACAGAGGGCATTTTCCATAGAGGGAATTTTCCCACAGAGGGCATTTTCCATAGAGGGCATTTTCCCCCACAGAGGGCATTTTCCATAGAGGGCATTTTCCCCACAGAGGGCATTTTCCGTAGAGGGAATTTTCCCACAGAGGGCATTTTCCATAGAGGGCATTTTCCCACAGAGGGCATTTTCCATAGAGGGCATTTTCCCCACAGAGGCATTTTCCATACAGGGCATTTTCCCCACAGAGGGCGTTTTCCATAGGGGGAATTTTCCACAGAGGGCATTTTCCATAGAGGGAATTTTCCCACGGAGGGCATTTTCCATAGAGGGAATTTTCCCACAGAGGGCATTTTCCATAGAGGGCATTTTCCCACAGAGGGCATTTTCCCCACAGAGGGCATTTTCCTTCATTTGGGGATCAGTGACCTGACACTAATGAAGAAAACTCATCTCTGTAGGAGAACTTCAATTTCAACTCGCACCAATATTCGGTTAACAAAATATACTAGATAGAAGTAAGATAGGTAGAAGCATGGAGTCTGCAAAGGAAACCAAAAAAAAAAAGCAAGAAGGAAAGGATAGGGCGAAAACGAAATAAAGAAAAGATACTAAAGAAGAAGGAAACTAAACCAGAAAGAAAGGAAAATGGAAATAAAGAACAAAAGAATTAAATGGGAATGAAAATGCAAAGAAGGACAAAAAGCGATTCATCTCGGTGTGTGTGTGTGTGTGTGTGTGTGTGTGTGTGTGTGTGTGTGTGTGTGTGTGTGTGTGTGTTTGTGTGTGTGTGTGTGCGCGTGCGTGCGCGCGCGCGCGCGCATGTTTGTATGTGTGTGTGTGTGTGTGTGTGTGTGTGTGTGTGTGTGTGTGTGTGTGTGTGTGTGTGTATGCGTGCGTGCGTGCACGTGTGGGGTATTTGTGTGCATGCGCGTGCGTGTGTGTGTGTGTGTGTGTGTGTGTATGTGTGTGTGTGTGTGTGTGTGTGTGTGTGTGTGTGTGTGTGTGTGTGTGTGTGTGTGTGTGTGTGTGTGTGTGCACGCGCGCGCTTCAGGAACATGCATCTATGAGGAACTGACTATATGTTGGTGAGTCTATGCTGTTGCATACTTCTGTTGTTTATGTCATGTCCAAAAATAGATTGCATTCTTTGCATACGAATCAATGGTAAAAAGAGGTAATTATTATTCTTTCTATATTTGACATACGTGTTTTGGGGCATTCACTTCTTATAATTATGCCCAAACAAGGCATTGTCTGTATAGATATGTCATCGATTTACTGTCCACATATCTTTAGACACTTCCAGTGTTTTCTTCAAAGATTTTGTACAGCACCAAATTTGAATTCGTCACTGTACATAGGGAAACCTGTGAAAAACAAATGCATTTACATATGCATGGTGCCGTAAACACTCACATGTACACGCATCTCTCTCTCTCTCTCTCTCTCTCTCTCTCTCTCTCTCTCTCTCTCTCTCTCTCTCTCTCTCTCTCTCTCTCTCTCTCTCTTTCTTTCTCTCTATACCATATACTAAAACACAACAGACAAAATCAAGAGCAAAATATTCCATTCAAAACATACATACCCTGTTTCATCATGAATTTATTGAATTTCATCAGTGCTTTCATTAATGCAACAAAAAAAAAAAAAAAAAAAACCCTCAGATCATGCAGACTCTTTTCCAGACTGGAAAGCAAAAACGTTGAATGATTGGTAATTTACACCTATCTCATTTCCCGCCTTTGATCATGCTTTCTTTGAATAATAAGATTGCATTGTATGCCATATTTGAAACACTATTCCATAGCCAGTGTAGAGTTCTTTCGCCATTTTCTTTCATTTTGTTACACGCGGTAAATGTAACAGTATGAATGTGTCACCTCACTACATGTTAGCACAGTAAAAAACCCCAGACGCTCTGTATCATAGGGTAGAATACTAAAATCTGCAAGCGAATTTTCATCAATAATGAGACAAACAGACTATGCATGGTGAGTGAGCGGTCATAAACTGAAAAAAAAGAGATGAAATGTAGGGGGGGGGATAGAATGATGGAAGTGCTATCAGAAAAGAAGAAAGAAAAAAGAAAATAGGAAACTATATGAAAGAAAAAAAAAAGACCGAAAAGGGGGGAAAGTTGGAGAAAAAAAAATTGGAGGTCCCACAAAAATCGTAACTGGAATCATCAGCAATAAAACACTATATACAGCAGAAATAAGTTAATATGTGCTTTGCACGCATTGTTCTTCATGACGTTGTAACCGTTGTAACAGTAACTGAAGAAGGTGGAGTTGAAACCTTCAAACGCCGTAGGATACAAACAACCCCAAAACATGATCAGAAAATTTTAAGTTGATAGGCCATCATTATATCAGTTCAGATTTTTGATGACGAAAAACAAACACAAACGGCCACTACTATCACCACCACCACCACCACAACCGTCACCTCCACTTGAAAGGAAGAAACAATGTCTGAAGACGTCAAAATAAGAGGATAACAATTTAATTTGTCCAAAAGATGAAAACATTCATTTTCGACAGCACAGCAACCATATACCCGGACAACAAACAAACAAACACACACACACACACGCACGCACACACACACACACACACACACACACACACAACACACACACACACACACCACACACACACCACACACACACACACACACACACACACACACACAATGGAGGTGAGTTCCTGGCTTCATGAGTGATCAGACAAACATCCTGGTGTCGCAGATCTTGCCATCATGACACTGCCCTGCACATCTGACAGATATCAGGGCATCCATAATGAACAGGAGCAGCGTGTTCATCTATTACAGAACCGGATGTTTCACCAAAATAAACATCGCACCGTGTTTGACAATCCCGTATGTCACGAGCACCCCAGAAACCCAGGTTCTGTTTTCTAGGGACTAGGTGGAAGTTGGCATATACCACTGACATTCACAGCCACCAGCGCAAACAGAACAGCAGTACAAACTGGACTTGAAACGGCAGAGGGAAGGCACATAATTCTGTCGAGGTCGAAGGGATCCTATATCCGCCCTTCAAGCCGGATGCCTGGCACTGATCCACATGAAATTTTCAAAAGTTCATCCTTGGTCCACTTTCAGTATTTCTAGTAAGTTGGTTCAAATCGGTTCTAGAATTTTTTTTCCGCAACCATGCTGACAGACAGACAGACAGGCAGACAACACAACTAAACAAACAAACAAACAAACGTGTGTGGAAATGAAACCTCCGTGGCAGAGGTGAAAAGTGACTGCAAACATAATTCGGGAGGCACGGGCAGAAACGTGTAGCACAGCATGCTGTCGCGTACATGGGCAGCCAAAAGCTCGTGTTTCTCCAGGACATCCAAACACATGGCCTGTCGCATGCAATTGTGTGATAATAGATTCTAGCAAGAAGAGTTCCCTCACGTTCTCAATTACAGGGACACAGGAGTCAGACTGTTCGGAACACATGAAGGATTTACTTCTACCTTCCATTATCTGACCATCTCCATCCCTCTCCCTCTTTTCATACATACATACATAAACGCGTGTGCGCGCGCACGCACGCACACACACCTGCAAGCACGCACACACACACACACACACACACACACACACACACACACACACACACACACACACACACACCACACACACACACACACTCTCTCTCTCTCTCTCTCTCTCTCTCTCTCTCTCTCTCTCGCTCTCTCTCCTCTCTCTCTCTCTCTCTCTCTCTCTCTCTCTTACACAGATATGCAAACACACAAAAGCAAACACACTCAAATACACAGCCAGATCCATATGTGCGCACGCACGCACACGTTCACAAGCATTCTCTCTCTCTCTCTCTCTCTCTCTCTCTCTCTCTCTCTCTCTCTCTCTCTCTCTCTCTCTCTCTCTCTCTCTCAGTATTTTTTCTATAGTCTATACTGCAGTATAACTGACGAAATGAATAGCAAAATATTCGCTTCAGGTAATGCAATATTCTGAGCTTTAATCATGAATTTACTGAATTTCTTTAGTACTTTCAATACTTTCAACATTACTCTCAATAATGTACATTACTCAGGTTATGAAGACTTTTAGTTACTGCAAGCCAAAAATGTGAATCATTCGTAATTGGCATTATCAGTAATAGACAGCCATCTAGAACAGCGATATGTCAATGCGCGCTTTGCACCCATTCCTTTCTATGACTTTGTAAACACTCACACTGAGAGAAGATGGTAGCTTCTACACCTTCAAATGCAACTGACTACAACCCCAAGACTTGATCATGAATATGATGTTGGCAAGCCAGCTTGAAACAATTCATATACTGATCCACACACACACACACACACACACACACACACACACACACACACACACACACCACCACCACCACCACCACCACCACCACCATTATCACCAACTCCCCGCCTCTCATGACAAACATTCCCTAAAGATGTAATGTTGGTAGAGGAGCTCCTCCCTTAATGAAAAATCATGCGTCATCCTCTCTTGATAAGTCTTGCCACCATACCACTGCTTTGCACGCTATGACGTTTAGGGAATGGATTTGCGCGTACATCTCTGACAGGACCAGCGTGTGCATCTCTCACACAACCAGATGTTTCCCGAAATAAATACTGCACACTGATCGACAGACCCGTCAAGCTTCTGCATCTCAGAAATCCAGTTTCGGTTTTCCATTGACCAGGGAGATTTCGATCCAAGCCATACCCCACTGACATTCAGAGCGACGACCGAAAAAAAAAAAAAAAAAAGAGCAGCTGTAGCAAACTGGAACTAAAAGGGCGAAGGAAAACCGCAGACCTCTGTGGAAGTCGAACGGATCCTACATTCTCCCTTTGGACCGGATTCACACAACCGATCCACGTGAAATGTCATGAGGTCATCCTTGGCCTACTGTCTGTCTTTATTCCAAGTTTGTTCGAAGTGATTCTGTGGATTTTTGCGTTACAATGTTTACAGACAAACAGACACTTGCGTGAGGCAAACAAACCAAGTTTGTTCGAAGTGATTCTGTGGATTTTTGCGTTACAATGTTTACAGACAAACAGACACTTGCGTGAGGCAAACAAACAAATGCTTGTGTGAACAAACTCCTTGGCACAGGCACACAAAAAATATGTCCATGCGTCGAAGCAACAGCAAACCTAATGCAGGGTGGCACTGGCCGAAATGTGTCCTACGCCTTTCTGTCGAGCGTGTGTGCTGACCAAAGCTCGTGTTTCTCTGGCACAGCCATGAAAATGGCCGGTCGCATGCAATTTGGTGATTACAGACTCTGGCAACAGTTCCCTCACGTTCTCTGTTTCAGGTCTTCTGCAGTCTGACTGTTCGGACGAGATGAAGGATTTGAGTGTACATTACACCACCTCATCACCCCCACCCCCAAGTCTGTCTGTCTGTCTGTCTGTTCTCTCTCTCTCTCTCTCTCTCTCTCTCTCTCTCTCTCTTCTCTCTCTCTTCTCTCTCTCTCTCTCTCTCTCTCTCTCTGAATCACAAAGATGTAGACAGGCATTTAAAGCACGTAATAGAAAAATTTTGAGTTGGAATATCTGCATTAGCTCGCCATTATTTCGTGTAACGAACGTCTAATATTTGTAATTTGATATGTCCTTTATGTAGAGAATCACAGGAAACAGAAATACATTTTGTGCTTTGCTGCCCAGCTCTCAGGAGCATTAGGGAAAAGTGCATTGAGCCCAAACATTTTAGAAAGCCATCTTCGTTTAAACTAAATCTACTTCTATCATCCACTGCTGCTGAAGTTGACAAACCATTTTCTTTGTTTCTGTACAAATACTTTAAATGTAGAGAACTTGTCCTTCTTGAACATGTGACAACGATCTGCTTTTTTTTTATCCGTATCATGTCATTATTGTTCATAATTATTGAGCTTTACATGATCACACACCCCTTCGTTGGGGGCTATGGCCTATTATGAACAATGTTATGTTACTTTTGTTATCGCCAAATGAGTATCCTTCGTTTTGAAAAATTTTCAATATAAATCATTCATTTTCAATAGCATAAACAATTTCATGTTACATGTCTTATGTGGATAAGCTGGAGGCCTCACATTTAAGTCACGAGTTCACGAGTTCACGAGTTCTCTCTCTCTCTTCTCTCTCTCTCTCTCTCTCTCTCTCTCTCTCTCTCTCTCTCTCTCTCTCCTTTGCACACATTCCTCGAACCCGGATTCCCTTTCTAGTTTTTCATTCTATTTGTTCCCTAACTGAACAATGTTGTGCTTATCTGGAACTGGTAAAGCTGACACAGAATGTTTGGATGATGTCCATGGTGCGAAGTATTTCTTGTGTTGATAATGCATGCATGAAAGAATAATCAATAAAGGCTCACACGCCGGCATCTATTTGAAAACTAACCCACAAAATTAGATTTTAAAAGTACCATATATTGATTAGGAAAATTGTTCTCTAAGACACACTCCTGACATTGGTGAAGAGCAACGACCACGGACAGAGCAGTTGATAAACTCTAAACAAATTTCCATGCGATGAAGCTGATTTAAGACGGGAAGCACGTGCGCATCGTGACTACAAAGTCTCGTCGTCCTCTCAGACTAGCAATGAAAATGGACCGTCTCATGCAACTTGGTGATAATAGATTCTGTCTACAGGTCACTCACATCCTACATTACAGGGCTTGCAGCGGTCAAATTGCTTGGAACAGACAGGAGGAAGGATGTACACTCTCCATTCCCCTACAACCGCCTACCACCACCCACACCCCCCTTTCCCTCATCGTTCATCACTGTCATCCCATTCTCTCACCGCCACCACCAAAGCCTTTCACATTCTTCCTTCTGTTTGTTGCCCGTGAAGGGACTTTGTCTCCGTATAGGGTTAATGATCTGTCGATAATGGAGTAACGGATATCTATGGAACAACTCATAAAATCGTGCACCTACAAGTTGCATGAGACGGTCCATTTTCATTGCCAGCCCCAGAGGACGAATGAGATTTTGTAGTCACGATGTGCTCGTGCTTCTCATCTTAATTTAGTTGGATGCTGTATAAGCGTCTGGAAATTTGTTTTGAATGCAGCAACTGCTTTGTTCATAGTCACTGCTCTTCACCAATGTCAGGAGTTTAGGTCTTGGAATACAGTCTCCCTAATCAATACACGGTACTTTCTGAATTTAATTTTTTAATTTAAATCTCATCCTGGCATCAAGCCCCGAGCATAACAGCAGAACACGTAGCATCTTCTTGTGGATCTTCCCACTATGACTCTACCTTGCAATGGATTGGAAGGCATTCGCGCATATACTTAATAAAACCTGCGTGTTCATACACATAAGTAGAACCGGCAGTTTTAACCAAATAAACGCTGTACTGTGCCTGACAGTAACTTAACGAGCAAGCACGAAATTCAAGTCAGTCTTCGAGTGACCAGGGTTTAGTCTTTCCGGGACACGTGCCACTGACAGTGATTAAGAGGAACGACCACGAAGAGAACGATGGTGAAGAGTGGAAACAACTGTCCGCGCGCCGAAGTGACAACAAGCTTCAGGCGCGACACACTCGCACAAACGAGCACTTCCGCTTCCTGTCGCGCATGCATACTGACAAAGCTTAGTGGCTGTCCCGGCGCTGGCTGGGGAAATGGCCTGTCTCGTGCAGCTTGGAGATAACTGATTCCGGCCACAGGCTCCTCTTGTTCTAGAGCATTAAAGGGCTGCAGCAGTCAGATGTCTCAGACCAGATGAAGGGTCTTATTCTACGTGTTACCACCACCCCCTCCCTTCTCTTCCTCCTTCCCTGGCGCCATACTTCTCAGTATACCCTATCCTGGCACCCACCATGCTTACACACTCTCTCGCCATGAACCACTAGTGCCCATTTTTATCGTCGTCAGAAATGCCCCCCCCCCCCCCCCCCCTCCCCCCCCCCTCCCATGACCCCTCCTTCCTCACTCCATTTCGCGCGTTCTCTGGCCGAACAATTTCTTTGCATTTGGAGGCAGCAGACTTGACACTAATTAAAGAAACTATTTCAACAGTTCAAAGTACACAGTTTCTGGTGGCATTTCATTTTGGGATTAGCAGACCTGACATTGATTCTGATTGTCATCTCATGAGTTATAGGAGTAAATGGCTTCTTATGCTGAGTGTACATGAATCAAAGAACTGAGCTGTAGTATCTGAAAACTAAAGACAAAGTTCAAAACCAAATGTCATCTCTTGTCCAGGGCACCTCTGACATTGATCAAAAGTGACGAACATGCACGGAGCAGTAACTGAATTCCCAACACATTTTCACGTGCCCAGGCGACAGCAATCTTTGTTGGGAGATGGATTGGGGGGTGGGGGGAGGAGGATGGGGAATACGCTCAGAAACAGGTGCTTACCCTTCCGGTAGCGCATGCACTGCGTGCCGACAAGGCTTCATCCTTCTCTGGGATTGCCAATGGCAATGGCCTGTCTCATGCAACTTGTTTTAAAGTGTTGCTCGTTCTTTCTTATATTGCTGCCATATCGGGGATATCTTTTTTTTTTTTACTTTGGATGACTACCTGACAATGAAGAAATGAATCAGCACAGTTTTTCACCCAGGGAAGTGTACTGTTCTTCCTGTGACCAGAAGTCGGCGACCCCTTCACTACCAGTACAAGCTGCATGGACACACACTTGACACTGTGTCATCAGTCAAGTATCTCGGCGTCACCATTGAGAAGAACATCAGCTGGGATTCTCACATTGATGCCATCACTTTGAGAGCAAGCAGGATGTTGGGATTCCTTCGTAGGAACTTGAAAGCTGCCCCCACAGAGCTGAGAGAGAGGGCTTACCTGACATTTGTCAGGCCCCTTTTGGAATATGCCAGCCCTGTGTGGGACCCCCATACACAGAGGAATGTGGACAAAATAGAAGCAATACAGAGAAGCTCGCTTCGTATTGAACCGCTACTACAACACCTCAAGTGTGAATAACATGCTTTCTCGACTGGGATGGCCCTCCCTTCAGCGACGCCGACAGATGGCACGTCTGACAATGCTGTATAAGATTCAAAATAAGATGGTCGCAGTCAGCCACAGCAAACTTCATCCAACTCCGGTCCGCCAAAGAAGAGAACATGACAAACAGTACTCTGCCATCCAGTGCCGTACACAGTATCGGCAGAACTCATTCTTTGCCAGAACAATTAGAGATTGGAATGAGTTGTCAGCAGAGTCTGTGACCGCCCCCACTCTTGACACCTTCCAGTCAAGCGTGCAACTGCTGCTCTGATTTTTTTCCCTTCTTCGCCGGGCGAGCCCCAACCTGAAAGGTGTCAAAAAATCAAATTGTTGATTGTGGACTCTCACAGGAAGAAGAAGAAGAAGAAGAAGACTACTTCCAAAAACTTGCACCAACATTCAGTTTACAAATAAATACTGAATAACAGTAGGAAAGGAAGGAGGACAGAGGGTGAAAATATGATAGAAAGAAGGAAGGGAGAAAAAAAATAACATGAATGAAAAGAGACAAAGGGGAAATGAGTAAAGTCAATAATAAATAATGGAGAGAAAAAGAGTAAGACAAAAAGTAAGGAAGGAAGAAAAGGGTGAAATAAAAAGACAGAAATTTACAAGTCTAAGTCAAGTGTGTATGTGTGTGTGTGTGTGTGTGTGTGTGGTGTGTGTGTGGTGCGTGCGTGCGTGCGTGCGTGCGTGCGTGCGGTGCGTGCGTGGTGTGTGGTGGTGTGTGTGTGTGTGTGTGTGTGTGGTGTGTGTGTGTGGTGTGTGTGTGTGTGTGTGTGGTTGACACGCACGCGCGTCTTTAGGTGAGCATTATAGAATTTTTTAAAGTTGAAAAAAAAAAGAGAAAATTCGAATTCAGCTCCATTTGCTAAAAAATGTTTTTTCAATTCTGCTGTGTGGTGTTCGGAACGGACAGCGGCTCTAACAGCGATTTCATCTCAAAACTCAGCAGTTGGTCCAGATCGTATTTCTTATGAAATGCTTTGTCATTTGCCGTCTTGCTGGAAGATTTTACTGCATTTCTTATTTCAAAAGTGCTGGAATAATGGCGCTCTCCCTAAACTCTGAAAGAGTTCAAGAGTTATACCAGTCTTAAAGGAAGGAAAGTTAAAAAGTTCGATAAACAACTACAGACACATTTCCGTCACCTCTCATGTTGGAGAACTTCTAGGGAAAAAATGTGTTCAAATCTCTGATGTACTGTTGTGAAAAATGTCTTTTTATCTATTTTTAGCTAAACAGCCGGGTTCAAGAAAGGTCCATGCACTACAGATAATCTTGTAAAGCGTAAAAGTTATATCAAAATACAGTTTCGGGCAGAGAACGTACCTTGGCTACTATATTTACCTTAAAAAGCGTAGGTCAGTGTATGGCATGTCAGGTTACTGATTTCTTTAAATTGGTACCTCTGGCAATATACATGCTTATATTATTAGTTTCCTAAAGGGCAGACATACATGTAGATGAATCGGTTACATGATTGTTTATCTTTTAAACTATAGACATGGCCATTTTCTCGAGGATTGATCATCGCGCCAGTTTCATTCTCAATATTTCTTTATGATCTTCCGAGTGCGTTATTAAAAATGCCCATGTGGTTCAAGATGCAGACAACATTGCTGTATGGATGAAGAGCAGCCTCAGAAGAAAAACAACAACAGACAAATGAGAGGTCGATCAGTCATGTGCTGAAGTGTTGCCAACAGAAACTGAATACCTTATCTGCTTATATTTAAGAAAACGGAAACAATTATCAGGTGGGGTGGGAGAGGGGGGGGGGGGGGGGCGACTTTGTTAATGTAGTTTCGCAACGGAAGAAGTCCTTCGGTGCTGTCATTCTTGATCTTATATGGTTTGGTATCAGTTTATCACCAACGTGAACAGTTTTAAGGGGTCCTAGTTTATGCTAAAACTGAGCCGGAGACAGCTTACAGGAAAAGCAAGAAAAAGACCTTTTTTTCAATTGTTAATTGTGAAACCTGGGCAAAGAATACTAAAAATCCTTTTTACATCTGTTATGTCTTTAGGCCGCTCAAAGCTAAGGTATGAACAAGAAATGTTCTTTTCTGCACCAATGATAATTTTTAAAAACAATGCTACAGGCTATTGACTGCAAGAGAGTTAAACTGGGCTTAGGAGATCCAATGTACGCTAATACATGGAAATGCTACGAAGCAGCAAGTGTTCTACCTTTTTGTGAACATAGGAGTCTAAAGTGGCCAGATACATGATTTGAAACGTCCAGTAATAAGTTCAGCAACTGGTGAAATCTTCAGGGATTCAAATAATAATTTACAGGCAGAGCTAAACACATTTCATATATTCAGCTGATAAGAATCTATACCTCTGAGCTTTAGTCAAGGTGTAATTTTGATATAACATCGATTCCACACATTCCCACTGTAACAGCACTTGAGCAGAAAGGTTGATTATGATATACAAAGTTTAAGATTCAGAAAATATTACTGTTCTTGTTAACAACGTAATAGAACACTCCGAAGGTTCTTATCCTAATCGCCATAACATTTACACAGGTGATTCAGTCATGGATTCAGCTGGTTGTGGTTCTGGATTCAAAGCTTAAATATATACAAACTTTCATTGTCGAAAAGATTTTCAACATACGCGGCAGATTTATACGCTACACGGATGGCCTTGACTTACATGAATGATACTCCGATGTCCTTATTAAGTATACTACTTTGTCTTGATTCTAAATCTGCTGCTTCGCAGTTCCTGCAAAACTGTATTGTAAATGTAGAATAGATCTACTCAACGAAATAGAATATCCTGTGATTGCATAATGTCCCAAGGTGTAAGAGGACATTTCTGTTGGGTTCCATCACATTGTGAATAACGATGGATTGAAATAACAGACAGTCGCGCTAAACTCAGAGCACAGAAATGTTCAGAAAATGAATAGGTCCTTCCATTGCAATTTTCTTCGCCCGAAATACTTGTTGCTTTGGAAACGACAGTTATGGAAGAAATGTGTGTGAAAAGCCATACAAAATTTCCAACTGCCTACATCGTCTATCTAAGATTATTACAAAATTAATCCCTAAATATGTAATGTTAGCAATAGAGTTTAGCAAAAGAATCCGTAGCAGTCTGTATGTAGTTCCTTCCACTATCACACTCCCTTACATGTCTGGATGAAAGTTAAGCATGCATATCTAAGAACCTGTGTGTGCATAAGAACCTGTGTGTGCATCTGCCATAGAATCAGATGACTTCAGGAAATAGACACTGCACTGTGACTGTGTGTGCATCTTCATGGAAGCAGATGATTTCAGAAAACAGACATTGCACTGTGAACTGTTGTATGCATATCTGTCATGGAACCAGATGATTTCAGGAAGCAGATACTGTACCGTGCCTGACATCCAGGTCAGGAGCAAACACACAATTCAATACCAGAACTCTATGAACCAGAAAAAGAAAAAAAAAACCTTGTTCCGTGGCATGTACCTCTGACATGAAGAACAACAGCCACGAAGAGAGCGGAAGAGAGAACTGCCACCAGAGGGGCACTGGGGAAAGGGCAGGGTTCCACCGAGCTCGAGGTGATTGTGGATCCGCATGTGGATGCGGGTCTGTGTCATGGATCCACAACAAAGATTCATGGGTTCGTTACTGGATCATATTCGATCTCTTCACCAATCTTCGTTAAAATCGGTTCCGTAGTAGTAGTAGTAGTAGTAGTATAGTAGTAGTAGTAGTAGTAGTAGTAGTAGTAGCAGTAGTAGTAGTAGTAGTAGTAGTAGTAGAAGTAGTAGTAGTGGTAGTAGTAGTAGTGGTAGTTGTTGTTGTTGTTGTTTTTGTTGTTGTTGTTGTTGTTGTTGCAGTAGTTCTAGTTTTTGTTGTTGTTGTTGTTCTTCTTCTTCTTCTTCTTTTCTTCTTCTTTTCTTCTTCTTCTCCTTCTTCTTCTTCTTCTTCTTCTTCTTCTTCTTCTTCTTCTT
>CM031598.1:60783436-60785936 GCA_018398815.1 Conus ventricosus | reverse complement strand
CCTTTTCCCCTTTTCTTTTTTCTTTTTCTTCTTTTTTCTTTTTCTTTTCCCTTTTTCTTTCCCCCTTCTTTTTTCTTTTTCCTTTTTCTCTTTAAAAAATTTTTTTCCCCGGGGAAAAAAACCAATTCCCCCCTTCCCTAATTTTCTTTTTTTTTTCTTTTTTTTTTGTTCTTTTTTTTTTTTTTTTTTTTTTTTCCCCTTTTTTTTTTTTCCTTTTCCCCTTTTTCCCTTTTTTTGTATTTTTGTTTTTTTGGGGTTGTTGTTTGTTGTTGTTTGGGGGGTTTTGTTTTGTTCTCCTGCTCTCTCTCTCTCTCTCTCCTTCTCTTCTCCCCACTTTTCTCTCCTCTCTCTCTCTCTTTTTCCCTTTCCTCCCCCCTTTTCTTTTCTTTCTTTTGTTTTTTTCTTTCTTTCTTTTTTTTTTTTTTTTTTCTTTTTTTCCTTTTTTTCCCCCCCTTTTTTCCTTTTTTTTTTTTTTTTTGTTTTTTTTTTTTCGCTTTTTTTCTTCTTCTTCTTCTTCTTCTCTCTTCTTCCCCTCTCTTCTCTTCTCTCTCTCTTTTTCTTCTTCTCTTTTTTCCTTCTTCTTCTTCTTTTCCTTTCTTCCTTCTTTTTTTCTTTTCTTCTTCTTTTTCCCTTTTTTTTTCTTCCCCTTCTTCTTTTTCCTTCTTCTCCTTCTTCTTCTTCTTCTTTTTCTTTTCCTTCTCTCTTTTTTTTTCTTTTTCTTTTTTTCTCTTTTCTTTTTCTTCTTTTTCCTTTTTCCTCTTTTTCCCTTTCCCCTTTTTCTTTTTCCCCTTTCTTTTCCCCTTCTTCTTCTTCTTCTTCTCTTCCCCTTCTTTTTTCTTTCTTTTTTCTCTTCTCTCTCTCTCTCCTCTCTCTCCTCTCCTTTTTCCTTTTTCTTTTTCTTTTTCTTTTTCTTTTTCTTCTTTTTTCCTTTTTCTCTCTTTTCTCTCTTTTCCCCTCTTCCTTTTTTTCTTCTTTTCTCTCTCTCCCCTCTCTCTTTTTCTTCTTTTTTTCCTTTTTCTTTTCCTCTCTTTTCTCTCTCTCTTCTCTCTTCTCCTCTCCCCTCTCTCCTCCTCTCCTCTCCCCTTTCTTCTATCCTTCTTCTTTTCTTCTTCTCTTTTTCTCTTTTTTTTCTCTCCTCTCTCTCTCTTTTCTCTCTCCCTCTCTCTTTTCTTCTCTTCTTCTTTTCTTCTTTTTCCTTTCTTCTTCTTTTCTTTTTCTTTTTCTTCCTTCTTTTTTTGAAAAACTTTACTTTCTGCTAGGGGGATTTATTTTCCACAAACCCCATAAATTTTAAACTTTACGGGGAGATTTCAAAAATTGATTTTTGAAGCCAAACAAGTCCGGGGATCCCAAATGGCGGAAATTTTTCACCTTTCGCAATAATGACAAAGTACAAGAAAAACTGCCTCTAAAAAACCCTTTTAAATCGAAAAAACATATATACACCCTGAAGCATGCAATTTAGGGGAAATTTGTTCCACCGAATTATGTTGTGGGAAACCATCTTCCCATATGCATAACATGGTTAAAAAAAGGCTTAAATTTCCCAAAAAAATTTTCAAACTTTAAATTAATCCCGAATTTTTCCCTGTTTTTTTCCCCAAAAAAATTTTTTTCTGAGTTAAAGTTTTCACACATACACGACGTATATTATTTAAATGTTTCCTGCGAAGATTCAAACGTTTTATCACAATTTTTAAATTTTTTCGACAAACAGCACCTTTGAAAACAAAAAGTTTAGAAGTAACCCTAAAGTGCCCGGGCTCCCCAAAAAATGGAAAAAACGCCCCCGGGCTTAAAGAGATTTAATATTTTAACCGGGGCCAAAAGAAGAATTTAATAAACAAAGGAATCTTGTTTCATATTTTTAAAACGTGCGGCCAAAAAAAACTACTTTCAAAAAACTTTGTCTCAAAAAAAAAGACAGTAAGTCCCATTTGGAAAGCCATAAATCAATTTAAACCGTAAAAAAAGTCACTTTCCTCTAAAAATTATCAGTCAGCCAAAATGTCGCCAGACAAAGTCAAAATTATTTCTGTGGGAAAAGGGTTGTGCAACTGTAAAGAAAAATTAAACTGCCTATAATGACTTTGAACTGTTCCCGTGAACTGGAATCAAAAAACATTTCCCCTTTAATTTTAAAATTACCTTTAATGGCAGTGCCTAAGTAAATTTCAAAAGCAATCAATCATTTAAAGCAAAAAATGTTCACGAGGCGGGTTTTTGAAGTTAAAAAATTTTTAAAAACTCAGCACCAGTTATTTCTGAAACCTTTACTAATCTACAAATTTTGCCTTCCCCAAAAAAAAAAATTCCAAAGGCTTTTTAAAATTTCAAAAATTTTTCCCTTATAAAAATCAGGGGAAACCCTTTAAGCCCTTTTAATTACAGGCCTATTTTTTCATTTTTCCTGTCTTTTCTAAAACCCCTTTGAAATTTACATTTTAAAAAATTTTTTTCTCCCCATTTTAAATTTTTTCAAAACTTTTTCCCTCCGAAC
>CM031598.1:60773436-60775936 GCA_018398815.1 Conus ventricosus | reverse complement strand
TCGGCATCATCTCGCTTAGCGCAGATGCAGACACAAAATACGCAGAACAAACAAGGGTGCCCACCTAAATGAGCGGGGGCGTGGGGGGGTGGGGGGTGGGGATATAAAAAAAAAACAGGAAAAAAACAAAGAGAGAAAGTACAGCGATGCCTCAAGGGGGGAAGTGGAAAAGTGGGGGCGGCATGCAAGGCACGCACTCTGTTCAACACGCAACGCACTGTGATTGGCTGGGATGGTGGCGCGCACGTGCCAGGGTGGAATGAGATGACTCGGGTTCCCTTGGTCTTTCCTCCGCTCTCGCCCCTGCAGGTAAGCAATAGTGTTACAGCCAGGGCTTTGAGCAGCCTGGGTCCGGGAGACATGCCAGGAGCACCAGAGAACACGACACTACATCAGTCTCTGTCAGCATCAAGATGAATGAGGAGGCGGGCAGGGGTTGCAAGGGGCGTGAGGGGTAGAAATGGGTGAAGGCTACAGAATAACAGAAGTCGAGAAAAATGAGGAGGAGAAGGCTGTGGACATGTGCTCTGACACACAGGCATTCAAGTGAGTCTATATGTCTGTGTTATCAACAACAAAAATGCGAAGTAGCTTACATTCATGAATATATATATTCAAGTGGGCACACACACACACACACACACACACACACACACACACACACACACGTACACACAACACACACGCGCGCGCGCACGCACACACAACACACGCACGCACACACGCACGCACGCACGCACGCACACACACACACACACACACACACACACACACACACACACACACACACAATATATATATATATATATATATATATATATATATATATATATATATTATATATTTGTATATATTTGTTAAAATAGGTTTTTTAAAAACAGAATTAATCTATATATAGAGAGAGAGAGAGACAGACAGACAGACAGAGAGACCGACAGACAGAGAACACGCTCATACACACACACATACACACACACACACACACACACACACACACACACACACACACACACACACACACACACACACACACACACACACACACACACACACATCCAAAGCTGTCCGATAGTATGCATACATACCTGTAAAGTGAACAAGTCAAGGTTATTTTTTTCAGACAGAAAATTGACCAGTATTTCTTGCAGTGCAATACTGTCACTTTCGGGAGGATGGGGTTGGAAGAGGGGGGGGGGGGGGTGCAGTGCTTACAGCATTGTTAAAATAGGCGAGTTAAATTCGGGCTTGAAAGTCTTGTAACGGAGGCAGAGTACCCAACACAATCATAGACAACATCTTCAACAAACTGTGGGCTGTAAATGTAGAAGAATTGGAAACTACGAAATCTGTGTCAGAACTGACACGAATGGAGAATAACGAATAAGTGAAGTAACTTTTGCTCTCATGATGTAACAAAAACGCGCTCATAGCTCCAAACCAATGTCGCGTACAACACAGAATCGCCTAGCGAAATGACAAACACAGAGCACACAGAACAAACAAGGAGACATCCCCCCAAAAGGATGCTCCAAGCTTGTCCATATTCCCTGTGCCTGACACATCTACACAGCAACAACAACTGGAGAAATGAACAAACACAACTTAACATGTATACAAGACTGTCACAGCCTTTCCGCTCTTGAATAGAGTCAAGCACACACACACACACACACACACACACACACACACACACACACACGCGCGCGCGCGCGCGCGCGCGCGCGCGCGCACGCACACACACACACACACACACACGCACACGCACACACACACACACACACACACACACGAACAGTAACCAATACAGATAACCTCGGTTTGTTCGGCCTGAAAGGAAATCTAAAATGAGGCAAGAAACAGTCAACAATGAATAACGAACAAGTACGGTAAGAATGGAGAAGTCGTATGTAAAAAAGATAGTGGGGGGGGGGGGGGGGGGGGGGGGGGGGGACGAAAAGGAATGTTAACAGAAACCAGATGACACACAGCAATGCGGGAGCAGTGGTCAATACGATTTAGAGAAGGAACGAGAAGAATAGGAAGGAAAAGGAGAGAGAGGGGAGTTAGCTAGGGGAATAGGTGGACATCCTTAATGGTGATTTGCAACACACACGAAAACAACAACAAAAAGTGGTTGTCTAGAGAGAGTGTCATAATTCTTTGTACGTTACCATTTAATTTCCAACAAGTGTGTGTGTGTGTGTGTGTGTGTGTGTGTGTGTGTGTGTGTGTGTGTGTGTGTGTGTGTGTGTGGTGTGTGTGTGTGTGTGTGTGTCTGTCTGTCTGTCTGTCTGTGTGCGTTGATAGAATGGGAAAAGGGGAAGGGGGCAGGGTGGGTAGAAAACGAGATCGGTTTGTACTAATCGTTGTGTTTCTTTGTGTGGTTTGTTCTAATCGTTGTGTTTCTTTGTGTGGTTTGTTCTAAACGTTGTGTTTCTTTGTGTCTTTGGTTTGTTCTAATCGTTGTGTTTCTTTGTGTCTTTGGTTTGTTCTAATCGTT
>CM031598.1:60763436-60765936 GCA_018398815.1 Conus ventricosus | reverse complement strand
AAGGACGTTACGGAAATGAAATGGCGTGCACTTTCAAGTGAAGCTTCTCGCTTTTCATTTTCCAGTAGTCGAAGATCAGTGAAGCACCAACATCACTTCTATAGACCTATAAACGTACTCAGCCAGAACGTGCCATATGTTTACTCCGCCAAAGATGCAGAGAGGAGAAGATATGTAGGCGGATAGAGAGAGAGAGAGAATCATATGAACAGGAAGTGATGAATGCCTTAACAGACACAATCGTATGAACAGGAAGTGATGAATGCCTTCACAGTCACAATCGTATGACAGGAAGTGATGCAAGCCTTCACAGACACAATCATAATATGAACAGGAAGTGATGAATGCCTTCACAGACACAGTCATAATATGAACACGAAGTGATGAATGCCTTCACAGACACAATCATATGAATAGGAAATGATGAGTGCCTTCACAGACACAATCATATGAACAGGAAGTGATGAGTGCCTTCACAGACACAACCATACGAACGGGAAATGATGAATGCCTTCACAGACACAATCATATGAAAGGAGGTGATGAATGCCTTCACAGACACAATCATATAAAAACGAAGTGATAGATGCCTTCACAGACACAATCATATGAAGAGAAAGCGATAAATGCGCTTCACAGACACAATCATATCACCAGGAAGTGATAAATGCCCTCAATGTGCGCAGTGGAACACCAACAGTGAAAGACAAAGATACTGATCTTGTCCCCCCTCAGCATCTTTGCGCTGACCAGGAGGTAGGTGGGGGTGATGGGGTAAGGGGGGGGTTGTCATCAGGGAGTGTAGAGCGCTATCCACATAACAGGGTACCCACCGCCTGAAGAGGGCCCACTCACATGCATTGCTGCAGTGAGCAGGGTACCCACCGCCTGACGGGGGCCCACTCACATGCATTGCTGCAGTGAGCAGGGTACCCACCGCCTGAAGGGGGCCCACTCACATGCATTGCTGCAGTGAGCAGGGTACCCACCGCCTGAAGGGGGCCCACTCACATGCATTGCTGCAGTGAGCAGGGTACCCACCGCCTGAAGGGGGCCCACTCACATGCATTGCTGCAGTGAGCAGGGTACCCACCGCCTGAAGGGGACCCACTCACATGCATTGCTGCAGTGAGCAGGGTACCCACCGCCTGAAGGGGACCCACTTACATGCATTGCTGCAGTGAGCAGGGTACCCACCGCCTGAAGGGGGCCCACTCACACATGCATTGCTGCAGTGAGCAGGTACCCACCGCCTGAAGGGGGCCCACTCACATGCATTGCTGCAGTGAGCAGGGTACCCACCGCCTGAAGGGGGCCCACTCACATGCATTGCTGCAGTGAGCAGGGTACCCACCGCCTGAAGGGGGACCACTCACATGCATTGCTGCAGTGAGCAGGGTACCCACCGCCTGAAAGGAACCCACTCACATGCATTGCTGCAGTGAGCAGGGTACCCACCGCCTGAAGGGGACCCACTCACATGCATTGCTGCAGTGAGCAGGGTACCCACCGCCTGAAGGGGACCCACTCACATGCATTGCTTCAGTGAGCAGGGTACCCACCGCCTGAAGGGGACCCACTCACATGCATTGCTGCAGTGAGCATGGTACCCACCGCCTGAAGGGGACCCACTCACATGCATTGCTGCAGTGAGCAGGGTACCCACCGCCTGAAGGGGACCCACTCACATGCATTGCTGCAGTGAGCAGGGTACCCACCGCCTGAAGGGGGCCCACTCACATGCATTGCTGCAGTGAGCAGGGTACCCACCGCCTGAAGGGGACCCACTCACATGCATTGCTGCAGTGAGCAGGGTACCCACCGCCTGAAGGGGACCCACTCACATGCATTGCTGCAGTGAGCAGGGTACCCACCGCCTGAAGGGGGCCCACTCACATGCATTGCTGCAGTGAGCAGGGTACCCACCGCCTGAAGGGGACCCACTCACATGCATTGCTGCAGTGAGCAGGGTACCCACCGCCTGAAGGGGACCCACTCACATGCATTGCTGCAGTGATAAGAATCTTCTCTCGCTGCACACCTTCACAAATGATGATATTTTCACCAGCGTTTCAGCCTGTGGATCAATCGCAAGTCTTCCATGCCCAATCTGGAGCCTAAAGAGCTGTAATATGGCGGAGGATGCGGCAGAGATGAAGGTGAAGTCTCCATGCCCAATCTGGAGCCTAAAGAGCTGTAATATGGCGGAGGATGCGGCAGAGATGAAGGTGAATATGAGTAAAGAATAAAAACGATGAGGGTTTTTCCCACAAAGAGCAAGCGTTTTGCCCTTTTTTTTTATCATGGCTTGCAATAAGAAATGTTAGAACAGAAGAAAAAGCGTAACAACATGGCGACGACAATGATGATAATGATGATGACGACAATGCCAACGGATGAAAAAGATATTTCTCAAGACAGCGGTTCTGAAAGAACTCAGAGTGTTACAGATGACAAGGCTTTCATCCCTCTGGTCTTATCGGCTATTCCCGGAAAGCTC